>OX422215.1:363296195-363711195 GCA_949130495.1 Sambucus nigra
AAAGAGAGAGAGAGAGAGGAAACTCTGCAGAAACTTCATCAAATCTACATCAAAACCAGAAATCAAACCAAGGCAAGTGTTTTAATCATATTTAAATTCGTAGAATGTTTCCTCCATGTTAGAAGATTGATAAATTATAACTGTTCTTGGAAGATTAAAAGAAAACCCATGAAATTTGAAGTTATCATTGAATGTTGGGATAGGTGTGCATGTAGAAACATTTGTGGGGAGGTTTAATTTCGGAGATTCATATCTAGGTGATGTATAAACGAATTAAAATCTGGGAATTTATGATGAGAAAAAGTTAGGGTTTATGTTCTTGAAGAAAATTGGGAATTAATGTAGAAATTGTGATTTAATGATGTTTAGATGATATCAAACCCTTTAATGATGTTAGTATAGCCCCTTAACATGTTTGAGGATGATTAGAGAACTCAATGTATTGTGGGAACGAATTTTAGAAGAGGTTTGAGGAGTAAAAATGGTGAAAAACGATTTTTGGGAAGTTCTGGGCCGAAACTGGCACCTCGTTAGAAGCAGCCCCAGGTCGTTCGAACGAACTCGTTCGAACGAGCTTCTAACGAGTTGACCAGTCGTTATTAATGAGTAGGATTTTTGTTCGATATCTCGTTCGAACGAGATGTCGTTAGAAGAGTCAGTTCGTTCGAACGAACTGGGATCTCGTTCGAACAGCCTCGTTCGAACGAGACTTCTAACGACCTGACAGTCCAAACTCGTTCGAAGCCTCGTTCGAACGAGACTTCTAACGAGTTGACAGTTTGACCCCTTTTGGACTGTTTTGACTTTTGGAGTTCCGGGAACTGGTTCAAGGGTAGAGTTAGCATTCCTTTGATGATATAGTGATTGATTTGGGACTTTTGGGTTATTGAGATGAGTAAATCATATACGAGAGTTATATTCAATGAACCATTTGGGTTGAGACGTGAGTGACTACTACGATGTGAGGATGAATTATAGCGCGTATAATTATGAACCGGAATAAAATAAGTTGTGATAATTATAGTTAGTACAAGAATGCGATATGTACTACGATTTTAATACTGTATTACTAAGACGTGTGATTACTTAGTATTAGTATATGGATTATGTGTATGACATACCTATCATACTTGCTATCACGGGAGGTTTACGTTCGCTTAGGACCCTCTAATCCTTGTGTGCCTACGGGGGGGATATAGACTGGTACCTTGATGAAAATAGGTCATTGAAAGACTTATTGTGATATTAATAAGTCCGCTGACCATGGGAGCGTAGGTATGTGCGTGACCCATGTGATGGTGACTGTGTTCGCCTCCACTATTTGTGATTTGTGTTATCTGCACTATTCCTGAGAGATTCGGAATATGTGATCCTTATGTACGTGATGTACCGGGATGGATAGCAGAGTATGTGTGCACTACAGCTTAGATTGCGGGGTGCTTGTATTGTATATTTATGAGATGAATAATATACGTTATATTAATGGGAATCCTCATGTTAATGTAGTAAAAATATTACGGTATTGTTTCGAGTTATATAATGAGTTAGCTGATAGTTATATCAATGGCATATGTAGTAACTGAGTTTACGTTAAACCTCTATTAAATTACGAGCGTTGTTATGTTAAATTAACCGAGTAAAATGGGTAGAACCTTTAGTAGTCTAGCTAGTTACGTTGTCACTTAACTAGTGAAAAGGGTAGTTATAGATGGGTACTTACGTTAGGAGTGCACAGTTAGTCGAGAGGTGAGAATTTAATGTGAGCGCACGTCCTAACATGTATTTTGCATTTAATGTTTTAAATGTTTTTAAAGCACTTGCAGGTTTTTAAAATATAACACATTCGGGCTCTGACCCATTTGCTTTTCAAATCTTTTTCTTGTAAAACCATTTTAGGTGCCCAGCCACAAGGACACCAAGCATAGGATTCTCATTCAGAAGACGAGCTGTAGCTGTTTGTGGAAGCTACAGGGACTTGCTTTTAGACGCCTCTCTCATTTGGATTCCAGTCTCAGCATCTATCAGTTGTAGGGCATGTTGCCCAATTCTATTAGACATTTTTTACATTTCAGTTTTCAGACTCTAGCATGTATTGCTCAGTATTCAGTTTTAGTTATTTATTTCAGTTTACTTATCAGTTGTGGGCTTTGTATTGAGGAGTTTCTCCTCCAGGTTTTATTTACATATTGTGATGGTTATCCGTTTTACTTCAGCATGGTGAATGGTATTATTTAGTTATTCATTACTCTTGTTGCATGTTAATCAGATTTAATAAAATTTGGCACTTACTTTTTAAATACTAGGTGGTTAGTAATCTTTAAAATGTATTCGACAGTGATGCTATTAACTGAGCCAACTTGGCATTTTGAATTAATTTTATAAAGGAGTAGCTACCCGGTGTTTAATTAGTCGGGGTGTCACAGGTGGTATCAGAGCATCAGGTTCTAGTATCCTTTAGGATCTGTACGGCTATTATGTTTCCGCTACGTTTCTTTGATATAGAGCCCTATATTTTAGGACTGTTGTATTCTTTTGGGTATGCTTCGTTCTTCAGCTATGTTAAGTTTATAAACCGTGAACTTATAAACTTTGTTCTTATTTCAGATGCCTCCACGACGTGCACGACGAGTTCCCAGGAATGCAACGCCCGAACCACAGCCCGCTCCAGTCCAGGGCATGTTGAACGCCGCTGAGGTTGCTGCTATAGTAGCCCAAGCGGTAAATGCCGCGATTGCCGTGATTCAGCAGGCACCACCTCAGGCGCCGGTTGCCGCGCCAGTACAGGTTAATGCATTTCCGTCTGCTTGGGAGCGTGTACGTGACGCTTTTCAGAAAGCGCATCCGCCAGAGTTTGCTGGTAGCTCAGATGTAGTAGTCTCGAGCCAATGGAGGAAAGACATGCAGAGGCATTTGAGGATGCATGAGTGCAAAGATGTTCAGAAACAGGTGCTAGCTACTTTCAAGCTAGTGGGATCTGCACTGCAGTGGTGGGAGTCCATTACCACCGCGGAGGAGAGGGATACCCTCACGATTCAGGAGTTCTGGGTGCGGTTCGACCGCAAGTACTTTCCGTCCGCAGTTCATACAGAGATGAGGAGGAAGCTGATGAGTTTGAGGCAAGAGGGCAAGACCGTGGCCGAGTATGAGGCCGAGTTCACTAACCTGTTGAATATCGTTCCAGACGAGATTCCAACAGAGAAGAAGAAGATAGAGAAGTTCACTGATGGGTTGAATTGGAGGATCCGTCAGCATTTGCTAGGGAACCTATCGTTGGCCACATATTCTGATGTGGTTAACGCTGCACTATTGCACTGCCAGGACCACCGCTTTCATATGGCCGAGGGCAAGCGGTCAGGGGAGTCTAGCCATCAGGGCAGGACTGGAGGACATGGTGACAGCGGGGCACAAATCGGTCAGGGGCAGAGACAGACTGAGCAGGGTACCCAGCAGGGGGATAATAAGAGGTTCCGGTCAGGGAACTACAGGCAGGGACAGGGAGGTTTCCGCCAGGGCTATTAGGGTCCAAACGGCCATCAGGGCCAGCAGGGGCAGAATGGGCAGCAGTTCCATCAGGGCCAGCAGGGCCAAGGGAGGAATGGTAACGGCCACCAGGGCCGGGGACAGCAGGGGCAGAGGGGAGGGAACTTCCCAGGGAAGTGCTTTACTTGTGGCAAGACTGGCCATAAGAAGCAGGATTGTCCTAATAGGGGCAGGACCCCACAGCAGCAGCAGCAGGGTGCTCGCCAGGAGCCACAGAGACCTATGTTTCCCGCCGCTCTTCCTGCACCGCCACAGATGGCAGCTTTGCCACCCATTCCAGCAGTCCCAGGTCAGCAGGGGCAGCTACAGTATGGACGTGTCTACAACGTTCACCAGGCTGCAGTTCCACAGGCACCGCCCGCGATCGAGGGTACGTTTCCTATCCATGGCACTATGGGTCGGGTGTTATTTGATACGGGTGCTACACACTGTTTTATTGCTACACACTTCGCGAAAGCTTTAGGATTGTTAGCTACGGCAGAGAGCACAGTGACGTGTGTCGACTCACCATTAGGGAATGGGTCACTTATTTTCTTTATATGCCGGGGAGTCGGGGTAGAGGTTGGTGGTTTGGTATTGCCTGCGGACATGTTAGTGTTAGACATGCATGTTCACGATGTGATCATCGGTATGGATTGGCTCGTAGCATATAGGGCCATGATTGATTGCTTCAGCGGGAGCATTGTTTTTGCCATTCCGGGGCAGGAGATGTTTATAGTGGCGATGCCTCGCCCAGAGGGAGGATCGACCGCTCATCTGTATTACATAGAGGAGGATACCTCTAAGGAGGTTGTGATTCCTTTGGATTCGATCCCGGTTGTCAGGGAGTATTCGGATGTGTTTCAGGAGATACCAGGCTTACCACCCAGTCGAGAGATAGACTTCGTTATTGATTTGCTACCGGGTATGAGACCTATAGCACGCGCACCGTACCGTATGGCTCCGGCTGAAATGCGAGAGTTACGGGATCAGATAGAGCAGCTGTTAGGGCAGGGCTTTATTCGCAGGAGTACCTCACCTTGGGGCGCTCCAGTTTTGTTTGTGAAGAAGAGGGATGGTTCACTGAGATTGTGCGTGGACTACCGAGAGTTGAATAAGGTCACGATACGGAATAAGTATCCGTTGCCTCGAATCGATGACTTATTCGACCAGTTGAGAGGAGCTTCTTTCTTCTCGAAGATTGACTTGAGGTCGGGATACCACCAGTTGCGTATCAGGGAGGAGGATGTCTCGAAGACTGCATTCTTGTCGAGATATGGTTCTTATGAGTTTCGGGTTATGCCTTTCGGCTTGACCAACGCTCCAGCAGTGTTTATGGACTTGATGAACAGGGTGTTCAGAGATTTCCTCGATCAGTTTGTCATTGTCTTCATTGATGACATTCTGGTCTACTCTCAGACAGAGGAGGAGCACGCCGAGCATTTGAGGCAGGTTTTGCAGACACTTCGTCAGAACGAGCTGTATGCAAAATATGAGAAGTGCGGGTTTTGGCTGAAGGAGGTCCAGTTCTTGGGTCACATTATTTCCGATCAGGGGATATCTGTCGATCCGGGGAAGGTATCAGCGGTGAGGGAGTGGGGACAGCCCACGACACCAACAGAGATTCGTAGTTTCTTGGGCTTAGCAGGATACTACAGGAGATTTATTCGGGGTTTCTCAGAGATAGCAGGTCCTTTGACACATCTTACTCGTAAAGGTGTGCTATATATCTGGAGTGATGCTTGTCAGTTGGCATTCGATGAGTTGAAGGACAAATTGACCTCAGCACCTGTGTTAGCATTGCCGAGACCGGGAGTTGAGTATTTGGTTTACACCGATGCGTCTTTGCAAGGGCTTGGAGGTGTATTGCAGCAGGAGAGACAGGCCATAGCTTATGCTTCCCGTAAGCTTAAGCCTCATGAGAAGAATTACCCCACACATGATTTGGAGTTGGCAGCAGTAGTATTTGCCTTACGGATTTGGAGGCACTATCTTTTGGGGGAGAAGTTTCAGTTGTTCACGGACCACAAGTCACTACAGTATCTATTCACGCAGAAGGAATTGAATATGCGGCAGCGTAGGTGGCTTGAATTTGTGAAAGACTACCAGTTCGACATCCAGTACCACCCAGGTAAGGCTAACGTGGTAGCAGACGCGTTGAGCCGCAGACCAGCAGATGAGGTGGCAGAGGTGTGGAAAGCTAAGTGGAAGGAATTGGGACACCAAGATGCAGTGGCCCGATCTTTCATGTCTGTAATGACTGTTACACCGCAGATTGTCACGAAGGTAGTACGGGCACAGGCTAATGATTCGTTCTGTCAGGAACAGATAGTTCGATTACTTGCAGAGGGAGCCGAGTCCTATACCGTTAGCTCAGACGGGGGATTGCGCTTCAATGGGAGATTGGTAGTTCCGGAAGGGGAAGAATTGCGGCACGAGGTGATGGCAGAGTCGCACGGCTCACGGTTCGCGGTACATCCCGGAGGGGACAAAATGTACCAAGACATGAGACGGCAGTATTGGTGGAGCGGTATGAAGAAAGATATCGCTGAGTTTGTCTCGAAATGCGCCACTTGTCAGCTTGTAAAAGTGGATCATCAGAGACCAGCAGGATTGCTACAGCCGTTGGAGGTTCCGGTGTGGATGTGGGAGAGCATATCCATGGATTTTGTCACGGGGTTGCCTACGTCGCAGAGGGGTCACGACTCCGTTTGGGTAATTGTGGACAGGTTGTCCAAGGTCGCTCACTTTTTACCCGTTAGGACTGATTACACTGCGGGACAGTATGCCCAGCTCTTCATTTCAGAGATTGTGAGACTTCACGGTGTGCCCCTGAATATCGTGTCTGACAGAGACAAGATATTTGTTTCGAGGTTTTGGGAGAGTTTCCAGGAGGCCATGGGCACGGAATTGCGGTTAAGTACGGCTTATCATCCGCAGACCGATGGGCAGACAGAGCGCACCAACCAGATGTTGGAGGACATGCTACGCATGTGCATTATTGACTTCGGGGGTGGATGGGAGCAGTACCTTCCACTGGTGGAGTTTGCTTACAACAACTCCTATCAGTTCACGATTGGCATGGCTCCGTTTGAGGCATTGTACGGTAGGCCTTGTCGTTCCCCAGCATGCTGGTTGGAGGTGGGGGACAACAAACTACTTGGGCCGGAAGTGATTCAGGATACTTCGGCAAGGATTGAGTTGATTCGGAGTCGCATTCGGGTAGCTCAAGACCGGCAGAAGAGTTACGCTGACGCGAAGAGATTTTTCAGAGAGTTCCAAGTAGGGGACCAGGTTTTGCTCAGGGTATCTCCTATGAAGGGGATTATGCGATTCGGGAAGAAGGGGAAGTTGGCACCGAGGTACGTGGGGCCGTTTCCTATTATTGAGCGGATCGGACCCGTTGCGTATAGACTTGGACTACCGGAGCACTTGCATCGGATTCACGACGTGTTCCATATTTCCTCGCTGAGGAAATACCTTAGGGATGATTTGGCTCATTCTCACATTGCTGTGGAGGACATCGATCTCCAACCGGATAGCTCCTACGAGGAGGGGCCAATTGCTATTTTGGACCGAAGCGAGAGGAAACTGCGGTCAAAGATAGTTCCGTTAGTGCGTGTTCAGTGGCGACATCACAATGTCGAGGAGTCCACATGGGAGCGCGAGGATGAGATGCGCGAACGTTATCCAGAGCTGTTTTTAGCAGGTACTTTCTAATTTCGAATTTCGGGACGAAATTCAGTTATTAGGGGGGAAGTATGTAATACCCCGTACTTTTTGGCTATATTTATTTTTGGGATTAATTAATTAAATGTGTATTAATTGATAATTAATCCGGGTTTTAAATACTAATGTGATGCGAATTGGTATTTGATTATGTACATATATGATTATATATGTATTTGGTATTATAAAATTTGTCGTGAGATTTATATACGGCAATTTGGAAATTTTGTTGAGACGCGTGGGACCGCCGCGTCACGGTATAATATTTTGTTAATAAAAGTGAGTTTAAAATCTATAATCCGTATGGTCATTTTGAGTGCGCCAACGCGTCCGGAAGGGTCGAGATAGTCAGAAAACACTAGCCGGGGGTATAGTTTGGGTCCCGGGGTATTTTTAGGCCATACCGGTAACTTAAAGGGTATTTTAGTAATTTGGTATTTTTGGGTAATTAAAAGTGACGAAAATTGAGAGTTGTAATCTGATAAGGATTGACCCCAACCAACCCTTATTAACCCAACAAGCTACGGAGGTTTATTAAAATTAGGTTTTCATAAGTTTCCCCAAAGCAAACCCTAGCCACCATAGCCTTTTGGAGAAGAAAGCTTGGAGAAAGAGAGAGAGAGAGGAAACTCTGCAGAAACTTCATCAAATCTACATCAAAACCAGAAATCAAACCAAGGCAAGTGTTTTAATCATATTTAAATTCGTAGAATGTTTCCTCCATGTTAGAAGATTGATAAATTACAACTGTTCTTGGAAGATTAAAAGAAAACCCATGAAATTTGAAGTTATCATTGAATGTTGGGATAGGTGTGCATGTAGAAACATTTGTGGGGAGGTTTAATTTCGGAGATTCATATCTAGGTGATGTATAAACGAATTAAAATCTGGGAATTTATGATGAGAAAAAGTTAGGGTTTATGTTCTTGAAGAAAATTGGGAATTAATGTAGAAATTGTGATTTAATGATGTTTAGATGATATCAAACCCTTTAATGATGTTAGTATAGCCCCTTAACATGTTTGAGGATGATTAGAGAACTCAATGTATTGTGGGAACGAATTTTAGAAGAGGTTTGAGGAGTAAAAATGGTGAAAAACGATTTTTGGGAAGTTCTGGGCCGAAACTGGCACCTCGTTAGAAGCAGCCCCAGGTCGTTCGAACGAACTCGTTCGAACGAGCTTCTAACGAGTTGACCAGTCGTTATTAATGAGTAGGATTTTCGTTCGATATCTCGTTCGAACGAGATGTCGTTAGAAGAGTCAGTTCGTTCGAACGAACTGGGATCTCGTTCGAACAGCCTCGTTCGAACGAAACTTCTAACGACCTGACAGTCCAAACTCGTTCGAAGCCTCGTTCGAACGAGACTTCTAACGAGTTGACAGTTTGACCCCTTTTGGACTGTTTTGACTTTTGGAGTTCCGGGAACTGGTTCAAGGGTAGAGTTAGCATTCCTTTGATGATATAGTGATTGATTTGGGACTTTTGGGTTATTGAGATGAGTAAATCATATACGAGAGTTATATTCAATGAACCATTTGGGTTGAGACGTGAGTGACTACTACGATGTGAGGATGAATTATAGCGCGTATAATTATGAACCGGAATAAAATAAGTTGTGATAATTATAGTTAGTACAAGAATGCGATATGTACTACGATTTTAATACTGTATTACTAAGACGTGTGATTACTTAGTATTAGTATATGGATTATGTGTATGACATACCTATCATACTTGCTATCACGGGAGGTTTACGTTCGCTTAGGACCCTCTAATCCTTGTGTGCCTACGGGGGGGATATAGACTGGTACCTTGATGAACATAGGTCATTGAAAGACTTATTGTGATATTAATAAGTCCGCTGACCATGGGAGCGTAGGTATGTGCGTGACCCATGTGATGGTGACTGTGTTCGCCTCCACTATTTGTGATTTGTGTTATCTGCACTATTCCTGAGAGATTCGGAATATGTGATCCTTATGTACGTGATGTACCGGGATGGATAGCAGAGTATGTGTGCACTACAGCTTAGATTGCGGGGTGCTTGTATTGTATATTTATGAGATGAATAATATACGTTATATTAATGGGAATCCTCATGTTAATGTAGTAAAAATATTACGGTATTGTTTCGAGTTATATAATGAGTTAGCTGATAGTTATATCAATGGCATATGTAGTAACTGAGTTTACGTTAAACCTCTATTAAATTACGAGCGTTGTTATGTTAAATTAACCGAGTAAAATGGGTAGAACCTTTAGTAGTCTAGCTAGTTACGTTGTCACTTAACTAGTGAAAAGGGTAGTTATAGATGGGTACTTACGTTAGGAGTGCACAGTTAGTCGAGAGGTGAGAATTTAATGTGAGCGCACGTCCTAACATGTATTTTGCATTTAATGTTTTAAATGTTTTTAAAGCACTTGCAGGTTTTTAAAATATAACACATTCGGGCTCTGACCCATTTGCTTTTCAAATCTTTTTCTTGTAAAACCATTTTAAGTGCCCAGCCACAAGGACACCAAGCATAGGATTCTCATTCAGAAGACGAGCTGTAGCTATTTGTGGAAGCTACAGGGACTTGCTTTTAGACGCCTCTCTCATTTGGATTCCAGTCTCAGCATCTATCAGTTGTAGGGCATGTTGCCCAATTCTATTAGACATTTTTTACATTTCAGTTTTCAGACTCTAGCATGTATTGCTCAGTATTCAGTTTTAGTTATTTATTTCAGTTTACTTATCAGTTGTGGGCTTTGTATTGAGGAGTTTATCCTCCAGGTTTTATTTACATATTGTGATGGTTATCCGTTTTACTTCAGCATGGTGAATGGTATTATTTAGTTATTCATTACTCTTGTTGCATGTTAATCAGATTTAATAAAATTTGGCACTTACTTTTTAAATACTAGGTGGTTAGTAATCTTTAAAATGTATTCGATAGTGATGCTATTAACTGAGCCAACTTGGCATTTTGAATTAATTTTATAAAGGAGTAGCTACCCGGTGTTTAATTAGTCGGGGTGTCACATGAGGTAGATTACAGAGGAGGAGGTGGCGGTCCCACTGTCGGTTCCCCCTATGTTTATGAGGCGGGTGAGAGATGTTAGACAATGCTTGAGTGGCGGCAATGATCGACGAGACCTATACGCTCTTCACGAATACAGTGTCGAGCTATGATTATCTACATTTTGTGACAAGCTGGTTGATTCCCCCTGCATCTATGACGTGGAGAATATGCCTCCACTTGCCACAACCTCGAGCAGGGATGCTAGCATGCTGGTGGGATCGGCCCACAACGTAGGTGGTGGCACATCGACGGCGGTAACAAAAAAGGAGGCTCCAATCATCGAGGTTATTCCCCTATCTTAAAAATTTTAACTAAGTAGCAGGGAGTCACTGAGCACGCTGCACCGTCCTAATACGTCGATGTCTGGGTTGACGGGGCTTACGGATGAGGCCCTTCATCCTGAGGTATATTCTCCTTCCTTCTCATTTCTGTTGATTTTTCTTTGCTTCTTTAATTTTTTATTTTGATTTTGCTTTTGTTTCTTGGATTGCAGTATGTTCGGGTGGCGACTAGCTAGCCGAGGGATATCAAGGACTGGATGGCCTCCATGTCTGATTATATCAAGAAGTCAGATCCTTCCTACTTTGTGTCACCTCTCACCTCAGATAAGGTTTTGGGTTTTAGGAATGGAGGATCCACCGCTCGTCACCAGGGAAAGCACGCATGCCACGGGGACTGAGGGCTTGAGAGGGAAAGTTGAGGGTTCGGGAGAAGTCCCATTTGTATTTTTTCTATTTTTTCTTTTCCATATGCAAAATGTAACCAAGTGAAGCAAAATATATATGACAAATATGCATTTTCCTTTTTGGCATTTTTCTTGATTTAGTGACTTATTCTATATGCACTTTTAATTTTATGATGAGATTGTTTATTTTATAGAGATAAGTGTGGAATTGGAAGGAAAAATGTTTATTATTATTTTAGAAAAGGGGGTAAAAGTAATCAACTCAGGGGAAAAAAATTATGTAGGAATTTATTTTGACAATGAAAATGATTTTTTTGAGGGAAAAATAGAGAAAAGGAGTAAGGATAACCGAGGGATAATTTCTCAAAATGAGGATTTTTTCTGAAGTTGATTACGATAAAAGAGGAAAGATGAAATTTTCCAAAATAAAGGGGTTACCAATCGGCATACCCCTTAACCTACCTGTCGGCATGGGGGTCAAGTTAAATCGTCCCTAGGCTTTGATTGCACTTTCTTGCACATCAGAGTACTCCTGTAGGGCTAAAGATTAATCGGGTTTCCTGAGTTCCTGTCTTTTGCCAAGGGTTTTGAGTATAAAAGGATTGGTATGGGATGTGCTTTCTCCACGAATACCCACATTTTACTTCTCATTTCTTATTCTCAAATGGATTTTCCCATGTATAAAGGATTATCCTCTTACCTTGATGTTCTGGAGTCCATGTGCCTACACAATATGGATTACGATGCCTGCAACTTGCATCGGGTTTATTTATGGCGTAATTGAGTCATAAACTCGAACTTATTTGCAGAGGCGATATAATTCTGGCACCCTCAGGACCATTTTTTCGTTTTAACTTGGATGACGTTTGTACCGCCTATGAAGAACTCTTGTCCATATTGGCGGGCAGCCCCGGTATGGAAGCAACTGTGCTTGATTTTTCCCGTTCTCCCCGGACATTTTTGGCAGAGTTACTTCATATTTCTCCTTCAGTGGCTCTACCATTAGTTATTTGGAAGATTATTTTTCTTCAAGTGGTTATGTATTTAGTGTGCTTGAGGTGTTTTGAGGATGCTGAATTTTCCGAAGCTATTGATTTGGACCTTACTACAAGGCTTTTGCTGGTGACAAGGGATTTGACGACGTATCCCCAAGTGGCAGCGATAATGGCATGGATGTCTTACCGTCATAATCTTACGGCGATGGTGCTGGCTAAGACCCTGAACTGTCTGATTTCTAAGAAGTTGGGCCGCCCAACCTTTCTGAGGGGGTGCCCGATAAAGTTGTTCATGTGTCTTACAAAGAGGTTTCATCTGGTAACCCTTCATGAATATCCCTTGGCAGGTGTGCCTAATTTCATTGTCTAGCCTTTCTTCAATTTTGGCCCATCAGTGGAGAACTGGGTTAACTGGTTTGTAGAGCACGGAGCCTAGTCTCTTCGCTAGTCAGTGCCATGGTGGGGAGAGTTACAACTTAGAGAATACCGATATATGTGGTTGGTGGGCCTTCGAAAGACTCCCTTCTATTTACCCTGGCGGCTTTTCCACCAAGTCGGGTGGGAACAAATTATGCCCCCTTGCATAATGAACTTCTTTCTGGTGGAAGATTTCACTGAATCACTGAGGATGATGCTAGGCTCTTTAGGGCAGTGTCGTCGATCGTCTATTTATCAATTACAGCATATGGGAGGGGCTTGGCATGTGTCTAGGGACTACTTGAAGTGGTTATGGAAGTGGGTAGTGTAGAAAATCATGGAAAAAGAGATCGGCCATAGGTGGTTCATTGACTTCGACACCTGGGAGGACGTATCGCTCCATGGAGAGCATACGGAGTGTTAAGTAGGAGTGGAAAACTTTGGGACCTCTGAGGGCCGAAAATGATGATGAAGCAGGGTCGTTAGGTAGCTGAAGGCAATGTCTTATGAAGCTTGGGTGATTATTTATGAAGCTATGGTAATTATGGGTGTTTTGTATTTTGGGGGTTTAGAATAATTTTTTGTGTATCTTGGTTTAGGTTTAGGTTTGTTTAATAATGACTTGGTCAATTGAAGGGGGTGGTTTTCTTAATTCCCTTCACTGATACTTCATGTAACATTGTTGTATTCTTATTCAGAAATAAAAGTTGATTTTGATCATATTTTATGGAGACTCTTGATGAGTTTTGCATTTGAATTATCTATATCAATCGCTAAGGCATACATAATCCTTTTATTCATGTATATGATAAAATGGACCACCGTTCTCGGAGATTATAAAAGAATAGCATTTTTATGAAAAATAAGGGAATCATGCTCTTGTATGGCATATGGGCTGCCCACGTACCTTTGGGGGTTTTGAAAATTTTCATGAGTTTCATTTTGAAAAGAAAAGGTTTTTGAGAGGATCAGGTCCCACGTAGTTCTGGGCAGGGGAAATAAATAATATTTTTTATAAGAATAGAAGGGCGTAAGAAGAGTCATAGCGCGTCAAGATTTTGAATTAAGGGTAAAATTTCTTGAGATGGTCCAGATTGACTGGATGTGCCATATCTTCTCCATTGAGGTATGTGAGCATAGTCCTGAGAGAATTTTCTTCACAATGTAGGCATTGCTCCAATTCGTTTTGAATTTCCCTCTGGGGTCCAAGGCGGGTTATATGATCTTCTTGAGGGAAAGAGATCCTTGGACACCGCGGTCCTTGACTTTTTGGTTGAATGATCGCGCTATTAGGCGATGGTAGCCCTTTATATGATACAGAGCCTTCAGCCTCTTTTCTTCCAAGAGTAACATTTCTTCGAAGCGGCTATGATGCCAGTCTTCTTCACTAACTTTGATTTTAAGCATGACTAGCAGGGAGGGAACTTCTATCTCAACGGGTTGGACTGCTTCCATGACGTACACTAGAAAATAAGGGGTAGCCCCAGTAGAAGTTCTGATTGAGGTGCTGTATCCCCATAGGGCAAAAGAGATCCGATCGGCCCAATCTCTGTAACTCTCAGTCATCTTGTTGATTATGGTTTTGAGGATTTTATTGGCGGTTTAACAACACCATTGGTTTGGGGTCGGTAGGGAGAAGATTTTTGTCTTCGAATCTCGTACTTGTCGACTAGTTTTATGACCTCAGATTCAAAATGGAGCCCATTATCTGATACTAACTTATGGGTAATAATATATCGATAGATGGTGTTCTTTCTGATAAACTTGGCCACTTTTTTGGCATTAAACACTTTGTATGACTCGACTTCAACCCATTTGGTGAAGTAATCAATGGCGACCATGATAAATTCTTGACCGTTTGAAGATTTGGGAGTAACCTTCCCTATTATGTCAATGCCCCATGATGATGCTTGAATTAGCACCACCAGATAAGGTGTTTCCAAGCTCAATCTAAGAACAACAATGGCAGCACAGTTATGAAAAAGGTAAGAGAGTGAGATGAGGAGAAGAGGAGAGAGCACCAGGATATAAGTGGTTCAGCCTAAATTGGCCTACGTCCACTGTGTGTGTGTGAATAACCTCACTGCAACAAGGCACTAATGGCCATGGATACAATCTCTCAAGATTTTTCTCTCTACTGTGTATCTAGACAGAGTTTCAGCTAGGGTTTAATATCTTGGATCCTTTTGCAAGGTAGAGGATGACCTCTATAAATAGTACCTAGGGGGTGTAATGTACCCCTCATGCATGCAATGAGCATGTGTGTGGTTACCTCACCAATGTGGGAGTGCCATCTGTCGCTGTCACATGTAAGGAATGATGATGAAATATCCTCCCCACGTGTGGAGAACAATCTTGTTACAACTGATTTGTGCCCATGTGTCCTTATCCAAATGTCAACAGATGCTCGGCCGCCATATTGGTGCATGACCTCGGCCTGGGAGAGGTCGAGCTGTAAAGGCTTGATATTCGTTCAATCCGAGATGCGCTCTAGGGAGTCTCGGCCTGATCTCAGCCGAGACATTATGCTGGGGTCGGCCCCAGCCGAGGTTGGACTGATTCCATGTTGAAGATTACCAAGGCTTCTTATCACCTCGGCCCCAGCCGAGGTTGGACTGATTCCATATTGAATATTACCAAGGCTTCTTGTCACCTCGGCCTACACTCGGCCGAGGTTGCCATACCCAGGTATATGAGAATGCTGTTGATGCATGTGATGTGCGTAGTGTCCATTGGAAATGTAGGTGGTAGTGTCGGCCTGGGCCGACCTTACTAAGGCCGAGGGCTGATATCGTGGGCCCATGGCTTATCTAGGGTCGGTCAATATCTCGTCCATCACCTCGGCCGAGGTTGGTGTCTCTAGGCCGAGGTCACATTTGGGGCATATCAATCACCCCCCAGCCCATAGTTACATATGAGGGAAGGTGACTAGGGGATTAGTACACATCTGAGGCCTGTCTTCTTAAGAACCAGTACTTGCTTGACAGTTGTCCAATGTTGGAGCATGCTCACTTGGTAGGCGTGTGTTGTCAGCCGCCCTTTGGGGCTCCCAAGGCAATGATGGGCCTTGGGAAACACGACCATATATTTAAGGGTTTCAAAACCCTTTTCCCTCCTTCTTCTTCACTTCTTCTCTCCTGTGCGTGATTTCTTCCTGCAATTTCTCTCTCTAAAGCTTCTTTAATCAACGCTCTTCTACCGAGGCCTTTGTTGGTTTTTTCGCGAGCTTTCTTCATTTGCCCTCATCGTTTCATTTCTAGGTATTTTCTCCCTTCCATTTCCTTTGTTTTTCGCTTTCGGTTTGCATTTTTTGACGAATTTCTAAGTTTTTCGGAGAGCACCATTATTTCAGGCGAACTGTGTTTGCTTTGAATTTCTTGGTTTGATCTTTAGACTCCTTTATTTTACAAGTCAATCCTGTTTGTAGTTTTAGGAGTTATTCCCAAGTCTAGGGTCGTCCTCTGATGCTCAGACCTTTATACCAGCTTCTTGAGGATTTCCCCTCTCTTAGAGAGAAGACCCTAGAAAAGATTAGGCAAATAGAAAGGGCCCAAGAGGAGGCTCGTAGGTTGCAAGAATTTCCTATTAGACCTATCTTTCCCCCACCTCTCAAGGTGGTATATCCTGATCCCCCTGAGTTCTTCTATCAGACAGAGGTCCCTGCCGACCCAATACCGATGTCTGAGTCCGAGTCTTCCACCTCAAACCCTATGTCTGTGGACTCTTTTTAGGAAGCCATGGATTTCACACCTCGGCCTGGACAGCCCCTGATCAGGCCGAGGTCTTCCACCTCAAACCCTATATAAAGATCTATTTGTATCTCAATTTTGGGGCAACTTTTAGGAGGTGATAGGGACATGATTACATTTGAGTACGTCTTATCATCATCGAACATATGGATGTATGACATGGGTGAATCAGATTTGGGAGGTCATGTTGCGAGCCTATGTGTTGGATTTCAAGGGTAGTTGGAAGGTGTATTTACCCTTGGTTAAGTTCACTTACAACAGCAGCCATCAGAAGTCAAATGGTATGGAACCGTATGAGGCATTGTATGTGCGACTCAATAGAATGCTTGTATGTTGGTTAGATACAGATGAGAGTATTTTATTGGGATCTGAGTATGTTTAGGATATGACAGAGAATATCAAGATGATTCAGGAGTGGATAAAGACTTTTAGAATCGCGAAACTAGTTATGTGGATTTGGAGAGGAATATGTGAAGTTTTAGGTTGGTGACCACATACTTCTCAAAGTGCACATGAAAGGGGTGATGCGTTTTGGGAAGGTGGGGAAGTTATACCCAAATGTATTGGGCCATTTATAATTACATAATGGATAGGTAAGCTAGCGTAGAATTTCACACTTCCAAATCATTCAGATCGGATAAATAATGTGTTCAGTGTAACCATGCTTCGTCGACTCTTCCAAGGTGAAACTCTTTATCAACACATTGATTTAAGGGACATTCATTTAGAGTTTGAGACTTCATATAATGAGGAACTAATGTGTATATTAGACTGTAAATTTTAGATTTTGAGGTCTAAGGAGATACCCCTAGTTCATGTTGAGCGGAGTCACCATAGTGAGGCTGAGTTCATTATGGAGTACGAGGATACAAGGATATAGCAGTATCTCATTTATTTTGAGTCTAGTATGTTTTATTGCATGACAATTATGAGGACATATTACTTTTTTCTAGGAGGAAGAATGTAATACCCCTTAATTTGAAAGGTATTAACTATTTAAGTAAATTTATGGTATGGAAATTCAGATTTATAATAATTTAGTTTTAATAAATTTGATTTCATTAGGAGCATAACTATATGTAAATTTAATGTTAATATAGTTAAATTGGAGTTGAAAATTTTATTTTGTAATTTGTTAATGTTTTATGGGACTTCGATTAATAATACAAAAATTCGGGCTTCAATTGTAATTGCAGTAAATTTGAACAATGTAAAAAATAATATAAGTGGTATTTGGGTGAAACCCCAAGATCTTTTTGGTCTTTTGAACATTTCTTAATAAACAAGTTTAGGATTTAATGGAAGAAAACGTGGGAGAAATGAGAAAACAAAATAATTTGAAACAAGGCCATTTATCTAGGGTTAGCCAGAGTTATAACGGGCATGTGGAGCCGTTATAGCAGGTCTCCCTACCATTATAGCACCTAGAGGTATTTTTATAAGTATAATTTCTCTCCTTTTATTATTATTTTTCTCTGTAGACCCTATCTAAATCATTTGCCTCTCATGCAAAACATTTTCTCTCTTTAATCCCTCACTCAATTACAAACAAATTTCATAATCAAATTATAAGATTTTCTAAATATATTCAAGTAAGGATTCAAGAAGATAATGAAATCATATTAAAGATTTTTCAAGAAGGTTTTCAAGGTGATCGAAGGTTGTTTTTCAAGTATTCATCTCTTCAATTATTGAACTCGCTTTTTGGACATTTTTTTGGAAAGTTACTAATCTACACTCCTCCCTTTATAGGTATAAATTGTAAAAAATCAAATTCTAGATCTAAAATTGAGTAGAATCCCTTTGAGTTTTAAAATCCTCACTCTATCCCCTTTTATGATATAAATTGAATAAATCCACATGATTTAGATTTTAATTTAGGTGTAAATTAATTAAGAGTTTGGACTAATTTGAGATTATAATTGCACATTAAGGTTTGGGGTATTAATTAATGGCCTTATGATATTATTTTAGGGGAAAGGGGATGAAGTCCCTAGGTTCTATTGATAAAAAGGAGAGAAAGCCTCTCCTAGAAGGCTCTTACAATCTTTAGAGGTGAAATTATAAAGGAAATGATAGATAACTTTCAATTCAAATGCCACAAAATATGGAAATTTATAAATATCCCCATTACAATGAAATAAAATTTACTTAGAAATATTAAAATTTGTGAAACCTTAATCTAGAGGCAGAAGATCTAAGATTATATATTCAGGCAGATTTCTCCTCATTGCTTAGAGTAAAAAAAGAGTTCAATGACAAGTGAGAGGATGGTTCTTTAGAATTTTTAGTTAAACCCTTTGGACTTGGGGCTTCTCTAACCATGATATCTGAAAATTACTATACATTTATCCCGAATTTTTTCCACGTCATCAATGTTCAACGGTTCAAAGGAATTGATTACATGAGTATTATATGTTTGAAATTGATTCTCTATGATTTTTTGACAAACTGAGTCTTCAAGAAATTCACGAGCCAGGGCTGAACTAGTAGACATGTCCATATCAAACTAGCAGAATTATAAAATAAGGGGCAATTTACAATTAGATCCCTTGTTGATAATTTTTAAATATTTAAGGATAATTTAGTATTAGGCCACTTGTTATGCCACTAGCATGGACTTCTACGAAAAGAGAATCAGTGGACCTAAGTGTTAAAAATTTGTCAAAATTCCTTTAGTGTTTGAAAATTATTTATGAGGCCTAAGAGTACTTGATTAAGTGCGAAAAGTAGCGCGTGTAAAGCCGCTAATCGTTGTTTTCATTTCGGCGACTCAATACAAAAGAAACCTAAATTACTACTACACTTGCGGGCTAAGCACAGCGGTAAGTCGGGTATCGAAAATCCACAGGGACGAGTTGCTAGAATTTAAGTGATTTAATATTCCGAAATAGAAGTGTAGAAGATGATTACAAACTAAAAAGGAAAAGATGCATAAAAGGAAATATTAATCTAGGCGAGTGTATTGAAACTAGATTAACAAAGCAAGTAAAACTATAGGTTGCGTCCAATATCCCTCACCCGAGTTAATTAGTATAAAATGGTTACATGGGTTGACGAGTTATTACAAATGTGTCTCGTTTCGACAGTTAATTAAATCAAGGGTTGTTATGCCCTAAATCATCATAAAAGCCTAATAAGACTTTGGCGTCAACAAATATCCCGGAAATTGCGCACGAAAGGTCGTAAGCACGGGACATACGTGATATGCCCCGTCAAATCTCCTAGGCGTAATAACTAGGACAACGCACCCGAAATAGACCCGTAAACACCATCAGCAAGCAAAGAAACGTGTTAACTCAAGTGAGTTCCATTCAAACGCAACCTAATTTAAATTAGCTAGAAACCATGTTAAAAACGCGGTAAATGAAAGCGTGTAAATAAACGCGGTAAATCTACACTAGAAAGCAAGTAAATAAAGCATGTAAACCTAAATTAGAAAGCTTGTAAATTAACTAGAAAGCAAGAAATGAAGAAATACAAACTATATTAATGGAGAGGATGATGAATAGTGCAACATTCAATCCAAAAGGTTGTCAATCCAAGAACAATTGAAGAAGAACTCTTCAAAACCCTCAAAACCTAAGCTATTCTAACCTAAAAACGTTTTATCTACTGAATATATGATTATTACAACAAAAACCTTTATATAGTAAGTGGGAATAAAAGAAAAGAAGAAAGAAAAGAAAATGCAAAAAAATCTGCAAAAAAAATAGGGCATCGATTGATCTACCATTTGGTCGATCTATCGATAGTAGAAATCGTGGAAAAAATGGGAAGGGTCAATCGATCTACCATTTGGTCGATCGATCGATCAAGCAGGGCAGACTGCATTTTTTCCTGTTTTGGCTTGCATTTCTTCTCCGCTAAAATCGTCGTAACTTCTTCGTTTTGAATTGGAATTGTGCACCGTTTGCGGCCACGCGAAGCTTGTGAGGAGGGATACAACTTCCATGAAGATGTTGGGCTAGGCCAATCTGTAAAATGACTAAAATGCCCTTGAACGTGCGATTGCGTACGGAACTTCACTGGAATGCGTTCGAACTCCATACTTAGTACCTAAATACCTACAAAAGCCCAATTATACCTCATATAGCATGTTAACAATATTAATAGAGGTTTTCTGGTTAACGGGCTTAAATATAGAGATTAAGACACCCGAGGGGGCTAAAACGCGTAGGTTCGAGAGATGAAATACGCAATATTTGCCTATTATCAGTACTTTCCCCTAAAATAAATGTATTTTCTCAGTTTGGTTGTAATACCATGTCCCAGGAATTTAGTTAAATGTTATATGAATTATGTTGAAGTGGGGTTAATTTTAATTATAGAGGAATTATGGGTAAAACTGGAAAAAAATAAAAAAAAAAGGTAAAAAGGATTCGTTCTAATTACAAAAGGATGTTATTAGAAGTGAGTAGGGGACGTCACGAGAAGGTTGCGAGAAGAAGGCCTTCAAATGACATGCCACTGCCTTACAGTGGCAGGTCACGCGATCTACAGTTCGAATGAGATGGAGAAGTCGTTCGAACGACTTAGGCTTATCGTTCGAATGACATAAATCAAATTTTTAATCTGGCTTTCCCTTGTGCGTTGTCATAATTTCTGCCATTAGATCTTTGAGCTTTCAAGCTCAAATAATCCCAGAAGGGGCAAAACTGGTTTTTTGGCCTTTAGGAGGGTTTTATTAAGGGTTGTTTGGTTTATTTGGGGTTATTTTGAGTTGGGAGAAGACGAAAGAGGGAGAGAGAGTGGAGAGGTCCTCCACCATTTTCATGTCCTCCAAAACATTCCACCACCATTTACATGATATTCCACCATGTTTAAGCCTACAATACCCAAAACTACAGGCCAGAGAATATAGTGCGCATAGCTAGCGGTGTGGAGCCTGTTAAATTGTGCGGTATTGGAAGATTTCGAGAAAGGATAAAAGAGAAAAAGAACATGTCAAGAACTGGGGTGTGTGGTGAAATATGTTAATACAACCTAACTTGAATGAATTACTAAATATTTCAATAAAGGTTAAACGGACACGTAAATGTGTAATTGATTAATGTCCATAAAGTAAGGTAAAGTAAGTGAGTAAATGTGTGATAAGAAACCTAAGTGGTTAAACCCTTAATTTACACAAGAATGTGTAGTTCTCATAAATTAAATAAGTATCTTCTAACAAGATGTTCGTGTTTGTTGAAATGGTGAGTTTCATCAAAAATACTAAAGTGTGTTGGATAAAAAAAAATGGTGATTTCGGTAATGGAATGTGTTCAGTTAAATCAAAGGTAGTGATTTAAAGTGTTGGACTGGGTGTGTTAAATAAAGTGAGAAATAATAAGAATGAGTAAAGGAAGTCTTTACAAGATTAAGGTAAATTAATCTGGATAAATAAGGTTTTGAAAAGTAAAACCGCTTCATGCATTAAGTATGGGTACTTGTATGTACATATATGTATGCTATGTAGTTGCATGTGAACATAGGCACGTGTTGAGTCTCCTTTCTGCCATTTGATTCTATACTGTATTTTTATATTTTCCACTGAGTATAGGCTCGTACCCTCGCTTTGTTACAGCAGTTTGGGAGCGGTTTCGTACTTTGAGAGAATTATACAGGTACGTACTTTCTTTATTTTACGTAGTAGCTCTGAATGCTTAGACTTCAGGATGATCCCATAGGTCCCTCATGTAGTTTATTTTGAAACTAAAATCACAAGGTAAACAAGTGAAATGTTAACTACAATAAAACTAGACTGGTAACATTATATAGGTTGTTTCATTGCACTTCACACTTAACACTCGGGTTTGACCGGGTTGACTACGAGGAACCCATAAATTCGGGTCGGGGCATTATAAATAGTATCAAAGCTCTAGGTTCAAGGTTTCTTTCGGGAGTGACGTGATGAGGTCGGTATTGGATCTTTCGATGTCGATGTGGTTTAGGTCAGTCATGCTAGTTTAGTGATGTTTTAGTTCGTGTCCTCAATGGTAAGGTCAAAGAGGTTAGTATGACCAGTAAGTTAGTGCCAAGTGGAATGCGATAAAGTTAATAGTTATTAATTGCTTTCGTGCTTCTGGTTAGATTTGTTGGTAATTTATGGGTGTCCATGCAAGCCTATAGAGATGACCCCATGGTTATTAGTATGAGGTGCTTATGTTAAATTCTTGGTGGCATAGAATTATTTGGGATGTTCATAGAGTAAAATGACGCCCATTGAGAAGGTGGCACGAGATATATAGTCAACGGTAGAGGTTGATGGTTAGGGTGTCATGACTAGGAATTAATGATTGGTAATTATAAGATATATATAACCCTTAGGTACGACACTTATGGGTAGTTAACACCGGTGATGAAAGAAAGATAAGATTATAGTCACGACCGCTTGGAAGAAAGATAATATTATTATCTAAGTGTAGAGACTCGTTTTAGCCACCGAGGTAATGATTAGGTGTGAGGTAATCCTAGTATGAGATTAGTTCATAAGCATTTGAGGTTCCCATATGACAAATTGTGTGTGGCATCATTGAGGATAAAGATCGAATGTTGTGGTGCCTTGAGGTGTTATATAGTTAAGGTGCACCATAGGTAGAAACTCGTAGACTAGTGTATTTGCATGCACTGAATAAATCGTAATGTGGGTATTGAAAAGTTTGTAGAGCTCACCTACAATGATAAAGGTATGGATGATTAAATCTTGAAGACGGTTACATGAAATGTGTTTCGTGACCTTAAGAGACTAGTTAGTCTGGTATGAATGAGATTTAGCAATCAAGTAACGATTGTGTTGGGGTCAGGTGATGATCCCAGATTACTGGTCGTATAGTGTACGTGTCGGGTGAGGCATATCAAATCGGCACACATGGATGTATGACCCCTTAGTTGGGGTGATAGTTGTGTCATTATAGGGGTGATGACATCATGTGGAGACTTAAAAATGGTAACCGAGGTGGGGTAACATTGATACATGATTATTATGTCGACCTATCGACGGTATATGCTAGGGTATCCTTAACAATGTAAGAATTGATTCTTGACACATTTTTACTTGTTGGCACGGGTTATAAGATGTGGACCAGTGTGGTACTTACTACCCTTAAGGTACCGATGGCAACGGGTATGGTCATCACATAAATTTTATGCGGGTAGAAACCGAAGGTAAATTTAGTGGAAATATCGTGTTCAAAAAACACGGTTAGGTGAGTGCCTCTTTTGAACTAAGTAATGCTTATGGTAGTTCAATATTTCGATCACGATATGATAAGGTAGGTAATAACCTAGGTGTAGTAGGTTAGTTAATTCGTCACTAGTGATTGGACAAGGTTAGTGTAGACTAGAGCATGAGGCGTCAGTTAATTGAAATGGCTCATGTACGCCAATGATGTGAAGGGTAGAGTCTTTCTCCCAAGGAGGGAAGTCGGGCATTAACTTCCTAAAGGACTACTAATTCATAAATTTCTTTCGTATTGCAAGAATTAATGGTTGTGATTCGATTCTCCATGGCTAGTGACCCGAGTCAGGGTGTGTGAATAGGATTTGTGCTCGGCGAGAGCTCTAGGAATTAGTGGCATGACTTCAAGTTCGTGATGTAGGTTCACTTTCATAAATCATATACTAACGACTATGGGCAAAATTTCTCAGGACAGTTGCTTGTTCCTTTGGACTTTAGTGCTTCCCTTTCGATTTTGGTAATTGGGGATCAATATTCTCACTTATGTCGTTACTCGAATTAGTTCCATGTCATGGTACGCTGCGGTTGGGCCTGGGAGAGCACGATAGATCGGGTATGGTCAATACATCTCGGTAACTGGATGATACCCATCTGAGGTTTTCATGCTATTTCATAGATTTCTAGGTACAAGTGGCCGCATTTGTTTCCACACGGTTTGCTCATAGTATCGATCTCTCTTAGGACGAGTGATGAATTATCGAGAATATTACCCCTCAGAGTGAGAGAATAACATAGTATTGTTACCGACAAACACATGTGAGTTGTATATCTAGAATTAATTTTGATGATGAATGCGACGGTTGTTTGTATTATAATTCACATTGAGTGAGTACTGACCGCTAGAGAAGTGTTTACCCCTAAAGAATAACATAACATAGGTAGTGCTAGGAATGGTTTGGACTTGATCAGAAAGTGAATGGAGACTTGGAGTCGATTATGCAATGTCATGGTCAACAAAATGGTGAGCGTTAAAGCATGTCGCATATTGAGTATTCGGTGACCTTAGTGTTGAGGACTTCGATAATTTGTCTTGGAGGATTTCTAGGACTTGGAATAGAAATTGGTGGACCCCATAAGCTTGAGGATTGATGGATCAAGAATTTCGGAGATGAAATTCCCTAAGGAGGTTAATTAAATCTTATATGAATTACGCTGAAGTGGGGTTAATTTTAATTATAGAAGAATTGTGGGTAAAATTAGAGAAAAATAAAAGAAAAAGTAAAAAGGGATCTTTCTAACGAAAAAAGCATGTCGTTAGAAGAGAGTAGGGGATGTCGTAAGAAGGTCGTGAGAACATCGCGAGAAGTAGGGTTTCAAATTACTAACCAATGCCTTACAGTAGCAGGTCGCGCGAAGGGTCTCATGATCTATAGTTCAAACGAGAGGGAGAAGTCGTTCGAATGACCTAGTCTTATCGTTCGAACAACATAAATTGAATTTTTAATCTTACTTGACCTTGTGCGGTGTCACGATTTCAGCTGTTAGATCTTTGAGCTATCGAGCACAGATCATCCCAGAAGGGGGAAATGGGATTTTTGACCTTTGGGAGGGTTTTATTAAGGGTTGTTTGGTTTATTTGGGATTATTTTGAGTTGGGAGAAGATGGAAGAAGGAGAGAGAAAGTGGAGAGCGTTCCACTATTTTTATGTCTTCCACCACCATTTTACATGATATTTCACCATGTTCAAGCCTATAATACCCATTTCGACCATTATTGAGGTAGAACCACTAATTTTAGAGGAGTGTTGGAGGGTTTTTGGAGATGAACATGGAGCTTTCATGGAGTATGAAGTGGGTTTAAAGGGGGTTCTTAGCTTGGAGCACAAATGGAGCATTTTGGAGGAGGCATTTGATAACCCCTTGAGGCCACCTTTGGAGGTGGGGGTATTCCTCTTACACCAGCATTTCTACCACCATTGGGACTATTAGAGTTGAGAAAACCTTACTCTTACTATAATACTTTATTTTTGCATAATTGTAGTCTTGTAATTAGATTACATGAGTAGGGTGCACGTGAATGAATGATGAAATTAAAGTGTAGGGTTAAATAACATTTTTATGAAATAAAAATATCGAAAAAATGTTATTTTGTTGAAAATGAAGAATGGGTCAATATTTCATGATTTTGGAATATTAAAAGTTGATATTTTATGAAACTAGTTTATTTTCTAGAAAGATTGGTGTTAAACTTTTTGTGAAATAAAATATTTGGAAATGATGATTTGCCCTGTTAAATATTGGTGAAAAAAAGTTTTAAAGTTTCTTGTAAAAATGAAGATTTTATGAAAAAGGGACATTTTGCGAGTTTGAATAAATCAAATGCCTTTTTTACATTTAAAAAATGTATTTTGTAAGTATAATAAATTTCTAGAATGAAATATGTGTTTAAACCATTTAATAGGAATTTAAGGTATAAAGTCCATCTTCTGATGCATATAAACTTTTAGTATTTTGGCACAAAGTGTAAAAACAAGTTTAAGGAAGATTTGTTTGGTTTAAACATGAAATAAGAAACGTAGGAATTCTTGCCTTTAAAGTGTGTGAAAAGGGGGTTAAAAATATGATAATCACAAAGTTGTAAGACTACATATAAAATAAAGGGAATAATATTTTCTTATAAAAGTAGTCTTAAATGTAAATGGATTTCTTGAATGAAGAAAGTAAAGAAATGTGTGATTTGGGAAAATTTCTAATAAAATTATTGAATAAGTGTCAATGGGTAAACATGAG
Source organism: Sambucus nigra (assembly GCA_949130495.1). Taxonomy (NCBI): domain Eukaryota; kingdom Viridiplantae; phylum Streptophyta; class Magnoliopsida; order Dipsacales; family Adoxaceae; genus Sambucus; species Sambucus nigra. The sequence continues at coordinate 363,322,307 of OX422215.1, forward strand.
AAAGTTATTGTATGACTCAATAATGTCCTAAAGAATTAACACTTATGAAATTAGAAAGAAATGATGGAATAAAGATGTTTTCAATTAAGAAGAATATTACTCCAAGGTTAAAAATTGGTGTTAAGGTGTTAAAACACTTAAGGAGTTAGGATGAGTAACTTAATAGTGTTTTGTAAGAAATTAACATTCGTAGAAATGGAGTAAAAGGTTATTTTGGAAACAAATAGGTAAAATGTTAATTTTACTTAAAGTGGAACATTTTTATTAAATAAAAATGTTGAAAAAGGTGTTACACAAAATGGTCCTAAATGAATATGATTTTGGGAATAAAATCAAGGTTAAAGTGTAAGTACATGAAATGGTAAAATTGAGTAAAGGAAGTCTTTACAAGTTTAAGGTAAATTAATCTGGATAAATAAGATTTTCGAAAGTAAAACCGCTTCATGCATTAAGTATGGGTATGTGTATGTACGTACGTGTATACTATGTAGTTGCATGTGCACATAGGCATAACGTGTTAAGTCTCCTTTATGTTGTTCGATTTTATACTGCATTTGTATGTTTCCCACTGAGCATAAACTCACACCCTCACTTTGTTACGGTAGGTTGGGAGAGGTTTCGTACTTTGAGATCGTTATACAGATAAGTACTTTCTTTATTTTACATAGTAGATCTGTATGTTTGGACTTCGAGGTACTCCCATGGGTCCCTCACGTAGTTTATTTTTAAACTGGAATCGCATGCTAAACAAGTGATATGTTAACTAAAATAAAACAGGAGTAGCAACATTATATAGGTTGTTTCATTGCACTTCACACCTAACGCTCGGGTCGGACTGGGTTGACTATGGGTAACTCATAACTTCGGGTTGGGCATTACATTGGCGCCATGCTATGATAGTTGTATATAAACTTTATTATGCGAGATTGTATTATGATAATTACGTGTGGCATAAGAAACCCCAGTAGTATCATTTACTGCTTCCATATTATCCGGCATAGGAACTGTACTAGTATCTAACGGATGAGAGCAATGCAACTTATTGCCATCCACGTTTAACTGCTTCTCACATCTTACCATTAAAATTTGATGCAAATCCATATCATTTAACTACTTGTGCAGCGTTAGATGTGAAGTCTCACCATTGGAGTCCAAATTTTTTGAATGAGACACTTTTCTGTTTGACTCGTTGTGATCCGGGTGAAATCCATTCAGACCTTCAATCTCATCAGCAACGAATGAGTTGTAGTTTGTCTAGAGTAAGAGCACCTCCAGTGCTAATATGGAGTGGGAGAATAAGAGGTGTCACGTATGATTAATAGACTATGAGTTAAAAAAGAGTTCTCCAATGCAGCCCTCTAGAATGAATGTGAAAGTGATGTGTCAATATTTAATATTCACAATGTGAAGTAGACCTTCTAGATGTAGAGGCTTTCTTTCACATTGTGAAGAGAAAAACTAACCAATCAATATATTTTTCTCTCCACCTTGTCATTTTCATTCTCTCTCCACATTTTACAAACAAATGAATTACGTACATGTGGAACTCAAGTGTACTTATAGACATATGCATTGGAGATGGTTTTTTATTTACAATGTCTACATAAAAAATTTTATGCCACATAAAACACACATTGTCTCATTCTTGTAGCCACATAGGAAACAAATCACATTTGCATTGGAGATTCTCTAATCTTGCAAATAGGACTCAAATAAGTATCTGGTACGTCACTGTGAATCCCTTATTCTTGGTTACGACTCTTCTCCCTATGGGTTGCTACATCATCTACATGACTACTTAAAATTAAAGGACTATCAACACGTGTAGAATGAGATTCTAATTGATTGACTTGAATTTGAGGGCCATTAGCTTCGCGGTAAACAACTTCACAGTTATGTAAATTTTGATTTCATGATTGAGAATTCTCTTGAGTTTGGATTTCTTTCCCTTTATTATTCTGCATTCTTTGGCTAGGAAAAACATCCGTAGCTTTCCTTTTTTAAAAGACTAGCCTTCTTGGATTGATCTGGAACATCTCTAATAGTTTTTGAATCCTTTTGCAAATTGATATGGAGTGTCCCACACAACCACAATAATCACAAAAGAAGTTTATTGTTTAAACATAATTTTTACAGGGATAGTAGTATCTTCACCCTCAATGATAACTGAGTTTGGAATTGTGTAAGAAAAATCAACATGAACCAAAACTCCTGCATAAAGACCATATTTTTGTTCAAGAGTTGATGGGTCAATTCTAATAGGTAGTAAAATACCTCTAAAATTTATTAACAATAACCTAGGATCCCAAAATTCATACGATCAATTTAAAAATATCACCCATACATGTGATGAAGAAGAAATAAATTTTGATCGAGTAAAGTTAGAGTACCATTGGATAGGTTTAAAATAGCCTACCTCAAAATTTAAAGAGCCAAGCATCGTGCTTTCTTTAAATCTTGCATTGAATGAAAGTAAAAACTGTAAAAACCTTTCCCTTTAGGTGTAATTCACCAAGGTTGGTGTGTTTCCCATGATTCAGTGAGGATCACTTTTAACATTTCTGTCATGATTGGTGTTCGCCCCTTTGCAAGAATAAGTCTACAAAGCATCCTAGATTTTTGTGTTTTGAGGGATTGTTTATAAACATCTGAGATCTTGATGTATGGAATATCATCGTGAAAATGATGGTTGAGGAAGATTAGCAAAATGGGGAGGGGTGTCTTCTATAGCTTTCGTAGTTGAGGAAGAATCATTAGATCGAGAAGAGTTGTTTAGAACACGAGCAAAAGATACGGGGGTTACCATGAATGGAGATTAAAGGGATGACAATTTAGAAAGTGAAGACAAACATGAATATCATGCTATGAACAATTCTAGAGAGAAGCCGGAGCTTCTCTCTCTAGAGAGGTTGTTATTTTGTCTTATGATAAAATATACTTGGTAATTGATAATTAATCTACGATTTGAACTATTATTATTATTATTATTATTATTATTATTGCTAATTGGTAAAGCTTTGTAGGGTTGTACTATTTTCCTTGTAGGTTATAATTTTAGGTAGGAACGCTTAATTAATGTAGTTCCATTCATGATAACTAGTGTTTGACGTTCAATTTCATATGTAGATATATAATTGACGAATACCCTAAGATTAAATATTTGTATTCCATTTGGAATATCTTCGTATGATTAATTGGGTGGGAATTAAAATTGGAACTTCAGTTCGTTATAATTGAAATTATGCCCAATTTACGCTTATAAATTGTTGGGATTGTAATATAAAGTAGTTGATTTAGAAGGAGTATGTAAATATAGTTGTAGATTATATAGTGGGTTTATTGTTGTTTTTGTCCGGAGTTGTTATGTAACTTGTTAAAATTTAATAAATCAATTTAATTTCCTAGAAGTAGTTTTATGTGGAGTCTGGAGAAGGGTAGGAGTGGGGGCTTTAGGAATCTCTTCAATAACTTATCCCTTTTAATTATAAGTCTTAGTTATTTAAAAACCCCTCTATTAGTTATATTCCTATTTGTTGATTGATAAATCCCTTAAACGGTATTTTGATGAAGATGATAATGATTAAGTGGAATAAACGAATTTTGATGATTATATGGGCGTGTGCTCAGAGGGCATCCTTATTTATTGCGTGTCCGTGTTAGTAGTTAGTTTGACAAGATGGAACACGGTTTTATGTGTGCGCCTTGAGTGAACAGTGGGCCCATGCTAAAGAATGGTGAGTCTAGATTTAGAAGCGATTTTATTTGGGTGTCACACGTGTTTTGTTTGGCCCACGCTACGAAATGTGCTTGGTTTGTGGGATGAGATTTATTAATGTGCACTGCATGTTCTTAGGATGCCAAGGAGAAGGGGCACATGACGTTTACGGTTTGATTAATTAAGATGTTAATTCATTATTGAAACTGATGATTTAATTCAAATAGATTGTGAGGTTCCGTTTGATACGCATTGTCATTGTAATACATTAAACAACTTGTGGACTTATCATTTATATATATAACTGCTTCTCAGTTGCGTAGCTTTAGTAACTTGTTGGGATCTGACCCGTTTATTATCGTGGTAGTCTCAAGTTGATATTTTTAATGAATGCAATTAAATTCTAACATTTAATTAGCGTGGCAGTCTCAAGTTTATATTTTTAATTTTTAATAGTTCTCATGTCTACTCCGCACAATAACTAATCTATTTTTGAAATATTATGAAATATATTATTTTACTACTAGTATATCCAACGCATCATCTTGAGTCTCCTGTTGTATTGAACTACATCAATCTAAGCTGTTTTAAGCATTTGAATTTCCTTTTAGTATCTTTATTCTAAAATTGAAGCAAGCTTGACACCAAAGGAGATAAACCTGCAATTGCTGCAATAGCAGGTTAAAATTGCCTTACAGGAATACATATTTGGTGATGAGTTTGGGAAAATAAATGCAGAATCCATCCATCCTTATGGGCCTGTGTTTAATTTAATCATGAGCCTACTTGAATCCAATCCGAATGATGTTGTGGAAATGGTTAGTGGTAGCTTTGAACAGAAATCTTAGCCTGGGGGCCACCTTGAACATAAACAAAACTGCATTCTGAACCAGATTGCAATACTTTGAGCCAATTTGGTAGTTCATAGGTGTTCTTGGCTTGAGTTGGAGAAAGACCCCATAAAGAACCACTCAGATTCTCAACTGTCAGCTTCACATTGGAGATTGGTTTCTTGGATGTATTCTTCATTACAACCTTGTGTCTGTAATAAGTCATTCTTCCAATACTCCATGTATCTGTGATGGAGTGAAAAAATTCAACTGGAACATCTGAAAAAAAATATATATATATATATATATTAGTTAATATTTAGAATACCAAATACTATTAATGACAGCCCTATAAATCTAGTGAAATAATGCACGAAAATCGTTTGGTTTGAGTTTTGGGGTTTTCCGGTAAAACCCAAATTCCCCACATTTATGGCTTGATTAAGATGAAGAGATTACATTGCAATCTCAGAATCTCTTTAAACGAAATAAAAAACTGAAACAAGTGAAAAATTTGTAAATAAAAATAAATAAATCACCTGATTTTGGTTGTGGTACTGGTGCTTCTTGTGAGTAGGGACCTGCAAAATCATATGATGTGTTAAATGAAGCAAATCCATGATGAATGAGTTGCATTCCTTTTGAACAAACACATAAAAAAAAGGTAGTACTAAGTACTGACTCGGAGTTGGAGTTGTCTGGTAGGAGGAGGGGATGGGTGATTGTTGATGATGATAGGAAATTGGATTCATGGTATGTAACTTGGAGAAGAGACCGATAAGAGGAGCAGTACCAGATATTGTAGGCTCAGTCTGTTCATAATTGGAGCGGTCATCGGAGAATTCATCATTCTTGGAGGGACCTCCGACCAGGCCTCCGTATATAATGTTGGGGTTACTTTGAGGGCGGTGATACCATGTCTCGAACCCTTCCACACACCCAACCAATGAATGGACAACAGATATGGATGCAATTGACGCCCCCCTGTGGTGAACTCGGACCGGGTACTTTTTCCCATACCCAACTAAGTAGCTAATGGACATGGGATTCTTTCCCAGAATGTAATCACCCTACAACCACATATAAACCATCAATGCCATGCTTCAACTAAACTCATCCATGTAATCCCAGAATGTCATGTTACATTAATTATGTGCTTCACAGCAAAACCAACATTGTATTGTTTTAGATATTTGTTCAAGAGTAAAGTGTTTGTTTATGTGTGTATGTTTCCTAGGGAATTAAATTAAGGGCAATTTACAATTGGGTCCTTGTTGACAATTTTTAAACATTTAAGGATAATTTATTATTAAATCCAGTTGTTATACTACTAGCGTGGACTTCTACAAGAAGATAATTAGTGGACCTAAGTGTTTAAAATTTTTCAAAATTCCTTTAATGTTTAAAATTTGTTTGTGGAGGACCTAAGAGTATTTTGCTATTAAATTAATAGTCTCAACGATAAATCTGCAAAGTTCACATGCCTGTGATTTAGCCAAAATGAGGAGTTCCTGAGGTTGAATCTGGGCATCTGGGCACGTGAGCACTACATTTGCTGCAGAGAGATAATCCGAGTAGACAGCTAGAAGAAAAGCAGCCGAGGCGGCATATTGCATGTTGTTCCATTCATGCAAGTAAATCAAACCCCCTAATATTTATCCATCAGAAAAAACATTGATTTGTTATATATTTGATGAATGAATGTTAAAATACCAACAGTGTTAATTAATAGAAAGAGAAGAAAAAAAAAAAGAGGCGCTAAAAGAGCTATGGATAACCATATTTTCATTGACACATTGCAACTGTACAAGTAACAAACCAGGAGTCATAGGGACATTGTATCCATCATTCTTTTGATGACAAGCGCATGCAAAAAAATCTGCTTTAGCTTGATATTGCTTCAGAGTAGAAGTGTATAGCCCACCACCAGCTCCCTCCAATAACACCTGCACACACCTTCCATTAAATGGCTGTTTTTTGAATTTTCAGAGTTTCTTCAGCTTCTTCGGTTTTGAATTGTGCCAACTAAAGTTCCTAACACAAGTTGAGCAACTACCCCTGAAGCATTTATCTTGCAAAAAATCCTTGAAAAGTTTTTATCCACACAAAAGAATGTTTCTAGAGACAAATAGTACAACTTCTGCTTAGATTGGGAAGTTATTTGTACTACCACAGGAAAATTTGCAATTGGTAAGATTTTGCTGTAAGCTTTAGATCTCTGCTATAGGAATATGGAATTAGTAACCCTATTTTTCTTAATTTTTTTTTTCTCGAAAAGGGTCTTGCAAGAGAAGAATGATACATTTAAAATTTGCAACTTCTGATTACCTTGGAGAGGAGAATTTGTACACCGGCGTATTTGTTGTCCCAAGAAAATTCTTTGACTGCCCATCCCGTTCCGCCCATGGAGGCAGCATTATCCACAACGTATTTCAAATAGTACTCATCCTTGGTTGCTCGAAAGAGCCATGCAGCAGCCCATAACAGTTCATCCTAATTAACCATAAGAATATTAGTTCAAGTATACGAAATAAACAAGATTTGAAATAGTGATATATAATATGGCTAAGAGGAATATTCAACTAACCGCATAACCTGACGATGTGTAGAACTCCGTAGCGCATTTGATGGAATCGATGTACAATCCCCTAAATCTATCAGCAAATGAGAAAAGCTGCAATAAAGTGGGGATTTTTTTTAGAATTAGCTAATATTTCTCAATTTTGTATGATCATATCGTTGTATTGGAGGTTTTAATTTTGAAAGCAAACTTGGGGAAGAATGCCTTAGTCATGTAAACTAAAGAAATATAATCTAAATATTACTTCTATATGCAGATCAAATAAAGAAGAGAAAATATAGAAGAGAACAAAATCTTTGTTTAGAAGAGATTGATGCAAGATCAAGTAAGAAGAATCCTTAAACTCTTCACAGAAGGATGCCATAGTTTATATATGTGTGTGTGCACGTGTTAGTTTCTAGCCATTCTTGAGGCTTTACATATGTGTATATATAAATAGTAAAAAAATCAAACCTGTTTTGCATGTATTAAGAGTAAATTAGAGTAGGAAGAGTTGTAAGGCTCGAATGCTAAAGAAGCTGCAGCCATCGCAGCTGCAGTTTCACCGGCAAGGTCTGAGCCTGGATTGTTGGCATCCAGCTTGTAAGCATCCCTTGGGGTTGTCATGTCCTCCGCTCTCTCCCAACAGTAGTGATCCGAGTCTCCATCACCAACCTGAATTTGTTTCACCCAAATTATTACATATTATAAGCAAAGTTGACTGCTATATATAGGAATTACAGTTACTACTTATCGCAAATTTTTTTAGGTAACATGGTAAATGTCCCAAAACAAACAACAGGGCCTGCACAAAGATTTTGGGGGTCAAGGCAAAGTTTTAAAATAGGTAGGGGACCTTATACTAAAAAAGTTATTTAATTACTATCAATTTAAGTATATGAATATTGAGATAAATCAATAAATACATGCCTTGAAGTGAGTTTTGAATATTATCAAGAGTAACACTAGGGAGACCCCCTAATTATACATAATTTGTAGACACACGGCATTAAAAGCTTATACCTTATTATTTTGTGTCCCGTCAGGACATCAACCAATTTTGGGACCCTTGAATAAGACAAAAATAAGTATAAATTTTTAATACATTGGTTGATGCCCAGATGGGATCCAAAATAATAAGGTATAAATTTTTAATACAGTGTACTTACAAAATGTATACAATTAAGAGTCTCCCTAGATTTATCCTATTATCAATGATAGCAAAATCAAGAATTTGAGTAGGAGAATATGTTGGAAAATATTGTGTTTTTACACAAATTATTTTATGACCAAATTAATATATTGGTCAAAGTAGGACCAAGTACGTGCGCGTTCCTTGTAGCATGACGAGTCACGCGATATATTTATTTGTTTAAAACGGATAAATGATGAATAAGAAATTTGGTATCAAAGTGCCCCATTTATGTATGAAGTTTATTGGGAAATTTTATTTAATTTTCTGGGACGGATTTTCCTAACTGTCGCTAAAGGTTGTGATTGTTCGCTATATAGTGACTGTTTTTCAGAACCGTCCCTAAAGGTCGTGACTGTTCACCATAAGTTGTGACAGTTCATGAAAAACGTCCCTAAAGTGACTGTTTCCTAAAAGACATGTTTTTTCATGAAAAAACACTTTGTTTTCTATAAATACAAGACTTGTCTTCATTTTTTTAGAGAGAGAAAAAATGAGGAAAAATATTTTCTATACTTTCCATTCCCGATCGAGTCGGATAGAGTATCAAACATAATTGGTTCGTGGGACACGCACACTGAAGTGCTTCTTGCGCGTGTCGAGACCGTTTTATCCTGGGAGGCAAACGCTCATTGTTCATTGCCGTAAGCACCGTAGCGGGAGCGCATTTTGTCTTAAGGAGAGAGTGTCAAACACTTGACTCGGTCATCTTCTTCGTTTGTAAGTTTTCTAGTGGTATTAATTTATTGCATAAATATGATTTATTTCATATTTTAAATTTGATAAAACACAAAAGTATATATCTTATATAACAATCTTAAGACAAAATTATCATTGATACTTTGTGTGGTGGTGTTTTATCATCTAAATTAATTCTAGAAATATTTGAAGTTTTTTTCCATGAAGTATCCGTTTTCTGTTAAAACCCAATTTGTAGCATTTTGATACTTTTCTTTACTGGAAGAAACTTTTACCTATTGTTAATTTGTATGATGAACTTTGAAGTTTTCTATTTAATCATCGGAGCATGCATGGTCTACCCATTCTTAACGGAATGAAGTGCAACCTGTTGCATGCATTCCTTTATGGACCTCTTATCATGGATCTTGACGTCGTGTTAAAATTTCGTAGTTAAAATCATTTGGAAACTAAAATTGTTCAAGTCAATTTTCTTATTGCGTCGTGAATTGATATGACTATCTCTTACTGTTGAATGTGTTCGTGATAGTAGTTTTTTGGTATAACAAAGTGTGGTGCTGTGTTGATACAAATATAGATTATTTTGTATTGGCATTCTTTTGAATATCTAAAATTAAAAAGGTGTGTCCCGAATAAAGTGATTTTGAATACATGTATTCATGCAACTGAAATTATATTTGTCCAAATGTTCAAATGGACAATAAAAGTGTGTTTAAAGTATATTTAAATACACTATATATTGACATATAAGATCATATGCATAGCTTATGGAGTGTGATATAATATCTGAGCCATAATTTTTTTTTTTATCCCATTTGAATTAATAGTGATAATTTCACTTGGAAATAGTCAAAATTAAATACCAATTTTGGTGAGCTCTTACATCGAAAATAAATAAGTAAACAATGATGTGTTGCTACATGTGTAATGACATGTATGTATGTTATCACATGATAATCGAATGTCTGATTATGTGTTGAGATTTAGTCAAATATTTGATGATGTATTTATTCATATGTTTTAAGTGCACTTTATGCGAATTAATGTGAAAATAATATATGTGATGATATTGAGGACGTAGCCATGTATGTGTGATAGTATTATTTTAGTGTCATTACATAATTTTTGCATTATTCCATTAATGCAAATTTAGTGAAATATGGTGACACAATTAGTTATTCATTGATGTATTGTGCACTAATTAAATTAGATTACATGAACGAAAATGTGATATACTTAGAAACATGATTTAAGTTGGATTCCTTGTAGAATGTCAATATTTAATTATTGTGATAATTTATGTAATCTTGATATTACATTTAAATTTGTTTTAATCTCCCGTGTCACGAAAAAGAGAAAAGACATACTATTTTCACGTGTAGAAGTCTATTGGATATTTGTGGCATGATTGTATATCATTAACCATATAGCATAATGCGACTTTTAATCTTAGGGGGGACCCTTTCACTCTTAATTTTGTGAGACACTTTCATCAAAATATCATTGGAACATGCTATGTTAAACATGATGATTCATGAAGAATTACATTTTTATGTAACATTCAATTGATGTTAACGTTGATGAAAAATAAATACAATTTGTATTGATATCGTGGTGCTCAATTTTCCATAGACTTGAAAGAGTGGATATGATTAATTTCAATATGTTACTCCCCTTCACTATATTGAATGTTATCAAATGCGATGAAGATTGCAAAAGATATGAGAGTCTTTAGTTGATATAAAGTGCTACATTCCTTTCCGTAATATATAAATTCATTTTGGAAGAATCTTATACTTCCAATTAATGCGTTTGTCGAACGTGTTCTTCAATGGAGAAAAATTAGTGTGGCGTGATTACAAATTTATTTATTGAATTTATGATTCAAAATTCAGAACCGAGCGGTTTAAAGACTGCTTTAAAGATGGTATAGAATTAAATCATAAATCCATATAAATGATCAAGGGATTCAGAACCGAGCGGTTTCACAACTGCTTTAAAGAAGGTAGAATCAAATTATGATCTCATTGGAGATTTAGGCGTAATCTCAAGACACCACAACTAGTAAACTCAAAATTATGTGTGACACAACTTTAGTTTAATACTAAGAATTGTGACAAGTGAATTTGTAGGCCTATGGAACAATAAGGAATATACCATTAAATGTCGAAATCACTAAAGTAGAGAAACTTATCTCAACTAAATTTTATTTACAATGAAATGAATGGACATATGTGTTGGTCCAAATATACATTAATATCATTTCATTTTTAAGAAAAATAAAGCGTTTGGAGGTTGAGAATAAATGTATCAGCTTTGTATAATTTCAAATTTATGTTTGAAATTGTGGGGGAAGTATTGTGTTTTCTATGAGTTATATTCTCAACACATTAACCCACGATAAAAATTTTATGGGAAAGGTTGAGAACCTTTGATAAAAAATTTATGGGAAAGGTTGAGAACCTTTGTATGAAATTTTATGGGAAAGGTTGAGAACCTTTGTATGAATTATGATAAATGTGGGGGTATTTATCTAAGGCCCATAATTTCTATCCAAAAATAGAAACAAAGATGATTCCTATTGAAAATAGGATAAACACTACTAAAAATGTAGTATTTGGTTGCATAAGTGCATTTAATGTACTATAGCATTTCCAATGTGCATTTGTCTAAAGAAGTGTATACTTCATGGATTGAACGATAATTAATACTTAAGTACTTTGATTATATTCCAAGGTTGGAAATGATTAAGCGTGTACACAATGGATCAAAGAGTCTAAAGTACAAATGAGTCGTTCAGTATCGATACTAAGATATAAGTGACAAATGACATAAACATTAGGAAATTATGAATATATTTTAAACAATATATGACTTTCGAGACTTGTATTCCGAGTGATATATTAGCATGATTAGAGGTGTTAATATTTGGAAATCCTCTTATGATGGAATATGAATATTATTTCCTAAAAAGCAAGGTACCTTGACAATTTTAAAGAGGATGATTTGAGATAACAATTATAATGCATGTTCTTGCAATTGAAAATCATTGCTTGAAAAGGCATAAAGAAATTTGGCAAGTCACGACTTATTAGTCATGACATAAGACCATAAAGAAATCTTTCTTTGTTAGTGATAACATTAGGCCTAATAAAATCATTGCGGATCCGCTAACAAGAGAGTAAGATACGTACATCAAGGGGAATGGGCTTACAGCCGGTTAAAACCTAAAAGAATTACCATAATGGAAACCCAACCTAAATGACTGGAGATCCCAAGAATTAGGTTCAACGGGACAACCTAATTATGTGCGATTCAGTTAGCACTGAGAAGAAAATAAATTCTTCCTCCCATTCCTAGGATGAGTCAGTGCACTATCTGCCGCGTGTAATAGGATAAATTTTATTTTAATGATTTCTATATCTTGAACATAAGGATCAAGTGGGGTATTAGCAGGATACTCTTTATAGAAATCACCTAAGTGAGTGAGAAGGGGCCACTTCTATGAGAATAACCAACGGCTACATTGTTAAATTCTCTAACACACTCATGAAACCAGGAGGTGTCCAAGGCCAAAACGGACACAAAAGTGAGAACCAAGAATGTTCGGAGAAGGACTGTGTGAATTCTATTGTCTCGGTTTACACAAAAAGGTTGATCAATTCAAGACATCGCGTTCATTGATTGGCCAGTAGACCCGATAGTCTCTCACTAGGAAAGATTCAAGGCCAAAAGCTATCTTTACCGATGCAGCTCTTTTTCACTGATACTCTGTCTAATTTGTCTTCATGTTCATTTGATTCTTCACCCAAATTTCATTCATGTGGGGGATTGTTGGAAAATATTGTGTTTTTACACAAATTATTTTATGACCAAATTAATATATTGGTCAAAGTAGGACCAAGTACGTGCGCGTTCCTTGTAGCATGACGAGTCACGCGATATATTTATTTGTTTAAAACGGATAAATGATGAATAAGAAATTTGGTATCAAAGTGCCCCATTTATGTATGAAGTTTATTGGGAAATTTTATTTAATTTTCTGGGACGGATTTTCCTAACTGTCGCTAAAGGTTGTGATTGTTCGCTATATAGTGACTGTTTTTCAGAACCGTCCCTAAAGGTCGTGACTGTTCACCATAAGTTGTGACAGTTCATGAAAAACGTCCCTAAAGTGACTGTTTCCTAAAAGACATGTTTTTTCATGAAAAAACACTTTGTTTTCTATAAATACAAGACTTGTCTTCATTTTTTTAGAGAGAGAAAAAATGAGGAAAAATATTTTCTATACTTTCCATTCCCGATCGAGTCGGATAGAGTATCAAACATAATTGGTTCGTGGGACACGCACACTGAAGTGCTTCTTGCGCGTGTCGAGACCGTTTTATCCTGGGAGGCAAACGCTCATTGTTCATTGCCGTAAGCACCGTAGCGGGAGCGCATTTTGTCTTAAGGAGAGAGTGTCAAACACTTGACTCGGTCATCTTCTTCGTTTGTAAGTTTTCTAGTGGTATTAATTTATTGCATAAATATGATTTATTTCATATTTTAAATTTGATAAAACACAAAAGTATATATCTTATATAACAGAATATAAATTTGGAACCAATATATGAAGAGAAAACGATTTTGTTATTTTTTAGGTGCAGCAATTTGGGAAAAGACCCAATTTTCATCTCAACAACATTTCAAATGATGATTTGACTCTTTATCCGTCCTCATGAAATATTGGAGGCCGGGATTGATTTGATGGTAAGTGAAGTGAAGGAAGAGCACCTGTCCCCAGAGAACGGCAGGTTGAGTATGTGCCTTGATGAAGTAATCAGTGCCCCATTTGATGGCAGCCAAGGAGTGTCCCATCTGGTTTAAACCCACCAGCTCTTTCCTGAACTCAAGGGCTCCCCATGAAAGCATCGTTACACTATATGCCATTGGCAGCCCAAACTTCACATGATCTCCTGCATCATAATACCCTCCCACCAAATCCACCTGCTCATTTCATTTATTCATAAATAAACACCTACATATAATATACTATTATTATTATTATTATCATACTACACTACCAGTGGCGGAGGGACTGTGTATATGACCTGGGCACTTGCCCCGGCCAGCAATTTTTTTTTTTTTATGTACAGGTATATTTTATAAAATTTTTAAAGATATTGAGGTAATTTTAAAAATAACCTAATCTTTCAAACCTAAAAAACACGGATGATTCTTAAATTAAAAGCAAACAAAACCAACCCATTTTGACGTTTGAATATATTTTTTGTTGTTAATTTTTAGTTGTTAATAAACATTTTAATGAAGTTGTTGGATTTTTTTTGTATAAATATGTTATTCTGAAAATGTTGTTGAATTTTATTCTGAAAATGTTTTGGGTATGTTTTTTAATAGCAATGTTTGGGTATGTTTTTTGTTGTTAATTTTTAGTTGTTAATAAACATTTTGATGAAGTTGTTGAATTTTTTTTGCATAAATATGTTATTCTGAAAATGACAACTATCTAGTTTTGTATGAACTTACATTAGTATTTTTTTATAATGATGTTTTATTTTTTAAATCATTGTAATTCATCTATTTATATGTTAATTTTTATGCAGTTAAAAGATTTTTATAAATACTACTCCAAAAAAAAAAATCGGGACCGTGTCTAGGCCAACGTTTATTTCTGGCTCTGCCAGTGTACACTACACTACACTACATGCATACACAAACACCCAAAACTCACCCCTTGATGATAGCCATCAGTTAGTCCAGAATCGCTACGCCACTTGACTCGTTGATCTGGCGGTAGTTTACCAGATCTTTGTGCCTCGAAAAACAACAGGCTCTTATCAACAGCATCGCTATAGTCAAAACCAAAACCAGCAGCAAAGCCAGCTAGCCCAACTATCAAGCCCACTAGGACACATGAACAACCATAACTCACCATCACTCTTTCTATTTTGAAAACAATGTCAATGAAGAGGAGATGACCGAATTTTATTATTTTCCCGTAATGTGCCAAGCCTTTATATAGGATTTGTAATGCTGGAAATAACAAATATATTAATAGCTTACTTTCTATATATTACCTAAACACAAACATGTTGATGTTCTAGCCTTCACGTTCCTCGTAGAGCTCCCCACGTCGTATCGTATTTGAACATGTTTGGCGGCCGAGTGGGGTGATATACTCCTACGCACCCTTATAACATTATCATGCAGTGCCATCAACTTTCAACTTTCAACTTTCATCCATCGGAAAACGAAAAAATATAAATTAATTTTAGGAGTATATATCAAATAATTTCTTCAACTTCTTTTAATACATGTATAGTCAAAGTCTTTTTATTTTGCATCAAAAAGGTATTACCATATTGCTAGTGTCTTCACCATGTCAAAAAGGTTTTACCATACTGATAGTGCGGACTTTTAAAGATAAGAGAATAAATGACTTTTCGATACAAAATAAAATATTTGAACTAAATGTGTATTAAAAAATATTTGAGTAACTTTGTGGTATTTGATCCTTAATCCTAACAATTATAAATTAATTTCACTTTTTATTGTATTATTAAGGCTTAAAGCTTAAACACGTGTGTCTTACTTCCACTACTTTACTTTTACATATAGCTCCTATTTAAATATAATTTCTAGATATAACTCTCATTAAATATTCAAACATTAAACATGTCATCTTCCTAATTTATAAAAAAATTATTAGATATATATACCCTTTTATAATCACTCACTCCTAAGTAACGGGAGATTATCATTCAAACGGTTAAAGTTTTAATTGTCTTCATTTTCAATCTTTAAAAAGTTATAACTTTTAATTTATAAATTCGTTTTTTTATAAAATTGATATTTTGAAAACTCATTCAACAAGATTTATCAAGCAAGATCCATTAACGCTATAAATTTTGTTATTTTTATGAAGACATTAAATATCTGTTATTTTTATGATCGGTAAAATTATGGGGAAGAAATTGAGATACAAAAGGACACAAATAAATTAGAAAGTAAATACTTATGAATAAATAATTAACAATCCTAACAAAAAATATGTACACTGTAGAGAAGAAAACCTTTCACAGTAAATATCTTGCAATAGTTGTAAAATATTTACTTTCAAAGTAAATATTTACTTATATTAATATATAGAGAATAAAACATTTCATAGTAAAATAATTAATTACACTGCTAGTAAAATGATTACTCTCATAGTAAGTGTTCACTTTTCTATTAATATATAAAGAAGGAGAAAAAGAAAATATCAAATTGAAAATTAATATTTACTAAAAGACTCTTAAGCAAAGTATGAAACATTTATGGTGACGGTAAATATCTACTTAAATGAATAACAAATATTTACTATCTGGGCAAATTTCTATCACCAAAAAATAGAAAGACAATAAATATGTATTGTTTAAGCAACATAACAATCAGGGGTGAAAACGAATATTCGAAAATTCAAATCCGTCTGGTATTCGTATCCGAATATAGCGGATATTTATCTGAATAAGTATTCGAAAGAGCGGATTTGGATACAATTTTTAAATATTCGAAAAAATGGATACGGATATGGATAATACTGGTATCCGTGTTGGATAATCCGTGTCTGAGACGAACTATCCATATGGAGGGATATCCGAATCTATAAAATAATTATATTTATTATTTATTTTTAATATTTTTAATTAAATAATATAAATATTTTTTTTAGTATAAAATAATATTAATATTAATATAACATAATAACATCTAGTATAATCTTGAGAGACGTAATAACATTTAGCATAATAACATTTAACACATAAACATGTAATACACTAAATATACAAAGGATAATAGGGTCAATTTCTAACCCTACCTTGGGTCTGAAATAAACAAAACAAGCCACACCCCAAAATCAGTCGACATTAATAAAACAGCCAACACCCCAAATCTTAAGACTTTTCCTTCCCTTTCCCTCACCACACTCCAACACATCTCCCATCCCATTGAAAGTCGATGAGTTTTTCTTCCATTACCACTAAAAGACGGTGAATATTTTTAACTGATTTCATTAATTTTAGGGTTAATTCTAGTAGTATCTACACCTAAAATTATTCGAGTTCATTTTCTGCCTGCTCCTACTTAAAAGGGAAATGATTTACATTAACATGAAGGCGATCACTTCAGGATTTTGTTCACTACTTTGGGTGGGCGAGAGATTTGACTCTTAATAAATGTATTAGAAGCTATTTATTAAGAGTTTGGCCCGTGTTTTGATATTGCTTTATTCTGTTGTTTCAGCATTGAGTGACTATAGGTTTTCGTTATTATGATTGCATTGAGTTTGGCATATTGTTTAATTTGATGTTTCACACTTTCTCTAAGCTCTATACCTCGCTTGGAGAATTATATATTTAATTCCGTGATTAAATTAGTGTTTAATAAGCTATGTATGTCTTAATGTATCTTAAATAATAAAAACGAATAAGGATATTATATGAATCCGAAAAATTTGAGAGGATAAGGATAGCTAAAATTATTATCCGGGCGGATATAAATACGGATACAGATAGTGCGGGGAGTTGGCGGATACGGATATGAATATTATGGTATCCGTTCCATATCCATCCGTTTTACACCCCTAATAACAATAAACCAATACTATATTCACGATCTCTCAATAACATCAAATTGAAGAATAAAATTGGATTGCAAAGCAACCCACCCAAGCCTTCGCCATCATCATCCCCCATCACCTCACTGTCAAGTTATAACCAACCCAACTACATCGTAATCAAATCTGATTATCGAAATACCCAGCAACAATTAACGAAAAGAAAATTCATAAATGATAACGAAACTACCAGAGATGATGGTTGCACCGATGGTGAGAGACGAAAACAAGGGAGCGTCCTTGTGGTGGTATTGTAAGAGATAGAAATGGAGTTAGATCTTTTGGAAAGTGGAAATTATCTCAAATAGTTGGGTATGGGTTTACCATGTTAAACACAAGAGTATATATTTTAAAATATGACCTAATTAATGGTGTATTATGTAATGAATCACTTTAAATAAGACTCGCATATATTGATCCTTAAAAAATGTTTAGGTCATTTGTTAAGGCCGACCTAGGGGAGGGACAAGAGGCAATCAACTCCGGATCTTACTTTTCAGCAATACTAAGAGCCTAAAAAAGTAAAATGTCCACTTATTGTAATATTTTTCTAGAAAATTATTATAAAATGAGGATTTTTTTCTATAGTTTACAATATTAGTTTGTTCATTAATTGGTAGGATATAATTGGTATGTCAACAAATCTAAAGTTATTTAGGTGCAACATTATTAATAAAAAAAAAATAGGTTATTGACAATTTTCTCCCCTGATGTTTTGTCCAAATTTGTACTTTAGTACCTGAAGTTTAAAAAATGGCACGTAAAACCCAAAAAATTTGCAATTGAGATCACTTTAGTCCATTTCCCAATAGTTTCTTTATTTCAGTATCGAAAATAGACGTGTGACTTGAAAATGCTTCATAACAAAGGGTGTATGCATTAAAACATTTCAAAGAATAATTGTTGACAAATTATATATGTTTGAAAGGAAGGCAATGTATAAAGAATTTGATTACTATAAGATAAGGATTTTTTATATCTATTTCCTCTTGATGTTGATGAAGATAAAAGTGAGTTTAGGAAAATCAGGCGTGATATTGATGTAGTGAAAATGGATGAGTTATTTCCAATGCCATAAAATAAAGAAAAGATCAAACATTGTCTGAGATATTCCTAGAGAATTTTAAAAATATTTTGAAATTGGTTCATTATAAAAAATAGTGACATATTTAATAGTGAGTCCTCTAATTATAAAAGGATGAGAGTGTATAGTTTGATGACAACCTACCATTACATTATTCCAGGTCTTATTTTTTTCATTTCCCAAAATGTGATATTTCTTTTAACAATTTATGTGAACACTTCAACAAATATGTGCTTCATGCAGGGGGAAAGCCTATTTTGGAACTGTGCCATATACCGAAAATGGTCATAGTCAACTAGTCATGGTCCAAATCTGTGACCACACAAGAAAAGTCATGACTCAATGCGTGACAAAGGGAAAGGGATGCACATGAAGAGTTTTTGGTCATGGTTCCATACTGTGACCATTGTTGGCAGGGTTCCAAATCGTTACTAAGACATTGCCATTTTGTGGGAATTTTGGCACCCTTTATACTAAGTGGGTGGTCACAATTTTGGACCGTGACCCACATGTGACCAATGGCCATCTTGGCAGGAATTTTGGCGCCCTTTTTACAAAGTGGGTGGTCACGATTATTGACCGTGACCCACTCATGACCAATGGGAGCCTAGCATGATCACAGTTCAAAATCGTGACCCGCCTTACTGACGTTGAATTTGTTATGGACACATGGTCACGACTTTAAATCGTGACCAATTGAAGCACGTGATTGAGTCATGGTTATGCTCACGGCTCCCGACCAATCTAGTAAGTTAAATGGTCACAGGCATGGTCATGGCTCTAGACCGTGACCATCCTTGGGATATAAAAACCCACCTAGGGTTATTTCATTTCACTTTTTTCCTCTCTCTCTCATACTCTCTCTCACGATTTGCCTCTATGTCTCTCACTGGTGCTACTCTCCCCTCACCCTTGTAGGCGGCTACCACCATCCCCGGTAATACTCCATATCTCTCTATTTGATTGCACTATTTCTCTCTTTCTTGTATGTGTATGTGTGTGTTTATGTGTGTATGTATGTGTATGTGTGTGTGTGTTTCATGTACAAATTTGTAGTGAGAGTTTGTATTTTTAGCAAATGTTTCTCATTATTTAATAGTGCATTTAGAGTTCATTTGGAGGGAGAAATACTTAGATGCAAATCTTTCTTGGGATTGTTTGTATTTTTAGCATTTAATTCAAACATTGATGAGTATTTAAGAGTTCACCCATTTGTACATATTGTAGATAATCTTATATTTTTCTTTTTAGTACTTAATTTTTTTTCTCTTTGAGATTGTTACTTATTGAAAAAAAAATTCTAAATATTTTTTTTAGTTAGATTTTTATATTTCATTAATTTATTCTCTGCATTCCTTTTATTTAATTAGTTTAGAATAGCTTTAATATTCTTTTTGAACTCATAGTATATCACTCCATTTTAATTTAAACTAAAAAATATTTATCTCATTAGCATTTCTTCTTAGTTAGTTTACTTTAAAAAAATCATAACACTTTGTTAAATAAAAATTCTTTTAAAAAGTAAAAATACCAAAAAAAAAAAATAATAACATGAAAGTGATTCTCGCAATTATCTTCAGACATGTAGTTCTTCACATAAGAAAGGTGGATTGATACCCTTACTTATCTTATGCATGTTTTTTTTATGTATTTGTAGGTTGAATGAATTTTGATTGGAAAGGATTTGCAACAACGACACTATATGAGTACACACTAAGAAGCAAATTTTTCTTTCTATCAAATGGCGTAGTTGCCGGGGAAAAAAAGAGGGTAGATGTAAGGACATAAATTTCCAATTGAGTCCCTGTATTGTTTTGACTTAATTCCGTGAACAAAATTGTGTTTGTAATATGTCATAGGGAGATGTTTATTTTGTCACGATCCCACTTGGTCTATGACGTATTGAAGAAAATTGAGGACGTTGCGGCAAAGCTTCAAAAAATTAAATCATGCCAATGTTTAATTGGTGCAAGTTTATTCGTCTTCAAAGATAATTGCATTTTGAGATCACTCAGGTATGAATGCGTATAATTAATGGTGCTTGGAATTGTTTTTATAAAAGATAAGGATGTATTTTCAATAAAGAAATATATTTTAAAATATTTTAAAAGTGTTTTAAAGGTTTACACTACGTTTTAATTCTGATAAGCTCGAAAAAGGAGTTTGACTTTACTGGGTCTCTTTAAAGAAATGTTTTAATTGAAAAGTCAAAAAGTCAAACTTCTCGCTCGAACAACATTAGATCTCGCGCGAACGAGATACCTATGTCGCTCGAATGAGAGCCTTAAGTCGTTCGAATGACACGCATTTTGAGGCGGCGCTAATTTATTATTTAAAGCGTGTTTCTATCATAATTTCATAAGTGTGAAACTGAAAAAAACAGAATACATTCCAGTACGTTGTTTGCACATGCTTTCTAAGGTTTACAAAGCATAAACACATCCTTAGAGTTTGCAAAGATTCGAGTTATCATTCTTATATGCTTACGTGATCTTGCGGCACCAAAATTGTTTGTTCTACACATTGAACATCAAAGGGTTTTGCGGTGAAAAAAAGAGAAGAACTTCTTGTTCGACATCGTAGACGAATTAAAAGCCAATTGGTGGACACCGAGACATACGTGGACGCGTGTGTTGTGGACAGGTATCGTGGAAGACGGAATTTCTGTGTGGGCACTATTGAAGAACGATTGAAGATCAGAAGGAGCGTCAAGACCCGTGGGGATCGATTCTTAGTGTAAGGCTAATTTGTCTTTGTAAAACCATTGTTCATAATGATTGTCTGGCTTGGGCCGTCCGAGGTTGTTTTCCCGTTTTGGGTTTTTTTCTCGTGCATCCGGCGTTGTGAGTATTCTTTACTTTATTTTACTTGCTTTAATCACTAGATGCCTGTTTAGGATTAATCAAGATAAAATTAGTTTAAAGTAAGAATTTGGTTTTCACAACTTGGTTTGGTGCATAATTTAAAAGTTGGATAATTTTCGGAGACATTTGGCTTTATTTAAAAACACACATATCGGGCACCCACTCTTCAGTAGAAAAATATTCTGAAAAAAAAAAGAAAGCGAAAAGGAAAACCGGACAAGGTAGAGAGAGGGCGTCCAAAGGAGATGATTTTTTAAGCCTCTCTACTTTGGGTCGGTAGGACTCCCGGGGACGACCGAAGTAGGCGTACTTCCCCCCGGTCGACTCAATTCGGTCTTCACCCCACGTGTGTAACAACCGTGGGAGGTAAACTCTTTATCACTCGCGAATCTCCTGCAAGCAAGTCAATTTTTGTGTACTACTTGCTCCTATATAATTTTTATTTCTGTATCACACTTAAATTGGATGGTTTGATGAATAAATTTACTTAAGACCTATACCCGGTCATTGCAACGAGTTGGGATTTCATCACCCACTTAATCACATCTCCATTTGCTTGTTACCCATGCTCTCACTTAAATTAAAATCAATCAACTAGCAAGGCAAGTAGGAATGGTGTTCATTAGGATCCTTTCGGAACGAGACCCTCGTAGGATACTCTAGTGAGTCCTTTCCACCCCTGCAAATCTTCATTCAACTATCATAAGAATTTTGTCTTGGGAAACTAGATTTTAAGTGAGGCCGCCCAGTCAAACGGGTTTGTGCTTTCCCCAGCGTGGTACCGGATAGTTGTTTGTTGTAGTAGCTCGTGTGGGGAGCCTTAACTAGTAAGCCTTTTATCTCTCGGGAAGAAAGTAGGTGCACACTTTTACTGGCGAGGCCTAAGATTCCGTGATTTTCTCGCCCGCGGACTAATTAAAATTGACTACCCACTCACTTAACTTGAAAATAATAATTTGGCTATGTGCTCGTTCGGACTTGTTCCCTTTGTGTATGTGTCTAAATTTTTCTTTTAGGTAGTCAACATTTTTGCTCCAACTATCCGTTTTTCCACCGTCAGTCCATCGCCCCTTTTTCACGTTTTTTCTGCATTTTTTAACCAAAACTAAAAATACAAAAATATTTTCTTTTTTTTTTTTGCCTCAATTTTTCTCAAAAACTCCAAAAATATTTTTCATTTTTTCCTTATTTTCCAAAAAGATTTTCTTCTTTGTCAAACAACCAAAAATCCCAAAAACATTTTTCGTTGTTTTTATGCCAAATTGGCACCGAAATGATTATCGATTAACACGCGCCCCTAGTGCTCCATCTCTAAATTCCCTCTTAGGTGATCGAGTCCCTATCGTTGACTTTCCTCCTCATTTTACCGATACGTTTTCTTCTTCATCGGAGACGCCTAGTTCTCCCACTTCCCCTGGTTCTGTTGCCCCACCCATCATGTCCGACGAACGCGCTTTAAGGGACTACTTTTCCCTGATTACAACCACTCCGCCTTCATGTATCGTCCTTCCGCCCACTCCGATCGTGCAATTTGAAATTTGCCCCGCGACTATTTTTATGTTGCCCAGTTTTCATGGCCTTGAATGCGAGTATCCTTATACTCACTTGCGGAAATTTCTCACTGTGCACTCTACTTTTAAAAATCAAAACTTAGATGAAGAGAATGTTCGTCTCTGTTTGTTTCCCTTTTCTCTCCACGATAATGCATCCATGTGGCTCCATTCCTTGCCCCCGGATTCTATCCACACTTGGGAACAACTTGTCAAGAAGTTTATGTCTAAGTTCTATCCTATGAGTAAAACAAATGAAATGCCCCAACCAATTCACGATTTTCGATAAAAGCCTACTGAACAGTTTTGTGAAGCATGGGGCCGTTTTCAAGACTATAATAATAGTTTCCCACATCACGGTCTCGAGAAAAGTCGCTTAGTTCATAGTTTTTACAATGGTCTTATCCTTTCTTCTCGCACCATGATTGAATCCATGCATAAAGGGAAGTTCATGCATTTGACTCCCACTGCCGCCTATAATTTTCTCCTTAAATTAGGCGATGACTCCCAAGATTGGGAGGGTACCAATGCGTTTTCGAGATTTGATCCTCCACATGTAGGGAACATTTCTGAGGTAAAAAATGATCTTGATTTTAAAACTTTTCTACAGAGCTTACACTCATTGACTAAAATCGTTGACGCTCTCAGTTGTACTATGCAAAAAAAATATTACACTTTCTAAATAGGTAATGACTATCAACGATTCTACTCCTTCATCTTGCACTGTCTGCTTAAGTCAAGATCATTTAGCTCATTTGTTCCCCCTCCTGTAAGATGATCCCGAACCCACCATGGCCCAAGAATGTGCTTTTGATACCACTAGGAAACCCGTTCCTCCGTCCTTTACTTACAATCCTAACAATAGGAATCACCCTTATTTCTCTTATAAGTACGACCACAACTTCTCTCCTTCCCAACCACAACAACATATTGGTGGTCCTCCTAGGTTTCCACACAACCCACAAAGGCAACCTCGCCCTCCTGTCCCGCATTCGTTTGCTTCTTACCATCAATCGCACTTTCCATCTTCCTTTGTCCCCCATGGAGGACATTTAAACAACAATAATCAGCTTGTTCCTATTCCCACTCCTTCATATGAGTATTCACAACCACTTAATTCTCAGCGCGAATTGGTTCCCCAACCATATTATTCCCCTCCGCCCAATTCCTTAACCTCTTCTCTCGAGAATCTTCTCATTCAGTTTATGACCACTCAGACTCAAGCCCTCCAACGGCTTGAGCAGCGTTTCAGCCAATTTGAGTCAGAGCGAGAGAAAGGTCATTTTTTCAGTCAACCCATTGCTAACCCTAAGGGGAATGGTAAAGACTCGACCAACGAGGTTGGTTCCACTTCCAATCCACCCACGTACCAAGCGAATATGAAAGCGGTGTCTACTCTTCACTCGGGAAAACAAGTTGATAATGATGTTCATGCTCCCACTGATGTCCCACACCCGACCATCCCATCTTTAGAGCCTATCCCTAAGGTTACCCCACCATCTAAACCCCCATCTCACACTGAGTCCAATCCTCTTGAGCCCACCTCTGTTTATGTGCCTAAAGCACCCTTCCCTCATCGGTTGGCTCCCACTAAGAAAGCCCAGCAATTTGATGAGATCGAAAAAGTCTTTCAGAATGTTCACATTAACATTACCTTCCTCACCGCGATTCAACAAGTCCCTTCGTATGCCAAATTTTTGAAGGACTTGTGCACTGTTAAGCGTAGGACCAATGTTCCGCGTGATGCTTTCCTCACTGAGAAAGCTACGTCCCTTCTCCATAGTAATGGTGTTGTAAAGTATAAAGACCCTGGTCTTCTAACTGTCTCTTGCATGTTAGGCGACAAGTTCACTACTAGTGCTTTACTTGATCTAGGGGCTAGTGTTAATTTGTTACCTTACTCCCTTTACCTTGAATTAGGTTTACAAAACATGAAACTTACATGAGTTACTCTTAAACTTGTTCATCGTTCCGTGAAAGTACCTAAAGGAATCGTTGAAGACATTTTGGTGAAAGTTTCAGACTTTTACTATCCTGTGGATTTCATCACCTTAGACACTCCTGTGCCCGACCCAGCTAATACTCCTATCATATTGGGTCGCCCCTTTCTGGCCACTGCCACTGCCATCATCAATTGTCGCGATGGGTCCATGAATCTCTCTTTTGGAAACATGACTGTAAAAGTCAATATATTCCACCTTATTTTATAACCGAATGATGTCGATTCTATTGATGAGGTGTGTGTGATTGACTCCTTAGTTAACGAAATGTTGGACCAAACTTACCCTACCGATCCTCTCTAATAATGTTTGGCTCATTTTGGATCTGACTTTGACTTTGATTCCTCCATCTCAGAACTCAATGCCATGTTAGATTCCACTCCACTGTTGGACACTTCTTCTTGGGATCCTCCCTTCGAGCCCCTTTATGTTAATACTATTCACTATATGGATCACCCTGTTCCACCTTCTGAACTCCCCGCCACATCAGATTCCTCCACTTTATGCACCGAGAACTCCCTGAACTCTGTTTTTGCATCTGATTCTGATGTCACTCCTGTGCCACCTACTAGTTTGGAGCTTAAGCCCTTACCTCTAGAGTTGAAATATACTTTCTTAGGCCCCAACAACCATCACCCTGTCATCATTGCTTTCGACTTGACCCCTACACAATAAGAGCAATTAGTCCACACCCTTACTCAATATAGCACTTCTATAGGAATGACCATTTTAGACATTAACGGTGTGAACCCCAATGTTTATAGTCATTGCATTCATTTAGAGGAGCACACCAAGCCTTCTCGTGAACCCCAACGTCGACTCAACCCTGCTATGAAAGAAGTTTTGCGCACTGAGATTTTAAAATTGCTCGATGCTAGTATTATTTACCCTATATCAGACAGTCAGTGGGTCAGTCCCATTCATGTCGTACCGAAAAGGTCTGGTGTCACCGTCATCACAAATAGTGACAATGATCTTGTTCCCACCCATATGCAAATGGGTTGGCGTATTTATATTGACTATCGAAAGCTAAATGCTGTCACTCGCAAGGACCATTTTCCTCTTCCCTATATTGACCAAATGCTTGAAAGTTTAGCTGGTCATGTGTATTACTGCTTCCTTGATGGTTATTCAGGATACAACCAAATTCCAATTGCCCCTGAAGACTAAAAGAAAACTACCTTCACCTGTCCCCTTGGCACTTTTGCCTACTCTCGCATGCCCTTTGGCCTTTGTAATACACCCGCGACTTTTCAACGATGTATGATTAACATTTTTAGTGACATAGTAGAACGTTTTCTTGAAATCTTTATGGATAATTTTTCTGTGTTTGGTTCTTCCTTTGAGTAATGCCTTTCTCACCTCACTATGGTCATCAAACGTTGTCAAGAAAAGAAATTGGTCCTCAATTAGGAAAAATGTCACTTCATGGTAAAAAAGGGGATTGTTTTAGGCTACTAGTCTCTCCCGACGGTATTGAAGTAGATAAAGCAAAAGTCGACATAATTTTCCCGCTTCCCATTCCTAAGTCTATTAAGGACATTCGCTCCTTCTTAGGACATGTGGGCTTCTATCGTCATTTCATCAAGGACTTTTCTAAAATCGCTCGACCTTTAACAACCCTTTTATCCAAAGATGCTCCCTTTGTCTTTGATAACGCGTGTGTTGCTTCTTTTGAGCGTTTTAAGGTCGAGATCACTTCTGCTCCTATCATTCAGCCTCCTAATTGGTCTTTACCTTTTGACCTCATATGTGACGCCTCTGATTTTTCTCTCGGGGACATACTTGGTCAGCGGGTTGACAAGCACCATCACGTCATTTATTATGCTAGATGAACCCTCTATGACTCTCAACTTCATTACACGACCACCGAAAAGGAGTTACTAGCTATCATATTCTCACTCAATAAGTTTAGGTCTTATTTCATCGGTTCACCTATCATCATTTACACTGACCACGCAGCCCCGAGGCACCTTCTTCAGAAGAAATATTCTAAGCCACATTTGATACGATGGATTCTCTTGCTTCAAGAGTTTGACCTCAAAATTCGTGATAAGAAAGGGTGCAAAAATTTGGTTGTAGACCATCTTTCCCGCCTCACTGTTACGTCTAATCTGATCATATCCCTATTTCTGAAACATTTCCCGATGAGCAACTTTTTGCTATCTCCACCTCTCCTTGGTATACTGATATTGTTAACTTCCTTGTTATCAACCAACTTCCCAATCATTGGTCGAAAGAAGAGCGTTCTAAGTTCATGGCCCAGGTGAAGTTTTACTCTTGGGATGATCCCTTCCTTTTTATGTATTACTCTGATCAAGTCATTCGTCATTGTGTTCTTAACCATGAACAGTCAAGTATGCTCTCCTTTTGTCACGATGGTGCCTGTGGTGGCCATTTTAGCTCCAAGAAAATTGCCACCAAAATTTTGCAAAGTGGTTTCTACTATTCCACTCTTTTTCAAGATGCCCACAACTACTGTCAGACTTGTGCCAAATGCCAACAATCTGGGAGTACCTCTCGTCGTCACATGATGCCCCTCACACCCATTCTCATTGTCGAAATCTTCGATATATAGGACATTAATTTCATGGGTCCTTTTCCCTCATCTCATGGCTTTCAATATATACTTGTTTCAGTTGATTATGTTTTCAAATGGATTGAATCCATACCTTTCCGCACCAATAACCATCGCATTGTGGTCAATTTTCTTAAGGAGTATGTCTTCACAAGTTTTGGAACACCCAAGCTATCATTAGTGATGGGGGTAAACATTTTTGTAATCGAGTCTTTGAACATCTTGTCAAAAAGTATGATGTTACCCACAAAGTTGGTCTCTCTTACCACCCTCAGACTAGTGGTCAAGTTGAAGTTTCCAACCGCGAAATCAAGCAAATCTTAGAAAAAACAATTAATCATAATCGGAAAGACTGGTCCTTATGCTTGAACGATGCTTTGTGGGCATACCGTACTGCTTTTAAGACTCCGATTGGCATATCTCCGTATCGCTTGGTCTTTGGTAAACCATGCCACTTACCTGTCAAGCTTGAACATCATGCTTATTAGGCTTTCAAAGCCCTTAATTTTGATATCGATGAGGCTGGCATTCATCGAAAGCTCCAACTTAATGAATTAGAGGAGATACGGAATGATGCCTATGATTTGTCCAAGCAGTACAAGGATAAAATGAAGTGGATCCATGACCAAAGCATCCTCCGCAAGAATTCCACCCTGGTCAAAAAGTGCTGTTATATAACTCCCGTATTCATCTCTTTCTCAGGAAGTTAAAAACCCGATGGTCTGGACCCTTTGTTGTTGAATCTATTACTCCCTATGGTGCCATCACAGTTGAAAATCCTAAAGATGGTAGCCTATTTCAGGTCAATGATCAACAATTGAAGCCTTTCTTAGAGCTCGGCCCCTCTCACATTGAAGATATTAACCTTGTTGACCCCATTTATGAAGACTGATTGTTCAGTCTTATTTGGGGGTGATTCTCATCACCCCATTTTTCTACCGCCCCGTGCTTTCCTAGTTCTTATCCTTAGGGTGAGTTTCGATCGGTCTGGCTGAAGACATTAAAATTAGCACTAACGGGAGGCAACCCATCTTTCATTATTTCTGAGTGTGAGTCTTACCTTGTTTGGGGGTGGTGTTTCACACCACCCAATGATTTTCATATGCTTTCTAGACTCGTACATATGTTTGTATCGCATTTGTTCTTTAGGTTATATCTCCGCTCCAGGATGCGGTACCCTTCACTAGTGGTTCATTTTGGTGCTATCTTTCATCCCTTGTGCTTTTCATTTTTATATACGGTTTTAAACATCGAGGAGGATGTTCTCTTTTATTTGGGGTGGGAAATTTATCGAAATCGTACCTCTTTTGAAAATTTTCAGAAACAAGTGATTTTATGACATGATTTTAAAATTTTTTTGTAGTTAAAATAAAATTTTATGACATGAATTGTCTATCATCCCTCTTTTAGAAATCTCGGAATACCTGTGCTTGACCCAAAAAAATTACGCTTTTAACCTTAAATTTATTAATACCTCTTAAAGCATACTTGCATTATGAATTTCTAGACTCAACAATTTTCACCATCACGTTTACAATCAAAAGTTGAAGAGTAACTATATTCTTAAGAGAGCCTTAAAAGATCACTAGTGGCGACTTAAACCCGTGAGATTTGAGCTTTTCACTTTTTTTAGGGTTTTTACGTATCTCCGAGTCACAAGTTGACTCAACCTTCTTTGGGTATTACATTTGGTCGTTGCACGGTCTCATTATTTTTTTCAATTTTGGCATAATCACTCAGAATGACATCATCTTCGAGTTATAAGAAACATGTGTCTTGTAGTTTGTCCCTAGCACTAAACCGATTTTTCCATACACTCATCATCATCCACTAGCATTTTGCATATTACCCTTATCCATATATCCCAAATACCATCCATCATTACCATCATTTTTGAGAAAAAGAGTGTTTGAAATTATCAATGTAAATTTTCTTCATTTGTGTTATGAAAAGAAAAATGTATCGCAATAAAAAAAAGAAAAAAAATAGAAAAGAAGAAAAAGAAAGCATGCGATCATAAATTCAATTGATGAAGAAAATATTTATTCAAAGTATGCCAGACTCTCCTTAAAAACCATATCATTCATCTTTTTCATTTCACTATCCCTACATACCTTACATAAACTCCATTTTCACCTTTGGCAACGTGTTCGGGAAAACGAGAATATTGTATGGTGAATAACTTGACATTCTCAACATAGTGGTTAGCATTCCTTCATGAGATCATATTTTTTCATGTATCCGTCATTTTCTATAAAGTGTGTGAGACATTTGAATTTGCTTACATTTACTCACCTCCTCACACACTAAAGAGATACACTTACCCAATTCTCAGAGAGTTCGATTCAGAGAGATATATCCAGTGAGAATTGAAGTCAAAACTTTGACTCTATAAAGGTAATCTAACAATTACTCTAATGATACTTAAGATTATTTTTACACTACACATGCTGAGTTTTAGGAAGGATTGCGCTTTTGGTATTAAGTAAATTTTATATCTCATTTTGATAGTTGAATACGGTGTTCCTTGACGTCCTTGTCAGTTGGGTTGTATAGTGGTTCATCGTCAAATAAGAAACTGCATTTAAATAAGTTTTTGAATTTTATGGGTATATTCACTGCAAACCCTCACGAGACACCACTCGTCCTGTAGGGCAACCTACATGTTTAATGGCTTGTTACACATGCTAAATGCAATAGTCAGTGCCTACGAAAGTGGAACACTTTTGGTTACTTATCTTTGTTTTCTCTCTATTTTTGCTCGAGGACTAGCAATGTTCTGTTTGGGGGTGGTGTGATAAGCACCCAAAAGTGTATAATTTATGCGCCGAATAGATGCATTTTAGTCTCTCATTTTTAATAAAAATGGCCTTTTGTTCGTATTTATTTATTTCTCAGGTCAATATGCAGTTAAAATGTTAAATGATGTTAAATCCAGTCAATTATGACACAGAAGCAGTTAAAGCAGTGCAACGGAGAAATCAAAAGAGACCGGGAAGTCAGAGTCCCATTGAGCTTGCCCAGAAGAGTTTCGATGTCCCGAACTCTGTCCCAAAACCCTAACCCAAGCCTACACCGAGCCCAGTCCATCACCCGAGTCCCGTGTGTGTTTAGTTTGTATTTTATATTATTTTTAGATTTTTACTTGAGTCATTTTTAATTTTTAGAATTTATTGTATATTTTATTTCGAGTCGTTTTTTTTTAGGATTTATTTTAGATTTATTTAGAATTTTCTAGGATTTATTTTCTATTCTCATATTTCTTTATTCTGATTTTGATTTTTATTATTTTTTTATTATTATTTTTAGGATTAGTTTTTTAGGAATGTATTTTCTGGTTTTATAAGATTTTAATTTTTTTTAGATTAATAGATTTAATTTATTTGTTTTTATTTTTATTTTTTATTTATTTTTTTAGTTTCTTTTAATACGTTTATTATTGTTAGTTTAATTTAGTTTTTTAGTGGAATCTTATTTTTATTTAGTTTTTACTTTTTTTTCTTACAAACTAAAACACTCACACACACATATTCTATACACACACACACACCCAAACCAAACCCAACCCATCTTCTACCTTTCACCATCTTACTATCTCACCTTACATCTCACCATCACAACCAACACTTCTTCGGCCACCTGACCCTGTCCTCCATCTCCCCCCAAGACCCGAGACTCGGATTCCCTATCCGAGCCCACTTCGCAAACCCGACGCCACTGCTGATCCCAGTCCTTTACCCTAAATCGACTTGCCACCCAGCCAAATCCAACAGTCCATATACTTTTAAAGCCCAAACCCATTTCCAACATACCCTCGGCAAAATCCCAACAAAATTGGACATAATCCCAAGGCAAAACCAAAATCCCACAAAATGTTCAACCAAAACAAAAATCGTGGGACTCAAGAAAAAAAGAGGAAGCCACTTTAAAAAGAGGACTCTCATCAGAAAAAAAGGGAGAGTACACAGAGAGAGAACGTAAGAGATAGAAAAAGAAAAAAAGAGGGTAGAAAAATAGTCAGAAAAAAATATAGTTTTAGGTTTAAAAAAATTTGCAGGTTCACTTTTGACTTTCAGTTTTGTAATCCAGCCAGATTTTGTGGCGAGTTTGGGATGCGTGTTCATGCACACAGTTGACACAGGAAATTATTGCGTATCGTATTTCTTTCTCTTTCTCTTTAGTTTCTTGTTTGTTAATTGTGCTTGTGCTGAAATTTTAATCATGTCTGGCTAAACACCCCATTCAAGGGGTGGGATGAAACGCGTATGTCGAGTTGTTTTATTAGAATAATTATTCGTTGATGTGTTCTAGGCTAATTAAATTGGGAAAAATCACACATTAATTTATATAACGAGAGTTAATAAATTAATGGTGAAAATTAATATTTGATTTTTGGATTTCACTTAGAGACAAGTATTATTCTTAAATTTAAATATTAACTCTGTGTATGCAATTCAAAGATTCATACAAATTTTAATAAATTAATCTTAGCAGATATTTTGTTGAAATAAGTGTGAATCCTATGTTTTTATGTTGTGACTATTCCCGATTTAATTGCGAAAAAAGATAAAATTGAATTTAGGATTGTAACGAGAGTTACATTTTAAATTCAATATTATTTCAAACTATTCAATTGAATAATTAAGACATTAAATTAATTTGAGTATGCAATGTAATCGCACTTCTTCTGTCTTCTCATAAATTCTAAATTAGATTACTTTTTATATTTTCATAGTTACTTTAGTTGCATAAATTTTCATTTCCTCCCTTGAAAATTATTTTTAAATATAAAAAAAATTCAACATTTAAAAATACAAAAAGATTTTTAATAAAAATTGCAATTGCAAGTTTTCATGATAACCGTTTCAACGCTAGAAATTGGATTGATACCCGCATTTGCCACGATACTAAATTTTTAACAAGTTTTGTAGGTGATTCTAGGAATTTTGATACTCGAAGCTTGACCGCAGTGACATTTCAAATCCATATCCGAAGGAATACAATTAAAGAGTTATCACCCATCGACCAATGCAATAACTTCTAGGAGAACGAGGCTAGGGATGGAAAATTGACTGAGGGGGAGAAAAATAAATTGGACAGGTCAATCAAAGTTGATGTCCCACAAACTTGGGGAAAATAATATGATGATGGTAAAAAGGAAGACATGTGTAATACCCCTTATTTCTACATATTTATGATTTAAGTAATTTGAAAAATTAATTGGATAAATACGTTTTAGTTAAATTACATGTGTGACGTAATTTAATGTGGTTAAATAATAAAAGTGATTATTAAATATTAATCGAGAGATAGAGACTGATTAATATTTAGTTATGAGATTTACCATATGCATGAATAGTAAATAATGGTGCATTTTTTATATACGGCATAGTGAGTGATATGTGCGTATTATATTTTATCTCACCGGGAGACACGTGTAGACCATTTTGAGGTGAGAAATGAGAAATATATTTTAAGTGACTCGAAATATAATTTAGAGTTCACTAATGATTTTGGATGGGTCGAAATAGTCGGAATAGTGTACCCGGGGGTATAGTTTGGGTCCCGGGTGAATTTTAGACCAAACCGACACCTTTTGAGGGTAATTTGGTCATTTTAAAAATAAGGGTTAAAAGACCTACGAAAATTAGCACCCTATATCTGGTAATTAGAATTTGGGATTAGGGTTAATAACTCACAAAACTTAGAGAGCCCATTAGAGAGAAGGGGAAAACCAATTCCAAAGCTTAAGAAGGGATTCTTGAAGAATTGGACTTGAATCTTACACCCAAATCATCCAAGGAAGAAGGATGGAGGGAGAAGAACATCAATCCACCATCAACAACATAAAATCAAACCCTACAAACTATGAGGCAAGTGTTTATTTCAAATCAAATTCAAGTCACGATACCCATGTGTAAGGAGTTTTAAGAATTGGTTGATTCTATTGAAAAACCGTGAATTAAATGTATAAATTGATCATATGTTTGGGTAGGATTGCATGTATAATGAATCCCTAAGTAAACATGAAATGAAATTTGAATATATTTTATGATTAACATAGAATATTTATGAGTTCTTGGTTGAAGAACATGAATCTTGAATGACTTAGGATTTAATTAATAAACAGAAGATGTCAATCTACCAGAATTTTTTACATAACTTTAAATATATGCCGTTTGAATTGTACTTCGAATTAGAGTGCGGACCATACATGTATGGAAAGTTCTATCTCTTATCTATCCAATGAATTTAGAATTAGTTCAATCAGAGTTCTGTAGAGGGAGTAATCGACATGCTACTACATGGGGTTTGATCTGCCAGCATAGTAATCTGCCAGAATTTTAACGTGACTTCAAATGTGTACGATTTGAGTTGTACTTTGAATTAGAGTGTGAATCATAGATGCATGGAAATATCTATCTCTTATCTTTCCAATTAACTTTGAATCAGGTCAATCGGAGTTCTGTTGAGGAAGAAATCGAAATTTTACTAGAGGGTGTTTAATCTGCTAGAAAATTTATGAATCGTTTCGGTTGCGAGAAAATGTAAGATATTTCTTTTTAAGACTCAAATGCCTAAAATTTTATCGGGGAAGTGTTTAGGACCTTGATGAAATATATTTCTGGAATAATGATATGGAAGTAGGTCTATGATTGAGTGTTGGACTTTAATTTTGTGAGAGAATTAAAGTGGAGATTCGTAGGCTTGATTGTGACGTATTCTAATTAGAGATGATAAGAATATAATTATGAAAAAGCATGAGCGAGCTTAAATTTGTTGAGTCAGTAGGTTAACAAGGGTAACTACTGAATTGATGTAACAAGGGGTAACTAGGACCCTTAGAGTTGCATGAATACTCGAATTAATACGAAAGTGAAATAAATTTGTAAAGCGAACAAGTATGGTAAATATTAGAGACAAATATATTACGTACAATTATGAATAATTTGGTTGTCTGAATACATGTTATATTGATTATTAGGTTGGGTGAATACCTAATTTATGCTTACTCCTGTATTGGGGTCGATGATTGTTGATGTAAAAAATTAGATTTGATCTAATTATTTAATCACATATAAAAATGAATATATAAATATAAGACAAAAGATTTTTAAAGTGGTTCAGCCTTGTAAGAATGGCCTACGTCCATTGTATTTGTTATTGCTGACTGTTTGCAGAATTCTCGATGATAGGTTTTATCAAGAAATTCCGAGTCCCCTGCTAATCAGGAGGTTACAATGTATTTACAGCCTTGAGGTTGTACAAATGAAAGGACAATGAGCTGTTACCCAGTAGACATGTACATCTGTACTATATTAATGAGCATTTAATGTGCAATTATATCCTGGATTCTCTTGATTTGGATAAGCTGTACACTTATGTAGCTCGGACCGCTTAAGCTGCTCGGACCGCCTAAGCTGCTCGACATGCTTGAGTTGCTCGGAGAGCTTGAGTTTCTTATCATATTTGAGCTGCCCGACACGCTTGAGTTGCTTGGTGGTCTTGATTTGTTCATTCTGGAGTATTCGTATTTACCATGTAAATTGACACGTGTCTTCATGTGATCGGTCCATGTCAGCAGACTAAATTTGGTATCAACAGAAGCCCCCAATGTTTTATAGTTTGATGTTGGGGGAAAAGTATGGAACATTCTGTTGCTTAGATTTTCGGTTTGTATGGTTTTTAGGAAAGCATTCGTTGTATGTAGATCCTTTTTAAATGCGCAGTATCAGATCTCCTGAATATTTTGAATTTCCATAACCGCTTCATTTTTTGTGCCCCTTTTCTTCTTTTTAGCCGTCGAATACATAAACGTCCATCTTGGTAATCATTGCTTTTTCTGTTCCCGAGGTAAAGTATTTAAACACGATAAAAAATCCTATCGTCTTTTACTTTTCAAACATGTGTCTTCAAACTTTTCATTTCTTCTCCATCTTGTGCGTTCGTTTCTTTCATTGTTCGTTGTCAACTGGTTCACTCTTCCCCTGTAAGATCTTTTTCCTTCTCTTTTATTTTTCTTTGATCATCATGGTTTATGTTGTTGAATCGCTTGACAAATTTTGTTCTGAATTTTCAATTCCTTCATGGGTCATTTTGGAGGTACTTTCTGAACCTTTTGACTATTTCTCTTTGGTTGAGGGACATTGGTTCCCCAGTCTCTTTGTGGCCGAATGTGGCTTTTCTTTTCCTCCAAACTCCCTATGTTTGGAGTTCTGTCAATATTTTGACGTTGTACCTACAAAAATAGCTCCCAATACCTGGAGAATAGTTAATGGAGTCCATAGGTTAAACCAAATTCATGGAACCCTTTTAGGAATTCCAGAAATTATGTTTTGCTATAGATGGGTTGTCAGCGATAGTACTTTTTATTTAAAAACTAGGTTTTTAAATAGGGCTTTAGTTTTTAATCTCCCAGATGCCAACAGGGATTACTTTGAGCATGGGGTGGTTATAAAAAATTGGCAACATGCTCCATTAAATGGAGATGATGTATATCAGGGTCCCAGGTGTCCCCCTTATGGCAATGGAATAGGTTGTTTTTTTTTTTTTGAAATATTATTTTCTTGGTGTTTGACAAAATGTATCACTGACATTGAATTTTTACTATTTGCAGTTGATTGCAAAAGAAAATCTCCAAAGGAGACAAAGGTTAATTTGAAGCATTTGAAACTTATCTGGAGTTTGCACCAAACTGTGGCCGAGGAGCACATTAGATCGGACTCTTATTTGTTGCAGTACAAGAGTTACACTTCATCCTTTATTGCTCGTCCAGTCGTGGTTAATCTTGACCAAATACCAGCTGCTGAGTCTAGTGTGGAGGGTTCTTCCTCTGAATCTAGTATTCCTATTGGTGACATAATGAAGAGAAGAAAAGTTCCTTCCTTTTTCGACAAGTCTGATTCTCCTGCTGTGGAGACAAAGAGAAGTAAAAAATATGTCCTAGGAGAGGGGATAAAGACTCTAGAGGTACCCCCTTCTGATGCTACCAAGAAGTTTAGCAAGAAGCCCCCTGTGGCTCCAAGAAAGATCGTTGAAAAGCCCCCTGTGGCTCCGACTAAGGCTGTTGTTGTTTCTCCTCTAAGCATGGTCATTATTATATCACCAACCAAGATAACATCTTTGGTTGAGAATGTTCCTCCTCATACAAGGAGATTAAGGAAAAGTTCTTCTGAGAGACCAGCAGAATCTGTCTCTCAGTCGTTAAATGTTGAAGGTGGTGTTCACACTTTTGTTCCTCCGAGCTCTGCTATGAGCTCGGTGAAGTCTTGGATTATCCCAGAAGTCCAAGGTATTGAGGACAATCTTTCTCGTGACAGGGTCACTACCTTGGCTGCTCAACATATTTCCTTAGTAAGTATTACTAATCTAAATTTTCATTTTTCAATGTTATATCCCTGTACTGACTTACAGTTATTTTCTTTTTCCAGCTAGTAACATGCTTTAACACTATTCTGAAGAATGATGAGGCTATCAAGGCTTCAATCTCCTCGGGAGGTGTAGAAGAAGCTTTTACTGGATTAACCCAGTCTTTGAAGGAATCTCATCAGAAGTATGAGGAGAATAAAATTTCTTGGGAGAAGCAGGTTAAGTCTGTTGAGCAAGAGAGAGATCGAGTTGTGGAGGCCTCCAAGAATTTGGAGAAGAAATTGGGGGAGTTTGAGAAGAATAATAAAAATCTTGAGGAGAAAATCAAGAATGCTACAGAGCTTGAGAATAAACTCAAAGCTGCTGAAGAGGAGGTTGGTAGACTCCGTGATGTTGATCGCCAGAAGTAGGAGGTGGAGGAGAAGCTGAAAACTGCCGAGAAACTTCTTACTGAGAGGACTTCCTCGGAGAAGGTTAAAAGGAAGAAAGCTGTCAAAAAATTCTTCAGCGTAGGTTGGGACAGGGGCTGGAATAAGTGTTTGGCTGCCATGTCCTCACAAATGGAATATGCCAACCTTAAATACTATAGGGATGGATGGGTGGCAGCCCTACAAGAGCTGAAAGTCCTTAAAGATTCTGACCTATTTCAGAATCATACTCATGGCCCTCCTCCCTCTTCTGGAGAAGAAGAAGAGGACGAAGTGCCTTAGAAGAATCCTCCATGGTAATTGGAGATTAGGCCCTTACTGTTCCAGCTGTTCAATCGTGCTCCGAGCAACCCCAACTAACTATTACTCTTACCGAGTAGCTACTCGTGTCCACCGAGCAACCAACCTCTTCCTCGAAACCTCCTGAGGAAGTTATAGGAAATAAAGAGAAGGTGTAGAGTCATTTGGGTGTTTATTTTGTCACTTTATTGGATGTAGCCTCAACTTTTGTATTTTCTTTTATAATGAAATGAAAATTCAAGATTTTGGTTGTTTATCTTGACTTTTTCCTCTTCTTGCTATCTCTGCATTCTTATTAATTCTTTCTATCTCTTTTCTTTACTAGT
Source organism: Sambucus nigra (assembly GCA_949130495.1). Taxonomy (NCBI): domain Eukaryota; kingdom Viridiplantae; phylum Streptophyta; class Magnoliopsida; order Dipsacales; family Adoxaceae; genus Sambucus; species Sambucus nigra. The sequence continues at coordinate 363,360,461 of OX422215.1, forward strand.
TTATGGCTAGAATGGAGCTCTTGTCAGCTCATGATACTGAACTGATGAAAAAATGCAATGACTACTTTAAGGCTGACCATGCTGACCTGAATGAATCTCAAATCATTGACATCCTTGGTCCAGATACTTCTGAACGAGCAGTTGAAGCCTACCAATATTTGAAGTGCTTGCTCGACCATGCAGTTGCCAACAATGTAGCATATTACAAGATGATTGAAGTTCTCCAAGGTACCATCGAGGAACTCCAACACTAATACAAGGAATCTTCTTCCCTTTTACATCAGGGGTATGAGAAAAAATATCAGCAACTAAATGCTGACAATGGATATGATAAGTTCATCGCTGCTTACGAGAAGAAAGAGAAAATTCTAAGGGTTGAGGTCGAGGAGCATAGGCAAATCGCAAAACTGCTAGAGCAGGAAAATAATGTTTTGCGAGGAGAGGTATCCCAACTGAAATCTGCATCATCTACCTCGGGAGCCTTGGTCCCTGTCAATGACGAAGGTTTCTCTTTCTTGGAGGTCAAAAATGCCAATTTGAGATATGAATTGGAAACCTTAAAGAGGACTTGACCCTCTACCTCTACTCGTGGATGAGTAAGAGCTTCTCGGGGATGAGCAAGGGCTGCTCGGGTTACTGTTGAAGAAGCTAGAATGCAGGCAGCCTTGGATAATCAAGCATTCCAGTTGGTGGTGAAGAATCGGGCTTTGTCAGAGATGTCCAAGAAGATTCCGAACCTCAACGAGCAACTTTCCACACAAAGCTCTGCCTTGGAGAATAAAGAACTTTTAGTGAAGAACCTCCACGAGAAACTGGAGAGGTTAACGTACCAGTTTCACAAACAACCCAGAGAGTTTTGGATGGCTGGATATAATGAAGCCCTTTATCATCTCGATGATCGGATCCAGAATTCAAATAACGAGGGTTACAAGCAAGGATGGCTGAATTCACTGGAGGTGTTAAAGTTGGAGCAGGGCCATTATCTATGGGATTACTATGACCCTGGATTGCTCGAGTTGCCTATGCCACCATTTAAACTTGATATGAGCTGGATTCCTGCTCGGGCCATTCCTCAGTGCTTAATCATTAAGTATCTCGGCGACTATAGTCTTCATTCTAATTTTGAGATATCTCGCCCGGAGCACTTGCTTGATCAGCCATCTGTGATGAATGTCAGGATGCTTCGAGATCTGAACTTTATAAATTCCCCTTATGCCTTAGATGATCCTCCTGCTGGAGTAGAACCTGTTTCAAAGGCAGAGGGAAAGAAACCAGTAGAATAGGATTTTTATGTAATGGTTTTTTCTTTTTTTAGTATATGTAATCCTTCTCGATTTGAATGAAAAGTTTTGGTCTTTTGTCATTTCATTTTCTTCTAAGTAATTTACGGAATGTCTTTGCTTGTTGGTTGGTAAGTATATATATGTTTATGACATACTTATCTCATTGTAGTGATTTTTTAATACTAAGCAATAGAACAACTTACATTCCATGGTATTGCTTAATTTAAACAACCGGAGTTGATTGAAACTGGCTTACCGACCAACTGAAGTTGGTGGATTTTTGTTCCCCACCAACCGGAGTTGGTGGATTTTCATTCCCGACCAACCGGAGTTGGTGGATTTTTATTCTCGACCAACCGGAGTTGGTGGATTTTTATTCCCGACTAACCGGAGTAGGTGGATTTTTATTCTCGACCAACCGGAGTTGGTTTATTTTTATTCCCGACCAACCGGAGTTGGTGGATTTTTATTCCCGACCAACCGGAGTTGGTGGATTTTAATTTTCGACCAATCGGAGTTGGTAGATTTTAATTCCAGACCAATCGGAGTTGGTGGATTTTTATTCCTGACCAACTGGAGTTGGTGGATTTTAATTCCTGACCAACCGGAGTTGGTGGATTTTTATTCCCGACCAACCGGAGTTGGTGGATTTTAATTCCCGACCAATCGGAGTTGGTGGATTTTTATTCCCGACCAACCGGAGTTGGTGGATTTTAATTTCCGACCAATCGGAGTTGGTGGATTTTTATTCCCGACCAACCGGAGTTGGTGGATTTTAATTCCCGACCAACCGGAGTTGGTGGATTTTAATTTCCGACCAATCGGAGTTGGTGGATTTTTATTCCCGACCAACCGGAGTTGGTGGATTTTAATTCCCGACCAACCGGAGTTGGTGGATTTTTATTCCCGACCAACCGGAGTTGGTGGATTTTTTATCTGGACTTGATGCGTGATTATTCTGAACTTGATGCATAGTGTGTAGCACTAGTACTCCAAAAAATTTCAACAAAAGGAGAGAATTGGGTAAAACATCCAAAACTTTATTCATATTGAAGAAAGCTGCATTACATAGGGATTTTAACTACTGATAATATTTGCGCAGATGCTCTGCCTTCCATGCATTCTTAAACTCTTCTCCTTCTAAGGTTTCAATCCTATATGTCCCCGGTCGAATAACTTTTGTTACTCTGTAGGGTCCATGCCAGTTAGCTTCCAGTTTGTTGTGCTTTTGAATTACTTTCTTTAGCACATAGTCCCCTTCTTTCAGATCACATTTCTTTACTCTCTTATTATAGAACAGAGATGTTCGTTATTGGTATGAAGCATTCCTGATTGCTGCTTCTTCTCTAACTTCCTCGAGCATATCCAAGTCTAATCTTCTCATCAAGTCAATGATAGGAGAATTGAAATTTAGTATTCTGTGCGTGGGCAAACCCAATTCAGGTAGTATGATGGCTTCACTTCCAAATGCTAGCATGTATGGAGATTCTCCTGTTGCTGCTCGTTGTGTTGTACGATAAGCCCACAGCACAGAATGTAGCTCGTTAATCAAATTTGCCTTTGCATTGTCCAGTCATTTTTTCAAACCATTCAGCAGCTTTCTGTTTGTCACCTCAGTTTGTCCATTGCTCTGGGGATGTCCAGGTGCAGAGTGGGTTTTCAATATATTTGACTGATGACAATACGCAGCAAACTCCTCGTTGTCAAATTGGGTTCCATGATCAGTAATGAATGCACGGGGAAGACCATATCTACAAATGATATTCTTCCAAATAAATTGATACACCTTGTCATATGTCATATTAATAAGAGGCTCAGCTTCCACCCACTTAGTAAAGTAATCCACCGCGACCACGAGATATTTAAATCTTCTCCTGGTCGTTGGAAGTGGCCCGACCAAGTCTATTCCCCACATGGAAAATGGCAAAGGGGAAGTGATGGGTGTTAACAATGCTTGGGGAGTTCTTCGGATATAAGTGAAACTCTAACATTTGTCACATTTTTTGGCATAGCCTATACAATCAGCCCTCATCGTTGGCCATTAATATCCCTGCGTCATTATTCTTTGCAAAAGCGTCTGACTTGCTACATGGGCTCCACATGACACTTCATGGACCTCTTCAATCAAATCTTTCACCTCTGAGGGATGCATACATCTTTGCAAACCTGCTATAATTCCCCGTCTATATAAAATACCATTAGTCAATACATAACGAGCAACTTTAAAACTTCAGTTTCTTGGCTGTGAGTTTATTAGTTGGCAAAGCCCCTTCTTCAATATATGCCCTGATGGGATCCATCTAAGATGGTCCTAAATCAAGGGTAATAAAATTCATCATCAAATCTTCATCTATGCTCCGACTAGCCAAGACTTCTATTAGGATTGTTCTTCTTAGCTCAGTGCGTGTTACTGAAGCTAACCGAGCTAAGGCATCTGCTCTTGCATTCTCCAATCTTGCTATTCTAATTAACTGTACTGCGATCAGGCTTGATACAATATCCATTGCTTTTGCATGATACTTGATCATTAATTCTCCTTTGGCTGCATATATCCCCAGCATTTGATTTACGATTAACTGTGAGTCACTGAATACGATAACCTGCTCAGCCTTCATGGTTTTTGCCAAACTAAGACCAACAATCATTGCTCATATTTAGCTTCATTATTAGAAGCTTTAAATTGAAAGCGCATAGCATATTCCACATCGATCTCATCTGGGATGTTTAAAACAATCCCTGCTCCACTGCCTGTAGTGCATGAAGAACCATCTACATATAAATTCCACACAGGTATCGCATTATCAAACTCTTATTCAGACAGAGTTCCTCAGTGAAATATTTGATGCTTCCTTATATCCTCCTCCAGCACTTCTTGCTGCTCGTCGACCATCTTCTCTTGCTCGTCTACCGACTGAGGTTGGTCGGAGTTTAAGTTTGATGATCCCATAATATCCACAGGCTGGTCGGTATTCAACTTCTGCTCTTCGGAGGTATCTGGATAGGTGAACTCTATGATAAAATCTGCCACTGCTTGCCCTTTAAGTGACGATCTATGCTCATAAATTATATCGTATTCACATAATTCTACAGCTCGATACATCAATCTTCCTGATTTCTCTGGTTTGTGCAGAGCTTGCCTTAATTGCATGTCTGTATACACAACTATAGTATGAGCTTGGAAGTATGGCCTCATTCTTCTACTTTCTTCGATCAATGCCAGTGCTAACTTTTCCAGCCTTGGATATTTGATCTCTGCTCCTCGGAAGGCCTTGCTAGTGTAATAGATTGGTTTTTGCACTCCATCCTCCACTCTTATCAGCGCCGAGCTTACTGCGTTTTCTGAGATTGCCAGATACAAGTATAGTCTTTCTCCCATCATTGGCCTGGATAATAATGGGGGTGATCCCAAGTATTTCTTCAATTCTTAAAAAGCCTTCTCACATTCGTCGTTCCACTCAAAGGTCTTTCCTGTTTTGAAGAATGGGAGGCATCGATCAGTTGCTCATGACACAAATCTGTTAAGTGCTGCAACTCGCCCTGTGAGGCTTTGTACTTCCTTCTTCGTCGTTGGGGATCGTAGCTCCAATAGAGCCTTGATTTTTTCAGGGTTCTCCTCAATTCCTCGTTGATTTACGATATATTCAAGAAACATGCCTTCTCGTACTCCAAATATTCATTTGGTGGGATTCAGTTTCATTTGATATTCCTCTAGTTGATCAAAGTTCTGGCCTAAGTCAACTAGATGATCAACAGCTTTCTTGCTCTTCGTTAGCATATCATTAACATAAACCTCCATGTTATGACCGATTTGCTCTGCAAACACCTTGTTCATCAACCGCTGATAGGTAGCACCTGCATTTTTAAGTCCAAAAGGCATAACATTGTAACAATAAGTTCCCCTTGGGGTAATAATGAGGTAATCTCCCAATCTTCAGGCTTCATTTTAATCTGGTTATAACTAGAATAAGCATCCATGAAACTTAATAGTTTGTGCCCCGAGGTAGCATCCACCAGTTGATCAATTCGGGCCAAAGGAAAATGATCCTTTGGGCATGCCCTGTTAAGGTCGGTAAAGTCTACGCACATTCTCCACTTGTTATTTTTCTTTTTTACCATTACAACATTTGCTAGCCAGTCAGGATATTTAACATCCTCAATGAAAGAGGCCTTTTGCAGCTTCTCTACTTCCTCCTATATAACTTGATTTTTCTTAGGGCTGAACACTCTTCTTCGCTGCTTTACTGTCTTGATTTTCTTATTCACAAAGAGCTCGTGACACAAGAAATTCGGATCTATTCCTGGCATGTCTTCATGACTCCACGCAAAAATCTTCTTTCTTCGCCTTAGGAATGCTATCAATTCTTGTTTTATTAATTCATCCAAGGATGCACCAATTTGAGTTGTTCGTTCTGGATACTCATCGTCCAGAATGACATTCTCAGTAGCCTCCATAACCTTCCCTTTCAAGAGTTGGGACTCGTCTCTAGGGTCTAATGTTTTAATCTACGCATCTTCTATTTGGTAGGTAGTAGTCTTCTTTTTAAATTCTTCATGCTCTTCCTACTCGGCAGATGAATAGTAGCATTCCCGAGCTACTTTCTGGTCGCCTTTCACAACTCCCACCCCAAAATTTGTTGGGAATTTTAGACATTGATGCACAGTAGATGGTACTGCTTCAAATTTCTTCAGACCTACTCTTGCCATGATGATGTTGTAAGTTGATTGGACATTTTTATCCATTACAAAAAAGCGTACTCTTTCTGTTCGACAAGCAGGCCATGTACCGATAAACATATCTAACTTGATCGTCCCAAGTGGAAAAACCTTCTCTCCAGTAAAACCAAGGAGGGGCCTATGATATGGCTCCAACTGGGCTAGCTTTAGATTTAAACTGTCAAAGCACGAATATAACATGATATCTGCCGAGCTACCATTATCCACTAGTACTCGTGAAATCATCACTTCCCTCATTCTCATCTTGATCACTAATAGATCATCGTGAGGATATAGTACACTTGCCAAGTCGTTCTTAGAGAAACCAACGACCAGCTTATCCTTATTCACCTTCCTCAGGCGATCATCTTCAGCCAGATTTATCGGCTGAATATACGAGCAAGACTGAGCCTCATTGAGGTAGGCTTTTCTCTCAGCAGTCATATCTCCGCCTTCTGCATCTCCACCTATAATGACATTACATTCAAATGATCCAAAATGGATAGAAAATACCTCACGTTCTGGCTGTTTTGGTCTTTTGGGGAGACCGGGGTCATCTTGGTCATCATCCCGATCCTCTTCGTGACTTCTCTTCTTATCTTCTTTTGCTCGATGAGGAGATCTAGACCTCTGTCTTGCTCGGTCATTGCTCTTTCCATCATTTCGATGATCAACATACTTGGTCAGCTTTCCTTGTTTGATGAGTGCTTCAATTTCATTCTGAAGAGCTATGCAATTTTTAGTCGTGTGACCATGGTCTTTATGGAACTCGTAATATTTGGTCTTATTCCTCTTGTCAGGATCTGTCTTCATTTTCTCTGGCCAGTTTAGCTCCTCGCTGTTCTTGATTTCTTCCAGAACGTGGTTTATGTCTACTTTTAAAGGTGTATGATTTCCAAATTTCTTCAACAGTTCCCATGTTGTCTTTGCTTTTGACTGCTTGTTACCACCATTGTTCTTATGCTCTTTCTTTTCAGCCTTATCAACCTCCACCTTGGTCTCTTTGGTATCCATATTCTTCTTCGCAGGCATAGCCTCCTCGGCTTTCATAATCTTCGCTTCCTTTGCCATTAGTTCTGCCATGGTTCTAGGCGGATCTTTGGCTAGAGTGTAGTACAATTTATCTGGCAACAGTCCGCTCATCAGAGCAGTAATTGTTGTCTTTTCCTTATAATTAATAACTTCGAGCTTCTCGTTATTGAAACAAGTTATATAATCCCTGGTGCTCTCACCTGCTTTTTATCTTACACTTAACAAGTGTGCTACTCGTTTAACTCGTTTTGCTCCAAAATAGAAATTTCCAATAAAGAGCTCGGCCAGTTAAAAGAAAGTTGAAATCTTCCCCCGAGGAAGATTATTGTACCATATTTGAGAAGATCCGGTAAGAGTTCCCAAAAATGCCCTGCATCTCATCTCATCTGGCACGACATAGATATCGGTAGCAGCTTGGTATTGTTCTATATGAAGGACAGGGTCAGTTTTTCCATCATATTTAGGAGTCACAACAGGTGCTTTGAACTTTGATGGTGTGGGAAAATCCACAATTGCCTAGATAAAAGGTGTCCCTTGGACAAAAGTTATTTGTAGAGGATTCTTGGACTTAGCCATTTCCCTTAGTCTATCCTCCAACCTTTGAATAGAGCCTTTCCATGCATCATTTCCCTCCTCGGGCCTGTTGGTTCGAGCAACTGATCGTGTTGAATTTGCTTCCTGGGATCTTTCATTACGAGCAGTTGGTCGTGATTGGGAAGAACCCTCCCTTAGATCGGATGGTCGTTGAAAGTTCCTCGACACAATCCTAGGAGGACTTCTATTCCTCCTAGGGCCCAAACGATCAAAAGGAGAGACCCTACTTAACCTCTCCAATGCACTAGTCCTTTCTGGAGAGAGAGTGATGTTTTTTTGAGTATCTCTAGCTCGTACTGATGAAGTTAGACCAGGTTGATAAGAAAAATCATTAGATCTCTTAGTGCTATATGAATCGATACTTCTGGATCGAGATTCCTCTGGGAATAACATTCGCATAGCACGCGAAGAAGGTAAACGGGTGTTTCTTTGAACGCTTTATTGTCCTGAATGAGTAGATACTCCACCTTGGACAGTTTGTATGAGTTGTCGCATAGTTTCTTGCATGGCTGTCTGGCCTTGGGCTAGATTAGCCATTATACCAGCCAGATCTTGAACATTTGGGGGAGCAGATGGATTTGGGGGGTTTCCAGCATTTCGATTACTGGATTCAGGATTATCAGCCATTGGTGATGAATTGTTTTGGTGAAAAATGATAATTACAGTCGTTTCCCACAAACGGTGCCAATCTGTTGATGTAAAAAACTAGATTTGATCTAATTATTTAATCACAGATAAAAATGAATATATAAATATAAGACAAAGATTTTTAAAGTCGTTCAGCCTTGTAAGAATGGCCTACGTCCACTGTATTTGTTATTGCTGACTGTTTGCAGAATTCTCAATGATAGGTTTTACCAAGAAATTCTGAGTCCCCTTCTAATGAGGAGGTTACAATGTATTTATAGCCTTGAGGTTGTACAAATGAAAGGACAATGTGCTGTTACACAGTAGACATGTACATCTGTACTATATTAATGAGCATTTAATGTGCAATTATATCCTGGATTCTCTTGATTTGGATACGCTGTACACTTATGTAGCTCGGACCGCTTAAGCTGCTCGGACCACCTAAGCTGCTCGACACGCTTGAGTTGCTTGTCATATTTGAGCTTCCCGACACGCTTGAGTTGCTCAGTGGTCTTGATTTGTTCATTCTGGAGTATTCGTATTTACCATGTAAATTGACACGTGTCTTCATGTGATTGGTCCATGTCAGCAGACTAAATTTGGTATCAACAATGATTTTCCGGACTAATACATGAAAGCTCGATTTGGGGTCGATGATTATCCGGACCAAATCAAAGATGAATAAAATTGGGATCGATGATAATGCCGGACCAATATACAAACATATGACGTTTACATTGTGGTCGAGGGATTTTCCAGACCAATGTAAATGGTAGGGATATTGGGGTCGATGATAATGCCGGACCAATATACATACGTATGACCTTTACATTGGGGTCGAGGGATTTCCGGACCAATGTAAATGGTAGGATTATTGGGGTCGATGATTTGTCGGACAAATAAATCCTTTTAGTATATATTGTGTGTGAAATATATACCTTATTATTTTATACTTACGTGGGATAGTAGACTTGTAGATAATATATATATATATATATATATATATGTACATCTAAATGGTAAATTAAGTAGAGAGAAACTTAATCACGAAATTTAAAATAGAATGGGAATAGGCTATAGTAATTAAGTAGTGAAACTTAATTATGAAGGTTAAACGATGATAGGATAATTGGGGTCGATGATTATCCGAACTAATGATCCTTATTGTATATGTTGTGAGTGAAATATATACCGTATAAATAATCTTCTTATGTGGGATAGTAGATAGTTAGATGACGTGTAGACATCTAAAAGTAAGTTGAGTAGAGAAACTTAATTTTAAATATTTAATGTTAGATAGTGGATATCTAAAGGATAAAATTAAGTGGTGAGACTTAATAATAGTTATGGAAAGATAACATGTGAAGAATGTTACTATTGTGTTAATTAACAAATGATGGATGTTAATAAATTTATGTACTGTATGGGCGGTACGGGAACTAAGACGTGTAAATAAGTTCAGTTGAATAATCTAGTCTAATTAGCTTGGGTCGTATAACATGGTGGGCTAAGTATAGAACACGAAGTGTGCACTATAGATGAGAGGTGAGGAGAACTCAAGAGAGAGTGTACGCGAACATGTGTAATCAATAACTAATTTTTTTTTGTGATAAATGCTTGCTAAATATTTTCAAAATGTTTTGAGTACTAACTCTTGCTATAAAATATTTTCAAAATATTTTAGGTGTCCAGCCACAGGGACGCCAGACTTGAGGATTTTATTCTAGGGACTCGGGGCTGTAGCACTGTGGATGCTGACAGGATCTTGATTAGACGATTCTACCTTTCTGATCTAGTGTAGGATCTTATTTTGTATTCCTTGTTTGAACATATTGTCCGTTGACGGTTTATAGTTATTGAGTTCTTTTGAGCATTGTGGATTGTGGTTTTGAACTTTTAGTCGATGGTTTAGTCTTTCATTCATATGTATTGTGTTGGATTGAACTCTAGTATATTGTGAATGTTTTATTTAGCTTTTCGCATGGTACATTTTGTTGTGTTAACAAAAGATAAAATTTGGCACCGATCTAATTTCACTTAGATGGTTAGTAATTAAAAAGTTTTTGACAGTGATTCTAAGAATGAACCATTAAGAAACCTGTTTTAATTTAATAAAGGCCTGATCACCTGATGTTTAATTAGGTAGGGTGTCACAACATGACAAAGAGGACTCTGGAAGAAGGTGAAGACCCTAATCGGGTCAACTTGTGCTTGAATGCCAAATAGGAAAAAGGGACCAATAAACTCCCAAAGAAATTGAAACTGACTCTAGTGAGTTTGAAATTAGTTATCATATATATACATGTAATAATAAAGTAATGTTAAAATTATAGTCGTAAATATAATATTGTTATAGGAAATGATAGAAGGCATGTCGAGCAGTCAGTCTGAGTGCAATCCCTATGACATTAGAGCCGATGTCATAACCAATGTAATTGGGAGGGACAAAAAGGGGAGGACAAGATGTGTGGACTCACATATGCCAAGTAGCAAAATACAACACAGTGCACCTCTATTGAATGAGATCTCTTCGGTGAAGAGTCACGTGTCGATCTAGGCGGAAGAACGAGCGAAGATAAAAGGAGAGATGTCAGAGCTTAATAAGGAGGTAGGAAATGTTAGCAGCAACGTGGCAATGTTAGCAGCAACATGGTAATGTTGATGAATGAAACGAAGGGGTTGGTTTAATTTTTTTACTTAACAATATGGTTTACCCTTCGAGATTCCTCCTCAAACATTCCCTTATCCTACGCCTCAAGGTTTCCCCCTAATTGTGGAAGAATACGTAATAGAAAAATCATCATTATACGCTCAAAAACTGTAACACCCCATGAATTTTTGCCGTAAAAATCTTTGTTATATTAAAATTTTCAAAAAAATAATTTTTGGAAACTATTTAATTTTGGTATGTAAAAATGTTGATTTTTATATATAAAAAATAAGTTTTTAAATGGAATATTTGGACTTAAATAATTGAGATGGCTTAGTTATGTGGGTAGATGGTAGTAGTTTATTTTTACTCCCATGTTTATATATATCGCGTTTGATTTAAAATACTTTATTGTGATGTTTATCATGGATAATTCTATTTTATGGGTTCACGAACCCTAATTTGGAGGAGTATTCAGTATTCATGGGGTGGGCTCTGACCAATTGTCTTGACTACCATTTCAGATATAGTGTTGGAGTAGCTACACATGAGTGATTGGAGATTTGGGAGAGTGTATATGGAGATTTATTTCACTTGCTTTAGTAGTTTATAATTACTTTCCATTCTGTCGTTTATACTATGAGACTTTCATTTATGGATTTGGTGGGCCTATTAGTTCCAAAGTTGTTCATGTTTTTTAGTAAGATATTTATTGTCGGATTACTTCATTTGAGTTTTAAATACAATTGGAGTTGGATTTACTTTGGAGATTAGCATGGTGATGAATATTACTGGTTGGATGTTTTATGCATTCGTTAGATTTAATTGCATTATGTCCTTTGAATTAAAGTTTTATTGTCTCATAATTATGTCACATGATTAGAATGGTATTTTCTTTAGTAAAGTCCGGTGTAGTTTGGCGGCGAATGATGCCAGAATGAGTGGGGTGTTACTAATGGTATCAGAGCATGGTCCTGGTCTCATAGGTAGTGAGTTTGTTTGCCTTCTGCGTTACCGATCTTTGATTCCATTTGTTGATTCATACTCCTTAAGGTGTTGGGTCTAGCATACGTGTTAGTTGTGTTTATTGGAGATAGGGAATTTTTTTGTCAAGGACGTTGTAGGCATTGAGGTTAGAACAAGTAATCTTAATATGAGGATGCTTAGAAGTGATTTTGGGGGACGAAATATATTTTGGAGATCGTTAGTGCAAACGTTAGGTATCCTAAGTATCAATTTTGTGATGTGATTTGATTTGAGGACTTTAGTGTTACGATGAATTTTGGAGAGAGAATTGAGTGGTGATTCATGGGAGAATGTGGTACGTCATTATCTTCATAGATATGTTTATACATATAGTTAAGATATATGTTATATTTTGTTCTCAGGATAGGTACTTGTAAGATTGGGTGTATGGGCGCCCAATCATGGCATTCTATGGGTAGGTATATGTGAGCCTTATTTCATTTTGCGCATTAACGCTTTGTCAAATTTCGAGGACGAAATTCCTGTGTTAGTGGGGGGGAGTATGTAACCTCCTGTGATTTTTGAGCCGTAAAAATCTTTGTTAAATTAAAAATTCCGAAATAATAATTTTTGGAATCTATTTAATTTTAGTATGAAAAAATGTTGGGTTTTATATATAAAAAATAAGTTTTAAATAGAATTTTTGGATTTAAACAATTGGGGTGGCTTAGTTATGTGGGTATATGGTAGTAGTTTATTTTTACCCGCATGTTTATATATATATGGTTTAATTTAAAATACTTTATTTTGATGTTTATCATGTATAATGTTAGTGCCTAGGTTCACAAACCCTAGTTGGGAGGAGTAGCTAGTATTCATGCAGTGGGCTTTGACCCATTGCGTTCATTAACATTTCAGGTATAGTGCTGGAGTAGTTGCACAGGAGTGATTGGAGATTTTTGGGAATGCATATGGAGATTTATTTTACTTGCTTTAATAGTTTAGAATTACTTTCCATTCTATCGTTTATATTATGAGACTTTCATTTATGGATTTGGTGGGTCTATTGGTTCCACAGTTGTTCATGGTTTCTAGTCAAATATTTATTATTAGATTACTTCATTTGAGTTTTATTTACAATTGGAGTTAGATTTACTTTAGAGATTAGCATGGTGATGAATATTATTGGTTAGATATTTTATTCATTCATTGGATTTAATTTCATTATATCTTGTGAATTAAAATTTTATTATCTTATAACTATGTTACATACTAAGAATGGAATTTTATTTAGTAACATCCGGCGTAGTGTGGCAGCGGCTGATGCTAGAATGAGCGTGTTGTTAAAGGAACATATATCGAAACAAGGGCTTAGGGGGTTAAATCCTAGAGGAGAACGAGTGATCGATTAACCTGATGAGTTTGAGGTTGAATTGCCTTTCTGGAACCCTAAAGCGGGGAAACTCACCAATTTGCAATATGAGCAAGTAGCTCGTTTTATCTTCAAATCGCAATATGAAGTTGAAGATTAGAGAGAGTAAGTATCATATAAAACTTATTTTTTATTACATGTATTCTCTATATTACCATCTAACCTCTACAATCCATGAACATGTTTAGTAATCATGAGCGCGAAATTGCCTGAAACCAAAAGAGTAATTGTACGATGAATGATTTTACAGCATGAGTATCAAAGGAGGTAGTTTCCACCTCTTTTGTTATGATTATCTATGTATGTATTATAAATAGACCTAGAAAAATGTGACACGACACGATAACACGACCCGACCCAACCCAACCCAACCCGAAATTAATAGTCAATGGGTCAAGGATTTTCGAGTACGAGTCACTATCAGGTTAACACAATAGTCCCGTTAAATATAACGAATCGGGTTGGTTAAATTTTCTTCACCCGATAACAACTCGTTAAGACCCGAATACTGTTCATGTCACACCGGGTCGTGTGACTCGTTAGTAACCATTATGACCCTTTAAGATATGTAGGGAAAAATAAAAATAATATTTTTAGTTTGAGAGGGCTAAAAATATAATTATGCAAAGCTAACGGGTCTTATTGGTAGTTAACGAGTCTTATTGGTATGTGTCTATCAGTTCATATCGGGTTAAACGGGTACAATGGGTTAAACGGGATAAACCCGTTATGACCCAAAAATGATTCATTACCTTAATGGGTTAATACGACCCGTTAGCTTAACGAGTCATGAAGTCGTGTTCGGGTGGAGAAAAATTCCATACGAATTCGTTAAGACCCGACACGAACACGACTCAAACCGACCCGTTGTCAGGTCCACTTATAAACATGCCCTAATACAAATTCATTAATAAATTCAGTCTTTAAAAATAGGTGATATCTCTTCAAGGATTGCACGCCTAGATAAAGGTCCCAATTTCAATGTGAAGGAGTTCAAAAAATTCCTCGTCAATGGTTTTGATTTCGTCTTATACCCAGGCGAGGAAAAATTGTTGACACAAAATAGCAGAATTTCAATATATGCCTTGACTTTTTTTATTAGGTGAAGTTTTATTTTTAGTGGTGTTATTACTTTTAGGAGTAACAAACTAACACACACACAAATAGAGACGAGATAGACCACAAAATAGAGAGACAGAGTGTATATGATGTACATAAAAAAATTTCAAAAAAAAATTAGTTTAGTGTTAGAATAAATTTTAGGTTTAGTTTTTATTTTTATTTTAATTTTTGTAATCAAGTGCATAAAATTATGAAGAAGTTGGATGCATGTCAAGGTGCATTTCAAAACATATTGGTGTGAAAAAATTGCGTATCATATTTCTTCCATCTCTTTTCAATTTATATCATTCTTGACATATTATTGATTGTTGTCTATACACACATGAGAATGTTTTGTTAAACACCCTGTTCAAGGGGTGGGATGCACTGTGTAAGATAATATATTGATTAATTAATTTTATTAATTATAATATTTCTACAAAAATTAATTTTTAACTGTCACCAATTAATTTATGTAATGAGAGTTAGTAAATTAATTATACAAATTATTGTTTGAATTTAGGAATTGAACTAGAGATAGATTTTTTGAAATTTGAATATTAATTTGATGTTGAAATTTGGGGATTGATTCTATTTTTATTAAATTAATCCTGTCGGGTAATTTTGTTGAAAATAGTATAGTTCTTAATTTTTCAACGTGTGACATTTTGAAATTAGTTTTCTGAAAAAAATATTATTAAATTTTTAATTGTAACGAGAGTTAGATTATGGATTTAATATTATCTCAAAATATTTCAAATAAATAATTTGAGAAATTAAAATAATTGATAATGCGGTGTAATCTCATCTCTCGACTTTCTCACATTTATCACACTCGGTTACACATTCTTTTTCATCAGTTAGTCATTTCATAATTTTAGCATTTATTCGTTAATTTTCCCTTGAAGTTCTTTTGAATAAAAAAAATAAAAATAAAAATATATTTTCAGAAAAAAAAAATTGAATTGCTAGTTTTCGCAATAATTGTTTCACCTTGGAAGTTGGATTGATACTCGTAGTTACTCCGATACGAGTTATTTAGCAAGTTTTGTAGGTACTCAAGGGAATTTTGAGATTGGATTTTGAAGACAACGACCACACGCAAAAAGCTTCTTATCAAATGGAATCGTTGTCAGGGAAATAAAAAAGGCTACTTATCAAATGGCACCGTTGCCGCTTTCTTGACGTGGAGGCAAAGTTGAAGACTTGTAATTTTTTTTCTTTAGTTGTAATTATTCTTCTCCCTCCTCCTTAGACTGGTTGTATAGGATTTTGGAAGATTTGTATTTATTTGGGTGCATTTTGACACCAATTTATTGTAATAATTATTCATAAAAATCAATAAGCGAAAAGAAAAACCGGAAAAGGTAGAGAGAGGGTGTCCAACGACGACGATTTTTGAAGCCTCTCTACTTTGGGTCGGTAGGACTCCCAGGGACGACTGAGATATGCGAGATCTCCCCCCAGTGGACTCAACTTGATCTTCACCCCACGTGTGTAAAAACTGTGGGAGGTACATTTTTTTTATCCCTCGCGAATCTTCTGCAAGCGAGTTCAATTTTTGTGTGACTACTTGCTCCTGTGTGCTTTTAATTTCTGCATCGCACTTCAATTGCATAGTTTTAAGAATTAATTTACATAAAACCTGGACCCGATCATTGAAACGAGAAGGGATTTCATCACCTGACTCACTCGCTTATCCATTGTGTGCTACCCTAGTTGTCATTAAATTTAAAATCAATCAACTAGCTAGCCCCGTAGGGACACATTTTTGCAATAGGCGATCATAAAGATAAATTTTATAATTTTTGTCGCCGCGAACTTAATTAAATTTGACTACCCCTTTCACTAATTTTGCAGATAATAATTGGCTACATGCTCGTTAGGATTTTTCCTTTACTCGTATGTGTCCAATTCAATTCTTCCGGTAGTCGGTTCTAGTTTGTTCGTCCAAATCACGAGTCCATTTTCTCCCCTTTTTCGAAAAATCGTAAAAATATTTTCCTTCTTTTTTTAACATATTTTCAAAAATCCCAAAAAGATTTTCTTTTTTCCATATTTAAAATGCCAAAAATATTTTCCTTTTCTTATTTTCAAAAATCACAAAAATATTTTCTTTTCTTTTCAAAAATATCTAAAACCCCCAAAAATATTTCACTCATCATGGCCGAAGAACGTCTTTTACGAGAATACTTTGGTCATTTTCCATTCTCTCGAAACTTGTTTGGGGATGATCCTGAATCGAATCTTCATACATTACTTCGTGGCTTTAACTCTCAAACACCCACTGTTGATACTCATGTGTCGTCCACGCACACATCTCATCTTCCACCGCCTTCGATGATGAGTGTCGACCCATCCCATGCTTCACCATACACACACTACTTTCTTGTTGATCACTTGTCCCATGAGTGTTTATTTATTTTCTCTCCATCTGAACCCACCATGGAACATGTGTATCCGTATGGTATTATTTCGAAACCACCCTTGATGTATTCTCATGACATATCCACTGCCGAAGGGTATGCGTATCCTAGCTATTCATGACGGCCTGACCACCCTTCCATGCACTATGAATCCCAACACCTTGTTGTGGATCCTTATAGTTTCAAACAGTCATCATGGTCACCTCGTGTACCTCATACCTATTAGTCCCCTTACTATGCTCCTCGTGCTGGTAAACCTTTTGTCTCTCACGAAAATGCTTCTCCCATATATGAACAACTTGACCCCATTCTCCACACTTCATATGAGCATTCTTCTCATCCTAGCATTTACAGTGAGTTGTGTCCACCTCCACCACCACCTTGCACATCCGTTCTCAAACACCTCTTACAAAATTTTGCGCACACTCTTAGTTCTCAAAATGAATCCCTTCAAAGGCTTGAACAACGGTTGAATGAATTTGAGTGTGCGAACGAGTCAAATTTCACCCCAAGTCCACCCATTATTTCCCCTGTGTGGGACGATGATGTGTCGTCTTATGCCATCGATGTTGAGTGTGACCAACCCTATCATCCTGAGAATCTTAAAGTCGAGACCAACATGTGGTCCGGGACCCAAGATGACAATTGTGTTGACATATCCATTGACTATGAGACTGATCCCACACCGCCCTATCCCCTCGAACCCACCATTGAAGTTTTCCATTCCCCTTCCACGGCATCCCTATATTTGCCCGAGTCTACACCTTTTGATCCTTTCATGTGTGTTCCCGAGGAACCCATTATTTATAGGTTAGATCCGGCTGTGAGTGCTTCCCACTATCCAGAGATTGAATCCGAGATAGTTTCTACCTCTCTGGATATGGATCTTGTCCCACCATGATTGACTCCTGTTGAGTCATATTTTGATGTTGATTCTCCTACCTCGGATTTGGATGCCTCGTTAGATTTTTCCATCACTTCATATGGTGCTTTTTGGGTGGATAAGTTGATCACTCCATCGTTTACTTTTACACCTCCTCCTACGAGTTCCCTTGAGGATCACTCCGAGCCTCACAAGGAGTGTGTCTCTCCTACTCTCGAGTTAGATCATCTCCCCCAACCCTTTTTCCCACACGATCCACCCACTGTTCCTTCCACCCCACCACTGGGTTTGGACCTTGTTATTTCACCTCACCTGTTCACATCTGCGCATTTAGGTCCTCACATTTGTGCATTTTTTATCGATCCCACCATCCCTGTGAGTATTTATGCCACTCTCCCCATACGTGACACCGAGCTTGTTACTCTATGTACACCACTTCCTTGTAGTGTTGATTTTTTCCATTTAAAGCTCCATGGCGTGTCACGGCGCGACCATTATCATCGTGTATTTATAGAACGGTCGTGTAGTTTCTCTGAGGCCCACACCAGCACTATTATCAAACCATTTTGCCTCCCTATACAAAATGAGCACCATTCTTATAGGGCCTAGTTTCCCTCACCTTTATGCTTAATACGTTCCTTGATAGATGATTATTCTCCCTTACCTTTCTCATCCTTACCCTGATACCCACCCACCCATGGTCCACCGATGCTTTACATCGAGTGATGCACTTTTCCATACAAGTGCATTGACCTCTTTTAGCCTTTATCTAACAAGACTGACACTTTAGTCTTGTTTGTGGGTGATTCTCATCACCCAATTGTTTTGCCGCCCCGCTCTTTCATAGATCTTATCTTTAGAGTGAGATTGGTTCGGTCTGGCTGAAGACGTTAAACTTAGCGCTACCGAGAGGCAGCCCATCGTATATTGTTTCTGATTATGAGACTTATCCTGTTTCGGGGTGGTGTTTCACATCACCCACTAATTTTTACATGCTTTATAGACTTGTACGTTTTTGCGTCGCATCTGTTCTTCAAGTTTCATCTATGATCCATAATGCAGTATATTTTCATAAGCGGTTCATTATGGTAATATCTTTCCTCCCTTGTGCTTTTTATTTTTATATATAGTTTTAAACATCGAGTACGATGCTCTTTTTTCTTTAGTGTGGGAAATTTATCAAAATCATACCTCTTTTGAAAATTTTTAGAAAAAAGTAATTTTAAACATTTTGTGCAGTTAAATTTAAATTTTTATGACATGAATTGTTTACCATCTCTCTTTTAGAATCTCAGAATACCCGTGTTCGACCCTAAAACTACACTTTTGATTATAAAATTAATTAATACATCTTAAAGCATATTTGGACTATTAATTCTTAAACTCGGCAATTTTACACTATCACGTTTATAATCAAAAGTTGAAGAGTAACTATATTCTCAAGAGAGCGTTAAAAGATCACTAGTGGCACTTAAAAATCGTGAGATTTGAGGTTTGCACCTTTTTGAGGATTTTTACGTATCTCCGAGTCATAAGTTGACTCAATTTTTTTTTTATACCACACTTAGTCATTGCATGGTCTCATTATTGTTTTAAATTTGGCTAAATCACTGAGAATGACATTACTTCTGAGTTGTAAGAAACATGTGTCTTGTATTTTGTCCCCATCAGTAAATCGATTTTTACATACACTTACTATTTTTACCCTTCACTCCACCTATTATCATTCCATATTTTCCTTGCCCATATATGTTCAAAACACCATCCATATGTCATTCCCCATCACTACCATAATTTTTTAGAAAAAGAGTGTTTGAAATTTTTCATGTAATTTTTCATATTTTCCTAACCCATATATGTCCGAGGTTTTTTCTCGATTTGGGTTTTTCCTCGTACTTCGCTATGTAGTGGTTTGTTTATTTTATCTTTTGCTAAATTCACCATTAGATGCATGCTTAGGTAAAAAGAAAAAATTTGGTTTAAATCACAACTTATTTAATTTGGTGCTAAAATTAATTTGGTGATATTTAACTTATTTTAATCAAGCCATATATTTAATTTGATAATTTGGTTTGGCCTAATTTGGTAATATTGAAAATATTGGGTAGGCAAATTTTAGGACTTGTGTGAAATTAATTTCGGGCTAAAACTAATTTTCTCATATTTTACTTTAAGTGTTAATTTTTGTTTTTGAGAAAAAATAAAATTTGGCTTGAGTGAATGTTGTGTGTGTTCACCATAATTCACTTATTTAGGTTTAATTTTAATTTTGTTTTTAGAGATTAAAATTTGTGTTTAATTTAATTTTTCATCTTTTTAAAGAAAAGAAAATCAAACAAATTTTGAAAAATTAATTTGTTGTTAGTAAACATATTTATTCCGCACATATAGAAAATTAACGTGAATGATTTTTAAATTGGGGGTCCTATCCTTTTCTAATTGGTATTAGAGCCGGAGCGCTAATTTATTGCGTTAAGGTCCTTTTTAGATTTTTGGTTAAAAATGAAAATTTTCTATTTTCGATGGTTCTAATTACGCGTATTGGAAAGCGCGTATGAAATCGGAACTAAAGTCTATCGATGAGAGGGTTTGGTTGTCAGTTGTTAACGGGTTGTCCCCACCCACATATTTGGTAGAAAATAAGCGTGTTCCCAAACCCGCAGATAGATGGGGTGAGAATGAATTTAAACTTACAAATTTTAATTCTCGAGGTTTAAATGCCTTGTTTAGCGCGGTCACACCGGATGAATTCCGACGTATCATGACGTGTGAAATCGCTAAGCAAGCTTGGAATATATTACAACTCACTCACGAGGGAACAAGTGTCGTAAAAGCTTTATTTTAGTTTAGTTTGATTTTTATTTTATTTTAATTATTTTACTTTTTTTACTAGGATAAGTTTTATTTTTAGTGGTGTTATTATTTTTAAGGGTCACAAACTAACACACATAAAGATAGAGACGAGAGAGACTGCAAAATAGAGAGGCACAGTGTATATTATGTCCATAAAAAAATTGCAAAAAAAAAAATAGTTTAGTGTTAGAATAAATTTTAGGTTTAGTTTTTATTTTTATTTTTGTAATAAAGTGTTGAAAATTGTGAAGAAGTTGGACGCATTTCAAGGTGCATTTCAAGACATATTTGTGAAAAAAATTGCGTATCGTATTTCTTCCTTATCTTTTCAATTTATATCCTTCTTGACATATTATTGATTGTTGTTTATGCACACATGAGAATATTTGGCTAAACATCCTGTTGAAGGGGTGGGATACACTGTGTAGGATAATATATTGATTAATTAATTTCATTAATTGCTATATTTCTAGAAAAATTAATTTTTAATTGTCACCAATTAATTTTTGTAACTAGAGTTAGTAAATTAATTATACAAATTAATGTTTGAATTTAGGAATCGAACTAGAGATAGATTTTTCCTAAATTTGAATATTAATTTGGTGTTGAAATTTGGGGATTGATACTATTTTTATTAAATTGATCCTAGCGGGTAGTTTTGTTGGAAATAGTATAGTTCTTAATTTTTTATCGTGTGACATTTTTAAATTAGTTTTCTGAAAAAGATATTATTAAATTTATAATTGTAACGAGAGTTACATTATCGATTTAATATTATCTTGAAATATTTTAAATTGATAAATTGAGAAAATAAAATAATTGATAATGCGGTGTAATCCCATCTCTTGACTTTCTCACATTTATCACACTCGGTTACATATTATTTTTCATCATTTAGTCATTTCATAATTTTAGCATTTATTAGTTAATTTTAAATAAAAAAATAAAAAAAAATCAGAAAAAAAATTTAATTGCGAGTTTTCGTAATAATTGTTTCACCTTGGAAGTTGGATTGATACCCGTACTTAGCGCAATATGAGTTGTTTTAGCAAGTTTTGTAGGTACTCAAGGGAATTTTGAGATTGGCTTTTGAAGACAATGACCATACGCAAAAAGCTTCTTATCAAATGGCGTCGTTGCCGGGGATATAAAAAAGCCTACTTATTAAATGGCGTCGTTGTCGCTTTATTGACGTGGAGGCAAAGTTGAAGACATGTAATTTTTTTTTAGTTTTTGTTATTTATCTCCCTCCTCCTTAGACTGGTTGTATAGGATTTTTGAAGCTTTGTATTTATTTGGGTGCATTTTGACACCAATTTATTGAAATAATTATTCATAAAAATCAAAAAGCGAATAGGGAAACCGGACAAGGTAGAGAGAGGGCGTCCAACGACGAGGATTTTAGAAGCCTCTCTACTTTGGGTCGGTAGGACTCCCGGAGATGACTAATATAGGCAAGATCTCCCCCGGTGGACTTAACTGGGTCTTCACCCCACGTGTGTAAAAATCATGGGAGGTACATTTTTTTTATCCCTCGCGAATCTCCTGCAAGCGAGTTCAATTTTTTGTGACACCCCGCCTAATAAAATACCAGGCGATCACTCCAATATCAAATTAAAAAAGGAGTCGCATATGGATCATTCTCAGCATCACTATCGAAAACCAAATGAATTACTAATAACCTATTAGGCTGGCGTCAAAATTTTATTTAACTAATATTTTTAAACGAACTATACAATTATAACATTCACACAGTTTATATAAATGAAACTGGAAAGAGATAAAATAATCGAACACTCGGTTCAAATATAATACAACCAAATCGAATGCCGCACTAAAAGGCGGTAAAAGAATAAATAAATACAATTGGGCTTTCGGCCCGAAAGTAACTACAATGCTTCCTATCCATATCGCAAGAATAGAAGCGTCTAAATCAAACCTGCATGCATCCACAGCTGCTGCAGCAGACGTCTGACTCGAAAGGATCATCATCCAGGCGTTCCTATGTATGTACACCTATGTATATATAATATATAGCAAGAGACGAGAAGTAGATAAACGGGTCAGAGCCCGAGTTGTGAAAATATGTAGCAAGTGCATAAATGCTTTATTTTTAAAAATATGTTTTATCTCATATTTAAAGTGGTATCGCACTCCCATGAGATACCCCTCACCTCTCTTCTAATAATTCACACCTAGCGCATCCCTCTAAACATCCTAGTCAAGCTACGCTCCCTAACTAATACGTCACCCCCAAACACTAGAAATCCTAAGCAACCCAAGTACTAAGGGCTAAACTTCTCCCCAGTCTCAGCGCTATGCCATGTTCGTGCGTGGGGTGTCTTGTAAAGAGAAATCCAAATAAGAAACCCCCCGATACACTACTACTTGGTAAGGTCGGTCGTCGAGATCCATTAGACCCTCAGTACACAACGTACATATATATACTCATATAAGAAAACCCAAAACTAGAGCACTAAGGGTTAAACTTCTCCCCAGTCTCAACACTAAGCCATGTTGGTGCGTGGGGTGTCTCGCAAAGCGAAATCCAAACAAGGAACCCCCCCGATACACTACTTCTTGGCAAGATCGATCGTTGAGATCCATTAGACCCTCAGTACACAACTTATATATATATACTCGTATAATTATATACATTATCATACTCACTTTTATATGCACATCATATTACACTTCCGGATATAATCTCCCGACATGAGAATTAATCCTTTTCCATTTCATATTCAATTTATCTCTTTACTCTCATAGAGATATAATATCTTGTTCTCATACACAAGTAATGTACTATACACATAAGTACAATAACCATCCCAACGGGCTATAACTCGATGATGCGGTCTCTCAATGCTATCATCTTCCAGAGCGTCACTCACATACCATCCTGGGGACCAGCGGTCGGACTCAATATCACCGACATCGCGGTCAACACACATAACGTCTGGGAAGCGGTCATAGTTCCTCCCCGAAAGTGAGACAAAACATACCCACCACGACTCACCCTTAATAAGAATCATACAATATAAAAATGGACGCTATGACCTGGGGACTATACGCTCCCTGCTCTTCAAGCCAGGGGCCTCACCCACATCGTGCAACTTCCCATGATAGCATTAGAGGGGGTATGCTTCACACACACACACACACACACACACACACACACACACACACACACACACACACACACACACACACACATATATATATATATATATATATATATATATATATATATATATATATATATATATATATTACACATTGTTCCTCAATGAAATATAAATGGCCATAATTTCCAATCACACATAACGATGACCAATAATCCCAAAGATTCTCACCATTAATAATATTCGAGTATTCGCACATGCACGATACTAAACTCAAAAGTATTCCCTAACTTGATAAATAACTTGTACCTTATTTCCATTTAACGATTTATATAATTTCTCCAACTATACCAATTCACACTAAGTAATTACGCATTTCCCCAAATTCATCCTAATAGTCTCACAGGATATAGTCACTCATAGTCGATGTAATTATGTTTTCCACATGCATAATTATATAGGCCTAAATGCCCACTAAAATTATCCCAAAAACATTCGTCGCCAAACACCCTTAATTTAAATAGGTCGTGGATTCCATTTCCACGAACCCAAGGACTACATTTTGTCCAATTAATAATTTAGAGGTCCCCACTCTATTTTTGGGAACCCCAATTCTCTAATTCCTCAATTTAATTTATTTTCCTCAAAAATATAATTTTAGTGTCACACACTTAAAACACTCTCTTAACGCCCATAAATTTCCCCAATTGGATAAACATATCGCCCTCGAATAATTAGGAATACATTTCCCTAGGTGAATATTTATTTCCTTAAATAAATAAGTTAAAAACCATAAATGTGGGAATTTATCCCATTTAAATTAACAAAACCGAAATTGCCAAAATCCCTGCTCGATCGATCGATCAAGCCTGGGAGCTTCTTCTCCGGCCCTTGTTTCGGCCATTAACAAACCTCTAAACTTTATTTCCTTTGATCCCACCAACATATAACCACACCCAACTATATATACACCAAGGAAATCAGTTCTAAACATCCTACAACCAAGAATTAACCATTAATTTCTATAATTTTCTAAGTTTCTGCAATTTGACATTTTTTGTTTTTTCAACCGTTAAACTTCCGAAAATCCCTTTTAACCCACGAAAATCCAACCCAAAATCTTTAGGGTTTGTTATTACCAATTATGATATGAGATTTATTGTCAAAATTAAATAAAGCAAGTAAACACTTGTCTGGAGGATAAAATTCGATGACCCCGAGTCGAATCCGACGGAGTTTGGCCCGGAAATCCTTTTTCTCTCTTCTTTCTCCCTTCTTCCTTTCTTCTCTTCTTCTTTCTCTCGTTTTCTTTCTTTTCTCCCACTCTACCGTGTCTTATATAGGATAAAATAAGGGTTTATCCCTTTAAACCCAAAAATAATGCGAGTCCCTATTAATCCAAAAATTCCCGAAACTCAATTACGACCCCCAGATACTCTATTCTGACTATCTCGGCCATTCCGAGACCAATCGCACACTCGAAATGTCCATCCGAGGTACTTCATCGCAACTCACTAATTTAACCCCACATAACTTAATGCGTTATTCTAGTTAAAATATTATCCTCTGTTGCTTTACCTAGCTGCGTCAAATAATTAAAATACTCCGACTTATTTACTTAACCCCAAAAGTAAATATAACATCCATTGCAAATCACCTAATCCTTGAAAACTCCAAAAATTTATTATTCAAGATGATTCTTAAATTCCCAAATTACACTTAATCATTGAATTTAATTTCCCATAAAAGTGCGGGGTATTACATTTTTATGTGATTACTTGCTCCTGTGTGCTTTTAATTTCTGTATCGTACTTCAATTTCATGGTTTGATGAATTAATTTAGATAAGACCTGGACCCGATCATTGAAACGAGAAGGGATTTCATCACCCGACTCACTCGCTTATCCATTGTGTGCTACCCTAGCTATCATTAAATTTAAAATTAATCAATTAGCTAGCCCCGTAGGAACACATTTTTGCAACAGGCGATCACAAAGATAAATTTCGTGATTTTTGTCGCCCGCGAACTTAATTAAAATTTGACTCCCCCTTTCACTAATTTCGCAGATAATAATTGGCTACATGCTCATTAGGATTTTTCCTTTACTCGTATGTGCCCCATTCAATTCTTTCGGTAGTCGGTTCTAGTTTTTTCGTCCAAATCACGAGTCCATTTTCTCCCCTTTTTCGAAAAATCCCAAAAGTATTTTCCTTTTTTTTTTTAAACATATTTTCAAAAATCCCAAAAAGATTTTCTTTTTCCATATTTATAATGCCAAAAATATTTTCTTTTTCTTATTTTTAAAAATCACAAAATGATTTTCTTTTCTTCTGAAAAATATTTAAAAAACCCCAAAACATTTCTCTCCTCAGGGCCGAAGAACGTCCTTTACGAGAATACTTTTGTCATTTCAAAGTTTGTTTGAGGATGAGCCTAAATCTAACCTCCATACATTACTTTGTGACTTTAACTCTCAAACGCCCACTGTTGATACTCATGTGTCATCCACGCACACATCTCATCTTTCACCGCCTTCGGTGATGAGTGTCAACCCATCCCATGCGATGATACCACTTGTTGGAGATGATAGGACCCCCAATTTTTATATTTTACCATAACGTAATTTCAATTCCCTTTTAGATGCGGAAGGGAGACGGTTCAATTAAAAAAACATAAACACCAAAATTTAATTTCTTTTAAGTTAAACTGAAACAAACTCAAAGTGAAATTAAATTAGACAACACAAAATATTCACTTAAACCAATTTAACCCAAGTCCTAAAATTTGCCTAACAAATAATTAATTCAATTTTGCAATTTAGGCCAAACCAAATTTTATCCAATAAAATTAATGACTTGAAATAAATTAACATATACCCAAATTAAATTTGTACCAAAATGAAGCAAGTAGATATTTAAACCAAATTTTATCTTTTTACCTAAGCATCCATCTAATGTAAATTTTGCAAAAGATAAAATAAACAAATAACCACAACGCTGCGATGTACGAGAAAAAAACCCACAACGGGAAAAAACCTCGGACGGCCCTAGCCTTAAGTCCACTAAGTATGGTATTTTTACACGTATAAGACAAATGACTTACTCAAATCGACTCGACCCCCTTCAATCCCCTGATGCATCTTCTTGTACCAACCTCCACTTAGTTGACAATCCCGGACTCCACCGGAACCTTGGAATCCACCAATGAGGCTTTAGGTGAAACCTTCAACCACACATGGTGCCTTTCACCAAGTGAGAATGCCGCAGCAAAAAACGAGACTTCTTCTTTGAGGAATGTAGAAGTAAACGCAAACGAACTCTTCAACTCGGTAGAGTAAAACCTAGTTCCAAACACTCCAAGAAAGATATTTATATGGTAACTTGGAATAAACAAACTATGGGTGTAAACAAAAGTGTTTTTGAGTAATGTCCTTGAAAATGCTAACACTTAAAACATGAAGTTTTTAACTTAGAAATTTTCTCTCTAAAAAATTTTCACTCAAAAAGGTGCTTAGAAAATGTCAAAAGTTGGTTTTTCAAACTTGGTTCCCGCACATATAACTTATGTCAAGAGTTAGTGGATAAAAGTAAGTGGGAACATGGGGAAAAACTGATTAAAATTGCAAAAAAAAATCCCGCCAGAAATCTCGTTCGAACGAGATTTTCGTTCGAACGAAGTCTCGTTCGAACGACACTTTTAATGAAGTTCCAGTGGCCAAGTGGGAATGATCGTTGGCAAACTCGTTCGAACGACATTCTCGTTCGAACGAAAAACTTGTTCGAACGAAAATATCGAATGAACTTCCCAAATGCTTAAAATTCGATTTTTAGCCCGGAAACTTTATTTTAAAGTTTTAAAGAAACCTTCTGGAAATAAACATCGGTTTAAAATAAAAGTACACCGAATAAATATTGTTCCAAACTCCTATATATATATGTGATGCATTCATAACTTAGGAGGAAATGGAACAATGTTGGTGACGTAGAAACAAGGCACAATAAACTCGGCATATGATGAAGCTTTTTAATCTTGGCCGCTACGTCTTCAACTCTTTCATGTCATAGGCTTGGAGGATACTCGCGCAATACTATCCTATGACACAAATGTTTTTGTTCAGAATTGAGCAAACACAACATTAAGACTCAATCGGAGACTTGTGTCCTTACAAATCTACTCCTTTGGCTATTCCGGGAAAAAAACCAACAAAAAGCCTAAAGGGCCGTCAAGCTCTACTAGACTCAAACATCCCACCCAAACTTGACTCAAGACCCAAGGATCAATATCTTTGCCGATGAAGAAAGTTGCAATATTTAGAAGAATTCCTGCACACTTAACCAAACTATCAAACGCATAAGGAATATCAAGAGTATTAAATGCATGTAATATAAATAAATACTCCCCCTAAATTAATTATCCCCTTTATCAACTGTGATCTACCTAAGAAGGTCGCGACTCCCCCTAAGTTAAATCTCCCAAACTTAAGATACGATTACAATAGGATTAGATACCATTTCTCCCCCTATTATTCTCCCCCTTTTTGTTCAGGAGTAGACAAAGGAGATAGAATTAATAAAACAAAAGTGCATACAAAGCATAGAACATGAAAGCATATAGGCAACAAAAGCACAACTAATCCATACAAAGAATAAAGGATACCAACTAAGATGCAAGAAAATGATACTAAAATGATACATAAAGTATTAAGCATGTGATATCAACAAAGAATCCAATAAGATAGATACCAATCGTGAAGTAGAATCATATATGGACTAGAAAACAAGGCAAAGACAAATAGAATACCTCGTATATGAGTACATAATAAATAACATTAATGCACACACACATATACTAGGTATAAATACCACACATGACACAAAATAAAATAAGCTTTTCACACTCGTATGGCAAAAATGTGTCATATGGAAACGGAAGTGTTCGGGTGTGAACTAGTAACAATTAAATTTAGACCCAATCACTTAAAACATGTTCACGGAGTTCTCATTTGATTGAAAACTTTATCACATTTGAATATAACCTCATGTGACATTAAAAATTGAACTCAATGAACAAACATACACAATTCATACAAGCCTAGAATTTTGATGATTCTACAAACCAATAGAGTCATGACATTGGAAGTTCAACTAGGATAAATGGACATTGTGCAAATCGTTGATATACCATCCAAACTCCCTCAATATAAGCATATTATTTCAATCTTTTGAATGAATAAATCAACTAAACAAAATAGGCCTTGGCAAATAATTTTTCTTTTAGTGCCATTAATCTTTTAGGCCTTTGGACCATGTATTTCTTTTAGGTCCATACAAACGGTGGCTTACTCGCAAAGGATGATTTTTCCGTTCAAAGCCCTTCCCCGTGCACATTTGTATATATAACATTTTTATATCTCATACAAATCTCACGTGCAACGAATTTTAAAATGCACTAGTCCTCCTAGGTCACATAACATGTAGATGACAAGATTGGTAGGAGAACACCTCACAAAGCTCAAATATACATATGAAGTTAAAATTTCAAGAGAGCTCATGCATGTGTGAATTGAGGCATATAAAAATAAAATCCATTAAAACAACACAAAATCCAACTACTCCATATAAGCATGGTAAAGAACATTTTAAGGATTGACAATCTAAACCAAAAGTTCTAGCCACATGGAAGCAAAAAAGAAGGGATTCGAACACAAGTATATGCCACATAAAGTGTGTCAAACTAAAATACACACAAGCCAATTTTTTTTTTTGAGTTTTTGACAATTTTTTAACCAAAAATAAAAATATTTACTCAAAAGATACACAAAAGTTCATTTGTATTTATCATTAATCTTAAATTACAAAAAATAGAACATAAATGATAAACAAAAATCTTTTTGTATTTTTCATTTAATGCAAACTAAAATGAAAGACTATAATACAAAGGATAAACACCAATCATAATTCTAGCATGTGATATGTGATAAAGTAATGACTAGAACAATGATTAAAACGAGCATACATTTAGCATGATAATATAACATTTAGTACAAAAGCTAAAGTATGCAAATAAAACTAACACATTCAACCTTTAGATTTAGCAAGGGAGGAATCATGTGAAAGTAAATGAGAGTAAAAAATCCTATCTTGTAAATCTACCAAGTCGGATCTCCTAACCCAAACTAATGATGAATGACTATCTCGAGGATTAGGAATATTGGCTACCTTGGTTGCCTTATGTTGGGATTTTCTAGATCCTCGTTTAAGATCGAAACAAAATTTCCTAAGATGACCTTTTCGACCACAATGTGAGCACCTAAAGACTCGGCGAAAAAACTTACCTAAGGAATGATCTATAACATTGTTCCTAGAGGATTATCCTAAAACGTTGCTTTTGGATTTATAAGTTGATTCATTTCTTGTATCGAAGCCTAACCACAAGTGTCATTTTTTATTTGAATCGTTCCTAATATTTTATCTAATTTCTCCGAACGACACTCCAAATCAAATTTGACTTTACTAGAGTCTTTTAGTTTATTTTCTAAATCTAAAATGTGGGACTCTAATAAAACATTTTGT
Organism: Sambucus nigra; assembly: GCA_949130495.1. Taxonomy (NCBI): domain Eukaryota; kingdom Viridiplantae; phylum Streptophyta; class Magnoliopsida; order Dipsacales; family Adoxaceae; genus Sambucus; species Sambucus nigra. Next base: position 363,390,722 of record OX422215.1, read on the forward strand.
TGTTGAAACACAAGAAGCTCCTTTTTTCAAGGATTCCATTAAACCTCTAAGGCTATCTCTCTCGCCTTCTACATATTCAAGCTTCTCATGAAGAGCTATCTCACGTGTCCTAAGGTCTTCCACTAAAACCCTCTCATTAATGACCTATACGCGCTCTTTCAAACTAGCTTTTATTTTCAAATTTGTTCTTTTTAATTTAATAGATTCTTCAAATAATGCTTGAAACGCAAATTGAAGTTCACTCACATCAACCTCGTCATCACTTTCTCTCTCTTTTTCACTCTCACAACCATAAAAATAAGGGAATCATAAATTTTGACCTTGGAAGTGTCATGTGTTAAAATTTCATCAATAGAAAAGTGCTCACTATCACTCACATGACTAGCCATAAAAGCCACAAAGTTGGGCTTAGTGGGGAAATCGGGTCCTTCTTCCTTATCACTATCACTAAGGGTTGCATTATATGAATTAGGTTGCTTACACTCTCTCTTTAATTTAGTGGGGCACTCAAAAGCTTTATGGCCATACCCTTCAATACCATAACACCTATTTGACACGTCCCTATTTAAATTTTCATTAAAAGTTTTAGGGATCTTTTCGGCTATGTCATGCTTAGACTTTTCAAATTTCTTAAAATCATTTTTAAATTTATCTTTGTTAAATTTAATAAAATTTATGAAACTTCCAATCAAACATAGCCATATCTTCCGAGTCACTCTCAATTTAACTATCTACTACTTGTTTTTCCTCCTTTCGAGATTTCAAAGCAACACCCTTTTCTATTTTCTTTTCAGTTTTGGAGGGAAACATGTCGAGTTCAAAGGTTTGTAAATCACCTTTCATAGAGGATAACATGGGTAAAGAATTTAACACGGTCACCTTAGGAATAAATCTATCGGGTAAGGACCTTAAAATTTTCTTTACTACTCGGTTGTCGGGTATTTTCTCTCCCAAGTTAAAAGATGAATTAACTATATCGGAAAGTCTAGCATAAAATTCATCAAAAGTTTCTTTTTCATTCATTTTGATGGTTTCAAATTGAGTGGTGAGGTTTTGCAGTTTCGAAGCTTTTACAACACTAGTTCCTTCATGAGTGAGTTGTAAAATATCCCAAGCTTCTTTAGTGGTTTCACACGTCATAATGCGTCAGAATTCATCCTGTGTGACCGCGCTAAACAAGGCATTTAAACCATGGGAATTAAAATTTACAAGTTTAAATTCATTCTCGCTGCATCTATCGGTGGGTTTGGCAACACGCTCATTATCTACTAAATGTGTAGGTGGGGACCACCCATTAACAACTGACAACCAAACCCTTTCATCAATAGAACTAATTGCCGATTTCATGTGCGCTTTTCAATACGCGTAATTAGAATCATCAAAAATAGAAAATTTTAAAAATGGGGAAAATTCCATTTTAGTCAAAAATATTTAAAAGGATCTTAAACGCAATAATTTAGCGATCCTTCTCTAATACCACTTGTTGGAGATGATAGGACCCCTAATTTTTAGATTTTACCAAAAGGTAATTTCAATTTCCTTTTAGATGCGGAAGCGAGATGGTTCAATTAAACAAACATAAACACCAAAATTTAATTTCTTTTAAATTAAAATGAAACAAACTCAAAGTGAAATTAAATTAGACAACACAAAATATTCACTTAAACCAATTTAACCCAAGTCCTAAAATTTGCCTAACAAATAATTAATTCAATTTTGCAATTTAGGCCAAACCAAATTTTACCCAATAAAATTAATGACTTGAATTAAATTAACATATACCCAAATTAAATTTGTACCAAATTAATTAAGTAGAAATTTAAACCAAAATTTATCTTTTTACCTAAGCATGCATCTAATGTGAATTTTGCAAAAGATAAAATAAACAAATAACCACTACGCCGCAATGTACGAGGAAAAACCCACAACGAGAAAAAACCTCGGACGACCTTAGCCTTAAGTCCACTAAGTATGGTATTTTTACAAGTACAAGACAAATGACTTACTCAACTCGACTCGACTCCCTTCAAGCCCCTGATGCGTTTTCTTGTACCAACCTCCGCTTAGTTGACAATCCCGGATTCCACCGGAACCTTGGAATCCACCAATGAGGCTTTAGGTGCAACCGTCAACCACACATGGTGCCTTTCACCATGTGAATGCCGCAACCAAAAATGAGACTTCTTCTTTCAGGGATGTAAAAGTAAACCCAAATGAACTCTTCAACTCGGTAGAGTAAAACTCGGTGCCAAACACTCCAAGCAAGGTATTTATGTGGTAACTTGGAATAAACAAACTATATGTGTAAACAAAAGTGTTTTTGAGTAATGTTCTTAAAAATGCTAACACTTAAAACATGAACTTTTGAACTTAGAAATTTTCTCTCTAAAAAATATTCTCTCAAAAAGGTGTTTAGAAAATGTCAAAAGTTGGTTTTTCAAACTTGGTTCCCGCACATATAACTTCTGTTAAGAGTTAGTGGATAAAAGTAAGTGGGAACATGGGGAAAAACTGATTAAAACTGCCAAAAAAATTCCCATCAGAAATCTCGTTCGAACGAAGTCTCGTTCAAATGACACTTCTAACGAAGTTCCAATGGTTAAGTTGGAATGTTCGTTGGCAAACTCGTTCGAATGACAATATCGAACGAACTTCCAGAATGCTTAAAATTTGATTTTTCGCCCAGAAACTTTATTTTAAAGTTTTAAAGAAACCTTCTGAAAATAAACATCGTTTAACATAAAATTACACCCAATAAATATTGTTCCAAGCTCCTATATATATATATATATATATATATGTGTGTGTGTGTGTGTGTGTAATGCATTCATACCTTAGGAGGAAATGGAACAATGTTGGTGACGTAGAAATAAGGCACAATAAACTCGGCATATGATGAAGCTTTTTAATCTTGGCCGCTACGTCTTCAACTCTTGCATGTCATAGGCTTGGAGGATACTCACTCAATACTATCCTATAACACAAATATTTTTGTTCGGAATTGAGCCAACACAACATTAACTCAATCAGAGCCTTGTGTCCTTACAGAAGGGTATGCATACCCCAGCTATTCATGGTGGCCTGATCACCCTTCCATGCACTATGAATCCCGACATCGTGTTGTGGATCCTTATAGTTTCCAATAGTCATTATCGCCACCATGTGTACCTCATACCTATTAGTCACCTTACTATGCTCCTCGTGTTGATCAATATTTTATCTCTCACGGAGATGCTTCTCCCGTGTTTGACTAACTTGACCCCATTCCCCACACTTCATATGAGCATTCTCCTCATCCTAGTGTTTACAATGAGTTGTGTACAACTCCACCAACACCTTGCACATCCTCTCTCGAACGCCTCTTGCTAAAATTTACGCACACTATTAATTCTCAAAATGAATTTGAGTGTGTGAATGAGTCGTATTTCACCCCAACTCCACCCATAATTTCCCCCGTGTGGGATGATGATGTGTCATCTTGTGCCACTCATGTTGAGTGTGACCAACTCTATCATCCTGAGAATGTTAAAGTTGAGACCACCATGTGGTCCGGGACCCAAGTTGATAATTGTGTTGACATATCCATTGACTGTGAGACTGATCCCACACCACCCTATCCCCTCGAACCCACCATTGAGGTTTTCCACTTCCCTTCCATGGCATCCCTATCTTTGCTCGAGTCTGTACCTTTTTATCATTTCATGTGTGTTCCCGAGGAACCCACTATTTATAGGTTAGCTCTGGCTGTGAGTGCTTCCCACTATCCTGAGATTGAATCCGAGATGGTTTCTACCTCTCTGTATATGGATCATGTCCCACCACACTTGACTCCCGTTAAGTCTTATTTTGATGTTGATTCTCCTACCTCAAATTTAGATGCCTTATTAGATTTTTCCACTACTTCGGATGGTGCCTTTTGGGTGGATAAGTTGATCACTCCATCGTTTACTTTCACACCTCCTCCTACGAGTGACCTTGAGGATGACTCCAAGCCTTACGAGAAGTGTGTCTCTCCTACTCTCGAGTTTGATCATCTCCCCCCACCCTTTGTCCCACCCGATCCACCCATTGTCCCTTCCACCCCACCACTGGGTTTGGACCTTGTTATTTCACCCCACTTGATCACATCTATGCATTTAAGGCCTCACCTCCACCCTCCCTCCACCCTAGTGCTCCACGATACCATTTGTACATTTTTGTATCGATCCCATATCCCTGTGAGTATTTATGATACTCTCCCCATATGTGACACCGAGCTTGTTACTCTATGCACACCACTTCCATGTGGTGTTGATTTTTTCCATTTAAGGCTCCTTGGCGTGTCAGGGCGCGACCATTATCATCATCCATTTATAGAACGGTCATGTTGTTTCTCTGAGGCCCACACCATCACTATTGCCAAACCATTTTTCCTCCCTATATAAATTTAGCACCATTCTTACAGGGCCCTGGTTGCCCTCATCTATACGCTTAATACGACCCATGATCGATGCTTATTCTCCCTTGCCTTTCTCATCCTTACACTGATACCCACCCACCCATGGTCCACCGATGCTTTACATCGAGTGATGCACTTTTCCATACAAGTGCATTGACTTCCTTTAGCCTTTATCCAACAAGACTGACACTTCAGTCTTGTTTGGGGGTGATTCTCATCACCTAAGTTTTCTGCTTCCCCTCACTTTCATAGATCTTATCTTTACGGTGAGATTTGTTCGGTCTGGGTGAAGACGTTAAACTTAGCACTACCGGGAGACAGCCCATCGTATATTGTTTATGGGTATGAGACTTATCCTGTTTCGACTAATTTTCACATGCTTTATAGACTTGTACGTTTTTGTGTCGCATCTTTTCTTCAGGTTTCATCTATGCTCCATAATGCGGTACATTTTCATAAGCGGTTCATTATGGTAATATCTTTCCTCCCTTGTGCCTTTTATTTTTATATATAGTTTTAAACATCGAGGACGATGCTCTCTTTTCTTTGGGGGTGGGAAATTTATCAAAATCGTACCTCTTTTGAAAATTTTCAGAAACAGGTCATTTTAAACATTTTGTGCAGTTAAATTTAAATTTTTAAGACGTTAATTGTCTATCATCTCTCTTTTAGAATCTCGGAATACCAGTGTTCGACCCTAAAACTACACTTTTTATTATAAAATTTTTAATACCTTTTAAAGCGTATTTGCACTATTAAATCCTAAACTCGGCAATTTTACACTATCACATTTAAAATAAAAACTTGAAGAGTAACTATATTGTCAAGAGAGCCTTAAAAGATCACTAGTGGCGACTTAAAAATCGTGAGATTTGAGCTTTTCACCTTTTTGAGGCTTTTTACGTATCTTCGAGTCACAAGTTGACTCAAATTTTTTTGGATAACGCACTTATTCGTTGCATGGTCTCATTATTTTTTGAAATTTGTCTAAATCACTGAGAATGACATTACTTTCGAGTTGTAAAAAACATGTGTCTTGTAATTTGTCCCAAGCACTAAATCAATTTTTACATACACTTACCATTTTTACCCTTCACTCCAACTATTATCATTCCTTATTTTTCTTACCCATATATGTTCAAAACACCATGCATATGACATTCCCCATCAATACCATAATTTTTGAGAAAAAGAGTGTTTGAAATTTTCCATGTAAATTGTCTTCGTTATTGTTTTGAAAAGAAAAATGCATCGCAATAAAAAAAGGAAAAAAAAACAAAAAAATACAAAAATGAAGCAGAAAAAAAAGAAAAAGAAAAAGAAAGCATGCGATCATAGATTCAAAAGATGAAGACATTAGTTAGTAAAAATGTGTCACACTCTTCTCAAAAACCCTATAATTCATCTTCTTCATCCCCTCATACCATTCATAAACCACATTTTCACCCTTGGTAATGTGTTTGGGTAAACGAGAAGTATATATGGTGAATAACTCGACATTCTCGACATATTGATTAGTATTCCTTCATGAGATTAATTTTTTTCATGTATCCGTTATTTTCTATAATGTGTGAGACGTTTGAACTTGCTTATATTTACTCACCTCCTCACACACTAGAGAGATACAATTACCCAATTCTCGGAGAGATAGATTCAGAGAGATGTATCCAGTGAGAATTGAAGTTCAAGCGCTGATTCTAAAGGCGATCTAAGAATTACTCTAAAGATACTTAAGATTTTTTTACATAAACACACGTTGAGTTTTATGAAGGATTACGCTTTTGGTATTAAGTAATTTTATGTCATACTTTGATAGTTGAATACGGTATTCCTTGATGTCCTTTTAAGTTGGATTGCATAGCGATTCATCGTCAAAATAAGGGGATGCATTTTAATAAATTTTTAATTTTGTGGGTATATTCACCGCAAACCCTCACGAGACACCACTCGTCCTGTAGGGAAACCTATTGGTTCAACGGCTTATTGCACATGCTAAGTGCAATCGTCGGTGCCTGCAAAAGTGGCACACTTTTGGTTTCTTACCTTTGTTTTCTCTTTGATTTTGCTTGGGGACTAGCAATGTTCTATTTGGGGGTGGTGTGATAAGCACCCAAAAGTGTCTATTTTATACCCCGAATATAAGCATTTTAGTCACTCCTGTTAATTCAAAATGGCCATATGTTCGTATTTTATCATTTTGCCGGTCAATACGCAGTCGCGGTGTTAAATGATGATAAATCCAATCAATTGTGACACAGAAGCGGTTAAAAGAGTTCAATGAAGAAATCAAAGCATCGTGAAGTTAGAAGTCTTATTTGAGCTTGCCGAGATCAGTTCTGACGCTCGAACCCTGTTCACGAACCAAACTTAAGCCTAAACCCAGCCCAGTCCATCGCCCAAGTCCGTGTGTGTTGAGTTTGTACCTTTATTATTTTTCTATATTTATATTTTGAGTCGTTTTATTTTTAGGATTTATTTTAGATTTATTTAGAATTTTCTAGAATTTATTTTATTTTTATTTTATTTTATTTTGATTTTTATTAGCTTTTTTTTATTTATTTTAATCTTTATTTTTTTATTTTAGGATTAGTTTTTTTGAGGAATTTATTTTTTTCTAGTTTTACTAGATTTTATATTTTTAGGACTTTAGTTTTTCTAGATTTTATTTTGTTTTTCATTTCTTTTTATTTAGAGTTTTTTTAGTTAATAGATTTTATTATTTTAGTTTAGTTTGATTTTTATTTGATTTTAATTATTTTACTTTTTTTATTAGGTTAAGTTTTATTTTTAGTGGTGTTATTATTTTTAGGGGTCACAAACTAACACACCCAGAGATAGAGACGAGAGAGACTGCAAAATAGAGAGACACAGTGTATATTATGTACATAAAAAATTCCAAAAAAAAATTTAGTGTTAGAATAAATTTTTGGTTTAGTTTAAATTTTAATTTTTGTAATCGAGTGCTGAAAATTGTGAAGAAGTTGGACGCATGTTAAGGTGCATTTCAAGATATATTTGTGAAAAAAAAATTGTGTATCGTATTGCGTCCTTCTCTTTTCAATTGATATCATTCTTGACATATTATTGATTGTTATTTATGCACACATGAGAATGTTTGGCTAAACACCCTGTTCAAGGGGTGGGATGCACGGTGTAGGATAATATATTGATTAATTAATTTCATTAATGGCTATATTTCTAGGAAAATTAATTTTTAATTGTCACCAAATAATTTATGTAACGAGATACAAATTAATGTTTGAATTTAGGAATCGAACTAGAGATAGGTTTTTCCGAAATTTGAATATTAATTTCGTGTTGAAATTTAGGGATTGATAATATTTTTATTAAATTTATCCTAGCGAGTAATTTTGTGTAAAATAGTATAGTTCTTAAATTTTCATCGTGTGACATTTTTAAATTAGTTTTCTGAAAAAGATATTATTAAATTTATAATTGTAATGAGAGTTAAATTATTGATTTAATATTATCTCGAAATATTTTAAATTAATATATTTAGAAATTAAAATAATTGATAATGCGGTGTAATCCCATCTCTTGACTTTCTCACATTATCACACTCGGTTACATATTCTTTTTCATCATTTAGTCATTTCATAATTTTAGCATTTATTCGTTAATTCTCCCTTGAAGTTGTTTTAAATAAAAAAAATTAAAAATAAAAAACTATTTTTAGAAAAAAATTGAATTGTAAGTTTTCGCAATAATTTTTTCACCTTGGAAGTTGGATTGATAAACGTACTTTTCGCAATACGAGTTGTTTTCGTAATTTTTGTAGGTACTCAAGGGAATTTTGAGATTGGCTTTTGAAGACAATGACCACACGCAAAAATCCAGTTATCAATTGTCCAACAAATTTTGAAATTATATTACTTAGATTTTAAATTAGTCATCTTCTATTGTGACTGGGTGAACGTAGAGGAGACTACGAATGGTTGTAAAGTTGATATTTCCTCAAAACTTTCCATGGTAAGTTTTATATGTGTTGACAAATTGAATCTGACTTTGGTGAGTTTAAATTTAGTTATCAAATATTTATACATGTAATAATAAAGTAATGTTAAAATTATAGTCGTAAATTTATAATGTTATAGGAAACGATAGAAGGCATGTCGAGCAGTCAGTCTGAGTGCAATCCCTATGACATTAGAGCAGATGTCATAACCAAGGTACTTGGGAGGGACAAAAAGGGGAGGATAAAAGGTGTGGACTCACATATGCTAAGTAGGAAAATACAACACAGTGCACCTGTGTTGGATGAGATCTCTTCGGTGAAGAGTCACGTGTCGATCCAGGGGAAAGAACGAGCCAAGATAAAAGGAGAAGTGTTAAAGTTTGATAAGGAGGTAGGCAATGTTAGCAACAGCGTGGCAGGTTAGCAGCAACATGGAAATGTTGATGAATGAAACCAAGGGGTTGGTCTAATTTTTTACTCAACAATATGGTTTACCCTTCGAGATGCCTCCTCAAACATTCTCTTATCCTACGCCTCAAAGTTTTTCCTCCTAATTGTGGAAGAATACATAGTAGAAAAGTCATCCTTATACGCTCGAAAACTGTAACACCTTGTGATTTTTTAGCCGTAAAAATCTTTGTTGTATTAAAATTTTCGGAAAAATAATTTTTGGAAACTATTTAATATTGGTATGTAAAAACGTTGATTTTTATATATAAAAAATAAGTTTTTAAATAATATAGTTGAGCTTAAACAATTGGGGTGGCTTAGTTAATGTTTATATGTATCTCGTTTAATTTAAAATACTCTATTATGATGTTTATCATGGATAATTATACTGTCTGGGTTCACACCCTAATTTGGAGAAATAGATAGTATTCATGGGGTGGTCTCCGATCTATTGTGTTGACTAACATTTCAGATATAGTGTTGGAATAGCTGCACATGAGTGATTGGAGATTTGGAGGAGTGCGTATGAAGATTTATTTTACTTGCTTTAGTAGTTTAGAATTACTTTCCATTCCATCGTTTATACTATGAGACTTTCATTTATGGATTTGGTGGGCCTATTAGTTCCAAAGTTGTTCATGATTTTTAGTCAGATATTTATTGTCGGATTACTTCATTTAAGTTTTAAATACAATTAGAGTTAGATTTACTTTGGAGATTAGCATGCTGATGGATATTACTCGTTGGATGTTTTATAGATTCGTTGGATTAATTGCATTATGTATTTTGAATTAAAGTTTTATTATCTCATAATTATGTCTCTTGCTTAGAATGGTATTTTATTTTGTAACGTCCGACGTAGTTTGGCGGCAACTGATGTCAGAATGAGTGGGGTGTTACAAATGTTTTCAGAGCTTTGTCCTGGTCTCGTAGGTAGTGAGTTTATTTAGCTTCTTTCTTACCGATATTTAATTCCATTTGTTCAATTATACTCCTTAAGGTGTTGGGTCTAGCATACTTGTTAGTTGTGTTTCTTGGAGATAGGGAATTTTGTGTCAAGGACGTTGTAGGCATTGAGGTTAGAACAAGTAATCTTAATGTGAAGATACTTAGAAGTGATTTTGGGGACGAAATTTATTTTGGAGATCGTTAGTGCAAATGTTAAATATCCTAAGTATCAATTTGGTGATGTGATTTGATTTGAGGACTTTAGTGTTACGATGAATTTTGGAGAGAGAATTAAGTGGTGATTCATGGGAGAATCTGGTACGTCATTATTTTCATATATATGTTTATACATATAGTTAAGATATATGTTATATTTTGTTCGCGGGGTAAGTGCGTGTAGGATTGGGTGATGGGTGTCCAATCGTGGCATTCTATGGGTAGGCATATGCGAGTTGTAACACCCCGTCTAATCAAATACCAGGTAGCTACTCCTTTATTAAATTAATACAAAATATCAAGTTCGTTCAATCTTAGCATCACTGTAAAAAACAATTAGTTTATTACTAGCCACCTAATATTTAAAAAGAGAGATGCCAAATTTTATTAATTAAGCTAACATAAACCAAGTAATTAAGTCAACAACCATTAATCGCATAAACAATCACAAATGAATAATCAACGAAATGAAATAAACTGAGTCTGGAGTAAACACTCCAATAATAATACTAGAGTAAAATTAAAGTCCCGATACAAGAGTTTGAATAAATAAACCAACATCTGAAATAAAATTAAAAGTCTGAGGATGCTATCTCTAAATGGAAATGGGCGACATGCCCTAACAGATGAGTAATCCTGATTAGAGTCAAGTACAGAATATGAAGGCTTCTAATAACGAGATCCTATAACTTCAACAACAGCTATAGCACGTCAATGTAATGGAGCTCCTATGCTTGGCGTCCCTGTGGCTGGGCACCTAAAATGTTTTTACAAAACAAAATAGATTTGGAAGAAAACGGGTCAGAGCCCGAGGTGAAAACAGTTTAAAAGTTTAGCAAGTTTTTAAATTACAATTAAACAACACATATTATAAACAAGTTAGTTTTGTACTCTCACATGAGTTTCTCACCTCTCAACTAATGTGCACGCCTAACGTATTCCCTTAACCCATCCTAGTTATGTCGCTAACTAACTAGTCTGTACCACTCCTGCTTTCGCACTCTAACATAGGGTATCTACTCATAACACCCAACCAAGTTATATTCATAACCCATATTCACATTCATTAAATAACTTATCTCTAGTGTTAATTACATTCTCACATTCTTAGTCCATTACAATATGTTAGTTATTCACATCTACTAAGCAACAGTGAACCAGTCACAAGTACATATATAAATCACTCTCAATATATATATACATATAAGCCACCCCTAGGCTAAGCTGCGGTGCACGCATACTCTGCTATCAAATCCATGTACATCACGTACGTAAGGATCACGTGTTTCGAATCACTCAGGAACTGTCAGAATACAAATCACACATATTGGAGGCGAACATAGTTCACATACCCATGGGTCACGCACATACCTACTCTCCGATGGTCAGCTGACTTATCAACTCACAAATAAGTCATTCACATCCCTATGTCCTTAAGGTACCAATCTAAATCCCCCATAAGGCACACAAAGATAAGATGACCCTTTTCTCGAAAATCGACCTCCCGTGATAGCAAGTATGGTAAGTATGTCATACACAAAAGAAATCCATACACTAGGCATTCACAAAAACTAAGTAATTATATTTCAATATATATATTCACATTCTATCTATTTAGTCTCGTACGTAGTAAGTTTATCCCGAACATCATACGTAAATATATATTTAACTTGATAACTCTCTCGTCGTATCAATTTGAGTATCTAAACCTATCCCAAAAGGTTACTAGGTCTCCTATTAGTTTCTAATGTTATCTCAGTAACTTAAATCCCCTCCGTTACTATTCTTATCCTTACCTCAACATTTATTCCCATTATAGTTTCAATTCGAACGATTTCTAACCGTACCTCACTCGGTAGTCCCTCGTAAGCAATAGTATTCAATTCCCTTAGGTAATCCATTTTTTTTTCGGGCTTCAACTAAGACCCTAATGACCTTAACTAAGTTCCACAATATCATATTAATCACCCTAAGAATCATTATCGGCTTTGGGATTGTCCTTAAACCTTAAACGGAAACAATTACCAAAAATCAGAAGAGGTCGATCGATCGAAGAAAAGGGGTCGATCGATCGTTCAAGCAGGTAGTTGCCCAGAATTTCCTTAAACAGTTATTCCTCTTTTTACACCTGTAATTCTTCATTTCAACGTCCCAAACTCCCAACCAATTATACTAATAATCTTACCAACATGTTTGCATAATTTCCAACGTTTTAGAATCATCAAATTACAATGGGACATTAAATTCTTGGATCAATTCACATAATTTTCATATAAAAACCCTAGTTCTCCTATTTATTCAAGAACACTAAATAATTCATTACAAATTCATAATTCTCTACACATGGATCATGATTTCGTGGCTGCTAAAATCTCAGAAGTTAATCTACATGCAAAACCTACCCAGATTACGATTTCAATTCTTCAAATCCATTCAATTATCATTATTTAAGGTTATTCTTCAATTCTAACCTAACATGGATGATATATTCACTAATTTGTTTCAAGTTAAATCACTTTCCTGGAAATGAAGATTCTGATCCTTTGAAGTAGATGGTAAGGAAATGCTTCTCTCTTTCTGATCTATCCGATGGTGGTGACGATGGTGCAAAAAGTCCAAAGATGGTGGTTCTCCTTTGGTAACTTCCTCAACTTCATCTCTAATGTCCATCTGTGAATCTTGGTGATGGAAACCCTAAGGCTCTAACCTATTGTCTTATAAAGCTTTCTAAATTTCGTGGGTCACTATTCACCAAAAATAAAAATGACTAATATACCCCCTCGGGTTGTTGGTTTGGCCTAAATATGCCCCGGGACCCAAACTAAACCCCCCGCTAGGATTTTCTTACTATCTCAACCCTTCCGGACACATTGGTGCACTCAAAATTCTCATACGAATGACATAAAAATAAAAATAATTTTAAATCCATTAAATTGGGTCCTGACACGACTAACACGCGCATCCCAACTAAATTACCGAAATTGTCGTATTTTCAACTCACGACGATTTTAATAAATTCAATAATCACTTATTACCATAATCACTCAGTAATATTCAACATTATCATCATATTTAATTACTAACTCTCGTCTCGCTAGTTATTTAAATCCGAATTAATTTTCAATTAATTATCCCAGATTAATATAATTGATCTCACAATTAAAAGCAATTAAACTTAATTTCATTTAATTAATCTCATAATTAAAATCCATAAAAATACGGTTTATTACACGAGCCTTATCTTATTTTGCGCATTAACGCTTTGTCAAATTTTGAGGATGAAATTCCTGTGTTAGTGGGGGAGTATGTAACCCCCCGTGATTTTTGAGTCGTAAAAATCTTTGCTAAATTAAAAATTCTGAAAAAATAATTTTTGGAATCTATTTAATTTTGGTATGTAAAAATGTTGGATTTTATATATAAAATATAAGTTTTAAATAGATTTTTGGATTTAAACAATTGGGGTGGCTTAGTTATGTGGTTAGATGGTAGTAGTTTATTTTTACCCAAATGTTTATATACATATCATTTAATTTAAAATACACTATTGTGATGTTTATCATGTATGATGCTAGTGTCTAGGTTCACTGACCCTAATTGGAGTAGCTAGTATTCATGCAGTGGGATCTGGCCCATTGCGTTCATTAACATTTTAGGTATAGTGCTGGAGTAGTTGCACATGAGTGATTGGAGATTTTTGGGAATGCAGATGGAGATTTATTTTACTTTCTTTAGTAGTTTATAATTAATTTCCATTCTGTCATTTATATTATGAGACTTTCATTTATGGATTTGGTGGGTCTATCGGTTCCACAGATGTTCGTGATTCCAGTCAGATATTTAATGTTGGATTACTTCATTTGAGTCTTATATACAATTGGAGTTAGATTTACTTTGGAGATGAACATGGTGATGGATATTATTGGTTGGATTTTTTATACATTCATTGGATTTAATTTCATATTATCTTGTGAATTAAAGTTTTATTATCTCATAATTTTGTCACATGCTGAGAATGGAATTTTATTTAGTAACATCCAGCGTAGTTTGGCGGCGGCCGATGCTAGAATGAGTGTGTTGTTAAAGGAACATATATCGGAACAAGGGATTGGGGGTTCAATCCTAGAGGAGAATGAGTGATCGAGGAAACTGATGAGTTTGAGGTTGAATTGCCTTTATAGAACCCTAAATTGGGGAAACCACCAATTTGCAATACGAGCAAGTAGCTCGTTATATCTTCAAATCGAAATATGAAGTTGAATATTAGATAGAGTAAGTATCATATAAAACTTATTTTTTATTACATGTATTATCTATATTACCATCTAACCTCTACAATCCATGAACATGTTTAGTAAGTATGAGCGCGAAATTGCCTGAAATCAAAAGTGTAATTTTACGATGAATGATTTTAGAGCATGAGTATCAAAAGAGGTAGTTTCCACCTCTTGTGTTATGATTATTTATGTATGTCTTATAAACATGCCCTAATACAAATTCATTAATAAATTCAGCCTTTAAAAAAAGGTGATATCTCTTCAAGGCTTGCACGCCTAGCTAAAGGTCCCAATTTCCATGTGAAGGAGTTCAAAAAATTCCTCGTCAATGGTTTTGATTTCATCTTATACCTAGGCGAGGAAAAACTGTTGATACGAAATAGAAAATTTTTAATTTATGCCTTGACTTCTTGTGTGTTTGGAAAAAGCGATAAAAATCCATAGGATATACTGTACTGACCTATTATGGAATTGTCCAACAAATTTTGGAACTATAGTACTTAGATTTTAAATAAGTCATCGTCTATTGTGACTGGGTGAAGGTGGAGGAGACTACGAATGGTTGTAAAGTTGATATTGCCTCAAAACTTGTCATGGTAAGTTTATCTAAAATGAAGAGTAATTATTGCATGGTCGACGAGACTTTTATTTGTGCCTTTCAAAACGTGAAGAATGTATTCTACTCAAAGTGCATAAATGACGACAATTTGTTTGTTGTTATGAATACACTAAAGGGTTTGACTACTCAAGCAGATGCTTTAAATGCCCTTATAGAGTCATATTGTGACTCCCCTCCTAATAAAATACCGGCCGATCACTCTTGTACCAAATTAAAATAGGAGTCGCATATGGTTCATTCTTTGCATCACTGTCGAAAACCAAATTAATTACTAATAACTTATTAGGCTGGCGTCAAAATTTTATTTAACTAATCTTTTTAATCAAATCAACTAAGTAAAGCCATCGCACATTTTAAATAAATGAAACTGAAAAGAAATAAAATAACCGAACCCTCGGTTCAACAATAATACAATCAGAATGAATGCCGCACTAAAAGGCGGTAAAAGAATAGATAAATACAGTTGGGTTATTAGTCCGAATTACACAGTACCTCCTATCTAGATTACAAGGACAAAAGCGTCTACACTGAACCTGCATGCATCCACAGCTGCTGCAACAGACATCTGACTCGAAGGAATCATCATCCAGGCATCCCTGTGTCTGGACATCTATATATATATATAATATATAGCAAGAAAAGGAAAAAAATAGGAAAACGGGTCAGAGCCCGAGTTGCAAAAATATTTTGCAAGTTCATAAATGCTTTATTTTTGAAAATAGGTTTTATCTCATATTTAAGTTGGTACCGCACTCCCATGAGATACCCCTCACCCCTCTTCTAATAGTGCACACCTAACGCCTTCTTTTAAAACATCCTAGTTAACCTACCCCGCCTAACTAATCTAATTCACCCGTCTGCTAGACACCTCGACAACCCGAATACTAAGGGCTAAACTTCTCTCCATTCTCAACATTGCAATGTGTTCGTGCGTGGGGTGTATCACAAAACGAAATCTAAATAAGGAGCCCCCCGATACACTACTGCTCGGCAGCATCGATCGTCGAGATCCATTAGACCCTCAGCACATGACGTGTCTATAAGACTCATATATAGAAATAATATTAATATATATATATATATATATATATATATATATATATATATATATATATATATATATATATACTTACTGTTATCTGCATATCATTACACACGTTCGGATATAATCTCCCGGAAATGAGAATTAATCCTTTTTCATTTTATCTTTTTACTCTAATAGAGATATATAACACCTTGTTTTCACGCACAAGTAATCTACTATACACACAAGTATAATAACCATCCCAACGAGCTATAACTCGAGGATGCGGTCTCTCAATGTTATCATCTTCCAGGGCAACACTCACATACCATCCTGGGGACCACCGGTAGGACTAAATGTCACCTACTTCGTGGTTAAAACAAAATCACAACGCATGGGAAGCGGTCATAGTTTCTCCTCGAAAATGAGACGAAACGTACCCGCCACGTCTCACCCCTAATAAAAATCACACAATATAAAAATGGACTCTATGACTTGGGGACTATCCACACCCTGCTCCTCAAGCTAGGGGCTCACCCTCATCGCGCAGCTTCCCATGATAGCATTAGAGGGGGTATGCTTCACATATATATATATACCATCCACACACAGATATATATATACATATTCGTATCATATAATATATATATACTTTAATCACATAGTATACATATATTCCACATTGCTCCTAAAAAATACACATAAATGGCCATAATTGCCAATCACACATAACGATGGCCAATAATCTCAAAGATTCTCCTAAATCACAATCATTCAAGTATTCGTACACTCATGTTGCCAAACCGAAAAGTATTCCCTCACTTGATAAATAATCTTTACCTTATTCACATTTAAGGATTTATATAACTTCTTCAACTATACCAATCCACATTAAGTAATTACGCATAATCCCAAGTTCATCCTAGTAGTCTCGCAGGATAATGCTCAACCGCAATCAATATAATTATGTTATTCATGCGCATAATTATATAAGCCTAAATGCCGACTGAAATTATCCCAAGAATCCTTTATCACCAAACACCCTTAATTTAAATAAGTCGAGGACTCCATTTCCACGAACCCAAGGACTACATCATGTCCAAATGCTATGCTAGAGGCCCCTACTCTATTTTTTGGGAACCTCAACTCTCTAATTCCTCAATTTAATTATTTCCCTCGAAAATAGACTTTTAGTGCCACGCCATTATTGCACCCTTTAATCCCCATATATTCCCTAAAGAGTCTAAATATTAATTCCCTAAATTCTTATTTCCTCAATTTAATAAGCTAGAAACAATTAAAATTGGAATCTATCCCATATAATTAACCCTAGGCAAAATTGCCAAAAATCCTGAAGGGTCGATCGATCGATCCTTAGCCCTCGATCGATCGATGGCTTCAGACAACTTCTTCTCCGAGAAGCCGTTTCGGCCATTAAAGCTTCTCCCAAGCTTTTATCTCCTCCCCCAACGTCCTCTAACCTCAATCAACGACATATACACATATAAAAAGGGTTTTAAACATCTTAGAACCCAAAACCAACAAACGATTTCATTAAATTCCTAAGTTTCTCGAATTGGATATTATTTGGGGTTTACTCGTTTAACTTCCGAAAACCCATTTTAATACACGAAAACCCAACCCCAAAATCTTCTGATTCGTTATTACCAAACTATGATATGATATTTATGCTCAAAAATAAAGAAAGAAAGTAAACACTTGCCTCGTGGATAAAATTCGACGATCCCGAGCCGAATCCCGCGGAGTTTGGCCGGAGCTTCCCTTTTCTTCCTCCTTTCCTCTCTTCTTTATTTTCTCTCTTTTCTTTCCCTCTCCCTTGCCTTATATAGGGAGAAAAAGGGTTTATCCCTTATTAAACCCAAAAATGACTCGTTTACTCAATCACGAGTCCCTATAATCCCAAAAATTCTTAGAGCCTAAACAATATCCCCGGATACTCTATTCTGACTATCTCGACCATTTCGAGACCAACCGTGCAATCGAAATTTCCATCCGAGGTACTTGACCACAATTCACTATTTTAACCCAACACCACTTAATGCGGGTTTTCCAATTAAAATATTATCCTCTGTAGCTTTACTCAACTGGGACCTGTAATAAAATAATCCTTCTCATCTACTTATTCCCAAAAGAAGTTATACAATGCATCGAAAATCATCTAACACTCCCAAACTCCAAGAATTATTTTTCCAAAAAATTCCTCAAATTTCCAAATTACACCTATTTATGAAATTTAATTTCCCATAAAAGTGTGGGGTATTACACATATCTGCTCTTGATGACAACTCTAATTTAAAGGATCTTATAGTTGATTTAGACGAAAATTGACTTTTGAAACATTATTTCATTATTATTTAGATGACCCTTGTATGAGAACCCTATTTGTATCGTATGTATTGGAATTACCCTTGTATTTATTTATATTTGTGCATATTCTACTCATATATTTATTTCTCTATTTTCATATGTACATTGAAATCTATTTTCATAAATCCAAAACCCAAAAAATAGGGCTTATACCACAATTCCCAATTTAGACATAGTTTTCTACATTTCCAAAAAAGGGGCATATACCACAGTTCCCAATTTAGTAAGCACTGTAAATGTCATTAATTAATCCATCGAGTGGAACCATCAACCTCCAACTCATGCTCAAATAAATGAATTATGAATGCGGTGGGTTGTCGGATGTTAAACTGATATGTTCCAATAAGAACAATAACATAGGACAGGTGTACCACTACTATATCAGATGCAATAAATGGCTTGGATGGGCAACACCGGAGAACAATAAACTTCCTCATGGAATAATTTTCACGTCGTCAATGAATTCCGAGTATAAAAAAATCGAGTCTCCCAACAGTGTCATCCCCACAAATGATAGTAGTTTGAATGGATGTAGTGTTATTCTCAATGGAAATTGAGAAAAGAATTTACTAATGGTGAAAAGACTCCAATTTGTTATTGTTGGATTGTGTGTTTATCTTGTTTTGAGGTCATTTACGTAAAAATGAGATGCACTCATGTTTGAACTCATATTTTAATCCATGCACAACTTCGGGTTATTATTTCGAATTCTTGTTGAAAGAATTTATTTTAATTACCTGCATTTTAATGTTTTGTAATTCACTATTTGGAATAGTATTTAGAATGAACTACGATTTCGAATATTTTGTCATTCACTACTTAGAATGATATTTAGAAAGAGATGCACTAGTTTGGAATTTTCTTGGGTTTGGAACTCATATATGTACTAGTTTAGAATTCATTTGGTTTGGCATTAAGATGTAATGATGTGATGAAAATATAGTTTGGTTTAAATATAAACTAATATGTGAACTGATATGTTGTTTGGGACTGATGTATAAAATAAACTGAAACTCATATATAAACTGAGTTGAATTTAACTGGACTGATTTATAAATTGTTCTTAATTTAACTAGTTTAATATATTAACTGAGTTGGTTTGGGACTAAACTTATTTAAACTGAGTTCAATTAGTCAATTAACTGAGTTAAACTGATATATACCGATTTAATTTGAGTTTGACTATTTTTCATGTTTGTTGTAGATACGGTAAAGAAGAGGATGAACCTTCCGACCTCCCAAACCCATAACTCCAATTAAAGAAAAGCCCTCATCATCACAACAAGAGATGTCCACTAAAAGGGTCCAAAAAAGAGCCGAACTACTAGGTGGGTTAAAAAAAATCGATAATGGATTTACTTCAATGCATACATTTCGAATTTAGTTTCATATTTTTCGTGGCTTAATAGTAGTTAATTTGTGTTGTATTATTATTTTTTGATTTATGGATTAGTTAGTGGCTTAATAATTAGTTAATTTATGTTGACAATTTAATGGCTTAATATTTATTTATGGAAATATATACAAGATTGAAAACATGTACAGGTTATTTTTTTAGGAAGAAAATTATATATATATTTTTAAAATGGTCAAATTTTTTAGCGGTGATCGAAATAAAAATAAATTAATATATTTTGCTAGAATTGAGTCTGTCCGCTAACTACTCACCATAGAACATCATCTACAATTCAAGTTATACCAAATGGATGTCAAGAGTGCCTTCCTTAATCGTATTCTTCAGGGGAAAGTTTATATGGAACAACCAAAAGGGTTTGAAGACCCAAAGCACCTAGGACACATATTTTATCTAAAGAAGGCATTGTATGGTTTGAATAAAGAACCTCATGCTTGTTATGAAAGGCTAACATCTTATCTATTATCCCATGGCTTCAAGAGAGTGGGAGTTGATATGGCATTTTTATTAGGAGAGAGGTAGGTGCTATATTGGTTGCCCGAGTCTATATCAATGACATAGTTTTTGGATCCATATGTTCCCAACGTGCTCACACTTTTGAGGGAGAGATGAAGAGTGAGTTTGAGAAGAACATGGTTGGTTAACTCACATTATTCTTAGGCCTCCAAGTGCGTCAACTTGATAATGGGATATTTATATCTCAATCTAAATATACTAGGGAACGAGAGAAGAAGTTTGGTTTAGACTCCGCTAACCACTCATGCACAGCCATGAGTTCCTCGACTAATCTTAACAAAGGCAGTTTAGGCAAGAACGTAGAGCAAACCTATTATAGGAGTATGATCGGTAGTCTCCTCTACTTAACCGCTAGTTGTCCCAACATTGACTTTAGCATTGGAGTTTGTGTGACATACTAAGCATGCCCAAAAGAGTCTTGTGCCACCCTGCCTAATAAAATATCGGGTGATCAGTCCTATATCAAATTAAAAGAGGAATCTCATTTGGTTCATTCTTAGCATCACCGTCAATTTTTTTTTAAAACTTACTAACCACCTAGTATTCAAAAAGTTGGTGTCAAATTTTATCTTTATTAATCCAAGACAAAATAAGTGCGAAATTAAAATCAAACATCCAATGCTGATAGAATCCATCATCGTATAGAATAATAAAAGCCTTGCCAAATAAACCATCGGCTAAAACCAAAACCAACCAAACTAATAGAGAGTAATAAATCCTATACAATCTGGAAAGAAACTAAATAAAACTGTGAGCGACATGCTCGATATAAACTGATATGAATCCTTACACTAGGACTAAAAATATATATGCTTCTATCCAAATCCTACAATATCCACATATTCCGTAGTTGCGAATCCTTAGAATGAAGGCACACCTGGCGTCCCTGTGGCTGGACACCTAAAAGGTTTTGAAAATATTTGATAGCAAGGGTTAGAACCCAAAACATTTTGAAAATATTTAGTAAGTGATTAAATTGCAGTAATTTAAAATGCATGAATGCGCTTCATATTTAGGTTAGTGCCTCACTCTCTTGAAGACATACTCACCCCTCAACTAATGTGCACACCAAACGCTTCTCTATATTTCACCTAGTTATCTAGCCTGTAAGTAGCTCTTGTTTTAACTTTTTTCCTCACACCTTACTCTAGCCCGAGTATGTTTAATAAATGATTTATAAGTTATTTATCACCTTAACTTAATTAATCATTTTCCTTGAATGCCATATAATGTTCTCTAGTTATATAAATAATACAATTTTCACTATGTGTTAAATTACCCGTATATAATTATTCATCCCATTATATACGTAAAACCATATTACAACATTCACACATATGTTGAATATATATAAACCATATATCATTAATACAATTCACTTCACGTATTTAATTACCCGTGTATAATTATTTATCTCATTATATACGTAAAACCATATTACAACATTAACACATGTGTTGAATATACATATATAACCCACCCTCCCGAGTAATACCTCTCCGTATGTATTCTCTAAAGTTCTATCATACCAGGTGTGCTCACTTAACCTGGTGTCCCCAAGTCTGAGTCGCTCACGAACTTGGCAAAAATATTAATGTTGTGGAGGCGGTCATATTTCCTTCCTGAAAGTGAGATAAGCCCCTCACCAATGTAACAGACGCTATGACTTGGGGATATACTCTCCCTGATCCTCAAGTCAGGGGATTCACCCACATCGCACAACCGCCCTTGATAGCACTAGAGCATATAAATTAAATAAATATTTATTCACTGATATTTAATAAAGAACACAATATATATATATATACTATCATCACACCGTATATATATATATATATATATATATATATATATATATATATATATATATATAACTGGTTCCCAGCTTTACCATGTACAAGATTTGTACTCCAACCTAAAATATTCCAGAGTCTATGGTCCGACTCTAATTTAATTAATTTACACATTAATTAATATAAAACTTTCCCGACTCTATGGTCTGACTCTAATTTAATAAATTTACACATTAATTAATTATTGCCTTCTCGAGTCTATGGTCCGACTCTGAATTAATTAATTTACTCATTAGTTAATTTATTACCTTCCCGAGTCTTTGGTCTGACTCTAAATTAATATATTTATCTCAATAGTTAATTAAATACCTTGGCGTCACTCAACCAATATACCCGGACTCGCTCACTTGGCCCGTAATTTAATACTTATGAATTTATTTCCCCAAATTCCTCCCATAAGATTTCACACCCTTATGTCCATTTAACATCCTTAATATCATCTTCAACAAGTTCTAGGAACTAAGAATTTATTTAATTTGTACTAACAAAATCCCCTTAAAGGTTCCCCAAACAATTAAGGCGTATATATTAAAAACTAGCGTAACAGTGAAAATCCTTGAGCAGTCGATCGATCGACTCTAAGGCTCGATCGATCGATCGATCAAACTGCTCATCTTCCCCGATCCTTTACTTCAGCCATTAACAGAATACTATGGTTTTAAATTCTCAATTTACCACCTCAAAGATACATTCTAAATATATCTTCTCAATTAGAATAGGATATAATCGTCCTAACCAAATTAGCATCATCGATTTTTTAGAATTTTCTTCCAATCCACAAATGGGTTTTCTATGTTCTCATCATATTCGTAAAACCCGAAATCAAATCCTAAAAACTGAATTCAATCATCTTTACTACTGGGTTATGCTATAGTTCTAATTCCAACAACATTAAATACTTCTACAACATCAATTGAATCATTAATCACACAATATGTTCAATTTCTTGAAAACCCAATTAAATGCCATAAGCCACCCAAAAACAGATTTGGGTTTACACCCACCATAATATGAATAGATTATCATAAACTTGTAATCACATCAAGTTAAGAACTTGCTTCAATTGTCCGTAGAGTCTGAACCTTTGGCGTAGATGAGGGCTTGTTTGAAGAACACCTCCATTGTTCTTCCTTTTTGGCTCCCAAGAGTTCTCCCTTTTTGCTCCTCTACGTTACCAGATTTCTCCCAATTATGTTATAGCTTCTCATAACTCCTAAACTTAGGTTTTAATTACTAAATCCCATTTTTTGGCTCATGGGCTTAATCAAAATGGCCCAACTACCTCCGTGCGGGCCCGGTCTTGCCCAAAAACAAAATCGTGTCCCATTTACCACCCCGAGTACACTATTTCGATTATCTCGGTCCATCCGGACTCAACCGTGCACTCAGAATTGACGTCCAAATTAATTTATAAAAAAATCCTTATCTCACTCCTAACTTAGTCTATACCCGACTCCCGGCTAAGATAAATAAATGCCACATCACTAATACTCATTATGACGTAAATAAAATATTATTATTCACTTAGTAATTTAAATACCATACATATCAACCATATACTCTCCTGATTAATATTTAAATGAATATTAACATAATTAATTCACTTAAATTATGACACACAAGTAATTTAAAATTATTCGAATTAATTAAATCTTAAATGCACATAAATACAGGGTGTTACATACTTCCCCCCTTACAAAGGAATTTCGTCCCCGAAATCAGGTCATACTTGTGGCGAATAACTATGGATACTGCTCTCGTATATCCTCCTCCCTCTCCCACATAGACTCGTTAACGATGTAATGACCGCACTTCACTCTCACTAGTGTCACAACCTTAGACCGTAGCTTATGCTCACTACGATCCAGAATTGTTAGTAGTCTCTCCTCATATCGGATGCCTAGCTGCAAGTCAATCTTCTCAAGTGGAATGTTCCAGAAAGACTTCTCGCTCTTCCGATATTTCTTCAGCGATGCCACGTGGAACACATCATGTATCCCCAGAAGATGCTTTGGTGAACCTAGTCTATGAGCAACCGGTCCTACCCTCTCAATAATAGGGAAATGACCCACATGCCTCGGTTCTAACTCCCCCTTCTTTTCGTACCTCATCACTCCTTTCATAGGAGATACCCGAACAATACCTGGTCACAAATCTCTAACTCGATGGCCCATAACCATATAGTTCCTCAAAATATGAGCCTATACTCCATCAGCTCAACTGTATCTATGTTAGGAAATTCCCGTCCTGCATGGGTGCTAATTTCCTTGTTGTCAAACACGTGACTTACTACAGGGTAAGTACCCGCAATAATCCTTGACTACTCACGTCAGTCCTCAAACCTTTAACTCACAGTGACGTACGCCTCCTTACGTCCCTGAACTATGCGAAAGGATACAACTTACTCAATTCTCGCAAAAGGACCATAAACCATTTCGGGTCCTAGCAGTTTGTTATTTCCCCACCTCTTATCAACCAAAGGTGGATAATGAAAATTTTCTTATAAAGTCAACCAAGGTGTCACGCAGAGACTAAACCGTTATGAGGCATCACACGTAAATCTACCTGTGGTAATTACTACTCCCGAATTACCCAAAAATCTAGAATGCACAATCCCCGCATCCCGTCTACCCATCGACTTATGGGCGACACGTTCAATCCAATATGTAACTCTGTCTCTATCACCTAATGAAACTTTTTACCAGAGGTGGGACTGAAAGGTCTCACCCAAGTCACCAACAATATTGGACGACACCTTATTCTGTTTCACTCCTTCCTATTGATAGTAAAGTTGGGTATACTACTCGATAATATAACCCATTCCAAGATAACAATTCTTGTTTAGGTCAATCCATTCAGAAACCTGATGAATCACCCAAATATGAATTTTACCAACCTGAGCATTAATTTCATCACTGGAACCAAAAAATTTCAAAAATTTCCTGGTTGATACCCTCAAATCAACATTTTTCTACCCTCAAATGGTCTACCCGGAGATAAATTCACTATCTCTCATTCAACACCAATCCTCGTGCTCAAGACTTCTATTCCTTGTGGATTTTTTGTCAGGTAGGAATCTACACCTCGTCTATGCGTAAAACAACTCTAGGCATATGACTAAGTGATAGTCTTTTCTATTTCCCCAAAAATTTGGGTTTCTCCCTTCCCTATGGATATCCTATTACATAGGCCTCCCCCGCCTTTCCACTCCCTATGGTGAAGGTAGTTCTCCTTGATATACATATGGTCAGACCGTTTCCTTTCTCAAATGGACTTTAGTTCACTACACTTTTCCACTTATTTTCTGACTGCCCCATAGGCATACATTCAATATGTTTATTTACACATACCTTTATTTGAGACGACTCTGAAATCACACTAACCAGGGCGCCCATACACCCTATATCCCATGCATATTTACACTCTAATTCTTCTCGATGTTTCCCCACCCATTAATTTTTGGTTCAAAAGTTTTCTCGATGTTCCTTTCACCGCACTCCCTGGCTATACTGGCCTTATGACGCAATAGCTCCCAGTTCAAAGTGTTTTCTCCATACGTTTAATAATCGCCATTCAAACTTATGTCCTAGCAACAAATAACGTTTCTCCACTACCGACGCTCATTTGGGCTTATGCTTTTCACAAATGAGCCCAAAAGAACTTTCTCCAATGCATTAAACATTAGCATTATCGTTCAGTGATTTCCGTAGACCCAAGTATATAATCGGAACATTTAAAACTCTATCCTTGTACTCATAGATTTAATTATCGACTCTCCCGTCTTTAAAGAATTTAGATAATGTTGTGCTCGTACTATCACTAAGTCCTTAGCGCTAAGTCACTAACGAGTTGAATCTCTCCGCTCCATGGTCCATTCGCCACGCCATGAATTACATCAGTAAAACTCCCTACGCATCGGGATCCAATAGAACAAGACAAATGTACCCTCTAAAGTCTACTTCATTCCAAAATTTATCACGAGACAGGCCCTCTTTCAGGTGAATATCGCAAAAATATACATCCTGCCCTATAATAGCGAATACGATAGTCTTGCTTAACCGCCCACCACCGCTTACCCATCGCTAACCAAGCCGTACCTAGGATAAAGTCAGGCTCGCATAGCACTCTCAAAATGAGCTAATTTAGTACCGTATATATCCTCTCCATGTCTACATCCACCCCTATAGAAAGAACCACAGAGAGCCCTTCTACTCAACGATAAAAATACACAAACCATAATATCACTTATGATACGCCCACTAGATTCAGCTCCCATTCACATTTAGTGTTATATAAAATTTTATGTGATTCACTCGTATCACACATTACTTACCCCATTTACCTGAGGATACAACTTATACTTACACTTGTCAATACACTGATGGTTATAATTATTCCTGGACATAATACTCTCGTCCAAACTGAACCAAAACTCCTATAAGTGTTTCCCTTGCCGGGCATCCCACTCATGCCCTTAATCCATCGAATAAAGGATTTACACATGAGTTCTTTCTCTTTACTCATAAGACACTTATCTATGTCATTCCCCTTTTTTTGGCCCCACTGGCCATGTCAGGATTGTCCTTCCCACGGATCTGGTAGTCGTAACCCTAATTGCTACCCCCTTTTTATCCCTTTGGCTTCATTGGTCTTATGGGACTCGTTGCCGAACTTGATGGCATTGGTTGAATCCACCATCACTTGGTAGAAATTCTATTGACCTTAATCATTAAAATGGATCCTTTACTGGGTATTCCCCCCTGTGGTGTCTCACTAGAACCATTAAATCCAGTTCTTCCCTTTGGATAGATTCCCCAACATTCTTGGCTCCTCCTTCATGGAAGCATTGATGTAAACTCGTAGACGTGTGACTGTTGATGACAATCGACACTAGTCATTCCAACTCGATTTTCCATCTGTGCTTGTATATTATACCCAGGAGTCCATTATCCACTTATGTACTCCATTATATTCTCTGTCACCTTCATCGGGTATAAAGTTTGCTAAACTAGTTAACTTTTGTTTTTGGGAAAATTTATAGTATAAAAAGAAAGAAAGAAAGAATACACAGAGGATAGAACCTTAAAAGAGCAAAAACCCAAGGGCATACCTCTCAGGCAAGCAACAAGCTAAGTCAAAGCTAACCAAAATTAACTAAGCAACCTATCTTCAGGAATGTTCCAGTACATATAAGCCATCCAGTTTGAGTAATTGCTTCTATCCTTCTTCCATGTAATAGCTTTGGCTCTAACCATTTTATCAATACCCTTTACAATGATATCAAGGGAATTGAAGACATGCTTAAAGCACCTAGAATTTCTTTCCATCCAAATACAGTAGATAGTAGCAGTGAAGGAAAGGGATCTAATCTTATTACATAAATTCTTGGTAGAATGGTTAACAATGGCCAAGGACAATTCTCTATCCAAACTTTGACACTCCCTGTAACACTGATTTCTAAACATCACCTCATCCCAAATATTTTTACTAATGGAGCATTGGGAGAACAGGTGGTTATATGTTTCCTTCTCTGCTCCACACATCCCACACAAGTCATCATCGGCAATACCCCAATAAAGTAATTTCACCTTAGTATTGATAGCCTTTCTACATACTAACCAAGCAATGAAAGAACACTTGGGAATACAGACCTTTCTCCACACAAAATTGCTCCAAGTGATAGGAGGCTTATGGGTAATCAGTAGTTCCCAAGCAGATGCAATGGAGAAATTCCCTTTATTTGAAGGAAGCCAAACAACAGTGTCATTATCCCCACGAATTGTAGGTAAGTTAGCATTCTTTACTTCATCTAATTCCCAAGTCACAGTAGAGGTCCATCTCCAGTCCATTTGGTGGATAAAATCAGAAACTTTAGCATTAAGGCTATTAACTGAGTCATACACAATGTTATTACCATATAGGGGATGCAAGGGCCCATTCGGATGCCAAAAATCAAACCACATAAATGCTTGAGTCCCATTCCCGATTGTTTTGATTTGTCTTCTAAACTTTTCCCTTATCTTGAGAATTTTCCTCCAACTCCATGATGCATCATTGGAATATTCAAAGCCCATATGCTCCTTCCTTTGATTTTGTATATATTGCACCACTTAATCTATAAA
The DNA here is from genome assembly GCA_949130495.1 of Sambucus nigra. Taxonomy (NCBI): domain Eukaryota; kingdom Viridiplantae; phylum Streptophyta; class Magnoliopsida; order Dipsacales; family Adoxaceae; genus Sambucus; species Sambucus nigra. The sequence continues at coordinate 363,418,963 of OX422215.1, forward strand.
CTATCATTCTTACTGCATAGGTTCCACAAATGTTTTGCCATGGCAGCAATGTTCCAAGTTTCAAGACTCTTGATATTTAGCCCCCTTCCTCTAAAGACACACAGATGTCCTCCCAAGCAACTTTAGCACCTTTACTGTTAGTTTCATCCCCTTTCCATAGATAGTTCTTTATAATTTGCTCAATCTTCTTTATGATGATTTTAGGCAAAATAAAGGTGCAAGCCCAATAGAGTTCTATGCTGAAAATGACAGTCTTTATAAGAACAAGTCTACCTGCAAAACTTAAAAACTTATTAGTCCAACATTTGATTCTCATGGTGATCCTATCCACCAGGATCTGGCAATCCTCCTTTTTCAGTCTAGTAGTAATGAGAGGCACCCCAAGATATTTAAAGGGGGGGGGGGGGTCCCATGTTGAATGCCCAGTATAGAAGAAATCTCTTGAATCCCACCCATATTTATCCCAGCAGTGAAGAGGCTACTTTTATCTAAGTTAATCATTAGTCCAGAATAGGAACTAAAGTCAGTGATGGCATCCCTGACAATTTTGCAAGACTCCTTATCCCCACAAGCAAACATAATCAAGTCATCAGCAAAACTATGATGGGTGAGGGACATCTCCTTACATTTTGGATGATAATTGAATAGGGCAGATTCAGTTGCTTTGGATATAATCCCAGTGAGCACTTCCATCACAAGCAGGAACATATAGGGAGATAGAGGATCTCCCTGCCTAAGCCCTCTCCTACCATGAAAAAAACCATTTAGCTCACCATTCAGATTAACAGAGGACCTGGTAGTAGTCACACACATAGTTATCCACTCAATTACCTTAGAGGGAAACCCAACATAGGCCAAGAGATTAAGCAAGAAGTCTAGCTAACCAAATCATAGGCTTTAAGCATATCAATCTTGATAACACATCTAGGAGGGAAAGAGTCCCTATAATAGTTCCCATTAACTCTTGGAGTAACAGGATATTGTTAACAATAGACCTTCCCTCCACAAATATATCTTGATTATTGCTGATAAGACTAGGCATCAGCTTCTTAAGCCTACGGGTGATCACTTTGGATATGCACTTGTAAATGGTGTTACAGAAGGAGATAGGTATGAAATCCTTCATAGAAACAGGTGTAGCCACCTTAAGAATTAAAGCAAGGGTAGTACAATTCCACTAATCAAAGAACATACTAGTATCAAAGAAGTACTTAATAGCTTCACTCACATCACCCCCCACAAGCTACCAATTTTGTTTTAAAGAAGTGGTTGTTGAAACCATCAGGCCCTGGAGCCTTATCAGGCCCTATTGCAAACATAGCATCTTTAATCTCCTCGTGGGATACATCTGCTTCTAGTAAATCATCTTGGTTAGAGGTTAGTTTAGTCTTAATAACCTCCCTAAGAACAGCATCTGCATCCTCACACTGCACCCTATTCCCTAAAAGGTTCTGAAAGTATCTCACAGATTCCTTTGCCACCTGGTCACGTCCCTCCACTCTCACCCCCATCTCATTCTCTATGCTCACAATTTTCCTTTGAGACAAGTTCTGATTAACCTTCTTGTGGAAAAAAGCATTGTTCTAATCACTAACCTGTAACCATTTTGTCCTAGCCTTTTGCCTTAGGAAAGATTCCTCATCATTCCTCATGTAAGTATACTTATCTCTCATCTATTTCTCAGCAGTTTGTAGCCCTCATTGGAACCATCACTGTACAGAGCACTCTGGAGATTATCCAGCTTGCTCTTAATGTCAACAACCTGTGTGGAGATTCTATTAAAGACCTTTTTATTAAAATGCTTTAAGGAGACTTTGACTCTATTAAGCTTTCTGTACGGCCTCATCATCGGGTTACCATCCATCACCACATCCCATGCTTCAATAAGAATAGGCATGAAGTCCTGATGGTTCATTCATAAATTAAAAAATTTCAAGGGCTTAGGTCTCCAGTTGCTACTGTAATCCAGAAGGGTAATAATTGGGCTATGGTCAGAAATTCCACAAGGTAGTGTGATGGCTTGATAGTTTGGAAAGAAATCAGTCCAAGTATCATTGTGAATCACCCTATCAATCCTTGATTGAACATTATTGCAACCATGTTGGTTCTTGTTTCCAAGTGAACCAAAGACCACTATTAACCATGTCATCAGCATTCAGCTCACTTAAACAGTTATTAAACTCATCACTAGCAACCGTATCTATGCCATTAATACCTTTTTTCTCTTCTTGGCTTCTGACCACATTTAAATCTCCCATGAGGATCCAAGGCCTAGCCTTAACCACTTCATTGTTCTCTTTAAGATACTCCCATAAGTTCCTTCTTTGCTCAGTCAGGTTGTCCCCATTGATGAATGTGACATAAAAGGAATAACTGGTTCCTATGATATTCACAATGCAAAACAAAGCTTGTCTATGAGTATCAATCACATCAATCTTTAGAATGTTAGGATTCCATCCCACAATCACTCTAGCCACACCTCCATCAATAGGGCAGTTGTGAACATACTCCCACTGGTAATAACACATACTCTTAACATTTTCTAAGTTGTTCCTCTTGATCTTAGTCTCAACTAAACAAATCAGGTCTAACTTATTATCCTTAATAAACTTCATCACTTCAATTTGTTTGTGGGGGGAATTAGGCCCCCTAATGTTCCATGTTCCCATCTTGGTCATCTAAACTTATTTGATTTGTTACCTGATATCTTCTTTTCATTCTTGTTGCTTCTTAACACCTCTTTGACACCAAGTTTGTTACCATCCACTTTTTCCCCCTTGTCTATCTCATCTACTGCCTTAATTTTTAAAGCCAACCCAGATGGAACAAGTGTAATATGCATAGGATATTCCTCAATGTCAGTCTCTATTATGTCTATAAGGTTAGAGGTAATAACAATGTCATGTCTTCTTTCCCTTCCTTCATTCACTGTATTACTGCCCACCTCACTTGGATTTCCTTTTATTACCCTCCATTGTTTCCTGCATCATCAGGAGAAGCGATCATAGAGTCCTTATGCTGTTGGGCCTTATGCTGCACTAGAGGAGCATCCTCTATTCCATCCTCAAGGATATCAAATTGATTATAACTTTTAACTTTAGTAAGGTTGTTGCCCTTCTAACTTCCTTTGCAGACTTTCCTTCCTCAGCTATAGCACCATTTAGCATCATTCCACTAGTGGCTGCATCAGTAACTGTAGGGGTCTTGGTGACTTTGTGCTGTACATGAGTCCACCCCTCTTCGAGGGCCTTCTGAATCTCAGAATGGCTTTTGAATGGGAACACCTCCTCTCTATTATTTATTGCCACCCATGCCTTCTTAGCCTTTGGACAATTAACGAGGCCATGCCCCAAAATGCCACACTTGACATAGGATAAGGGTTTTTCTTGGTACTCCACTCCAACCTCAGCATATGATCCATCCTCAATTCTAACTTCAATGGCTTTGGGATAATCTTCCATGACTTTTAGTTACACACATATTCTCGCAAAACTAATTCTTTGCATTCCTTCAATTATGGTATCAGCATACAATGGTATTCCAATTGAGCTTGCCACATAGCTCAACCCCTCCTCTGCCCACAATTGGACATGAATATTTTAGAACTTCACCCAAATAGGGATCTTTGAGGTTGAGGCTTTAGCAAAAGAGAAATTTGGCACCCATTTATATATGGTTATTGGGTTCCCCATAAAATGCCATGGCCCATTGTCAATGACCTCATCCCTCATATTTACATTCTCAAACATAAAGAAGTAATTTCCATTATTATGTCCCACAATTTGTTGGAGGCCAAATTTATCCCATAGCCTATGGGCCGTATTGCAAACCAAAGTGTAGGGCAGGCTCCTTCCCAGAAAACACGCAACCATATTATTTTACCATTTAGCATAACCACTAGTAGCCACTTCCAGAGGTGGGGAGACAATGATCCTTTTATCAGTTATTGAAAGGGCATGGTATGTTAGTCTGAGCTTAGGGTATCGCTTGTTAGCAACAACCTCTTTCCAAGATTTTTCTACAGTCGTGGTCTGTGTGGAACATGGTATATCATTATTTTTTCTCCCTACCACTTTCATCTTTTCCTTTTCCCCAATCTTGCATCTCTCCCCATCATTGGTGGATTCATCTTTCCTGTGCATATCTCTTCTAACTTGCATTACATATTCATAAGAAAATCCTTTCTGTTTCAAAAATTAGTTATACTTTTCCTTCTCTTTACTCCATTATTCACATCCAGACTCACTTATCGTGGCTTTGGTTCTACTTTCGTCTGTGGTTTCAATTTGGCCTTCTTCAATCTCTTCCTTGCCCATAGGTTTTGTCACACCTATCGGACCAGGCTCCATTCCCGCTCCACTACCCTGATTAGGGCAAATGGTGCTTCCCACTGCATCATGTGGCTTAAGTCTACCAGTACCTAGCGGGGTTATGCGTAACTTTGACTGTCCAGCCATGGCTATGGCATCTTATGACTGGGAGAAATTAAGGGTCCTTTATCCACGTATGGCCGGCGGTAGCATGTTCATGGTGTCTCAAAGGTTTGTGTTCCCTGAGATTGTGCCGGCAGGATTTTAAAATTAAGGTTGTGTTTGGTTGAAGGTTTTTTAGAGAAAAGAGGGAGCATATTTTTTCAGTTATGTTGCATAAAAACTAGTTAACTTATCTATTATGATCGGCCTTTATCTTTCCCACTAGTGATAAGTTTCAAAATTATATCCAAACAACAAAGGGAAGGTCTCCCGGTCATGTCGTACCCAAATTTTTGTTCCATTCCACACATATTTCTCAAAGTGGGGTGACTGACCCTTGTCAATCAACGCTTCTCTTGTGAGCAAAAAGTTTGCCAAAAATTAAATATTGGGTGTCACCGCACTCCACCCTACACGATTGCCTTTGGATTCTCTTTTTTGTTGGCTTATCACACTTCCTCGAATTCCTACAATAGATTTTTAAATGAGTCCCTCTGACTCCCCCTGAATAATAATAATGTTGACCCATATCACGATCACCATTTCTAGAATACTCCACGTCTTTCGCCGAGCCACTCCTCCTGCAATACTTCTAATGGCCCTCGCTAGTCGTCCATGATGTTTGGTGTATGAATCCCTATCGAACTCGTATATGAATTACCTCAACTATACTTAATAGCAGGAGAACGTAAATGCACGTACGTAAAAGAATACAACAATCCTATCATAAGGCTCTACATCAAAAAATGCTAAGCTGAAATGTAAAAAGTCGCACAGATCCTAAGGACACTAGAACCTGATGCTCGGATACCATCTGTGACACCCCGCCTAATAAAATACCAGGTGATCAGTCCTATGTCAAATTAAAACATGAATCTTATTTGGTTCATTCTTAGCATCACTGTTGAAAACTTTTTAAAACTTACTAACAACCTAGTATTCAAAAAGCTGGTGTCAAATTTTATCTTTATTATTCCAAAGCAAAATAAGTGCGGAATTAAAATAAAACATCCAATGCTAATAGAATCCATCATCACATATAATAATAAAAGTCTTGTCGAATAAACCATCGTCTAAAACGAAAACCAACCAAACTAACAGAGAGTAATAATTCCCATACATTCTAAAAAGAAACTAAATAAAACTGTGAGCGACATGCTCGAAATAAACTAGGAATAGAAAAATAGATGTGTCTATCCAAATCCTCTAACATCCACATATGCTGCAGCTGTGAATCCCAGGAATGAAGTCACACATGGCGTCCCTATGGATGAACACCTAAAAGATTTTGAAAATATTTGATAGCAAGGGTTAGAACCCAAAACATTTTAAAAATATTTAGCAAGTGATTAAAAATTGCAGTAATTTAAAATGCATGAATCCTCTTCATATTTAAGTTAGTATCACACTCTCTTGAGGACATACTCACCCCTCAACTAATGTGCACACCTAACGCTTCTCTATAATTCACCTAGTTATCTATCCTGTAACTAGCTCTTGTTATAATTTTTTTCCTGACACCCTACTCTATCTCGAGTAAGTTTAATAAATGATGTATAAGTTCTTTATCACCTTAACTTAATTAATCATTTTCCTTTAAAGGCATATAATGTTCACTAGTTATATAAATAATACAATTTTCCCAATATATTAAATTACCCGTATATAATTATTGATCCCATTATATATGTAAAACCATATTACAACATTCACACACATGTTGAATATATATATAACCCATATATCATTAATACAATTCACTTCATGTATTTAACTACCCGTATATAATTATTTATCCCATTATATACGTAAAACCATATTACAACATTCACACATGTGTTGAATATACATATAAAACCCATCCTCCTGAGTAATACCTCTCCAGATGTATTCTCTAAAGTTATATCATACCCGGTGTGCTCACTTAACCTAGTTACCCCAACTCAGAATCTCTCACGAACTTGGCAAAAATATAAACGTTGTCGAGGCAATCATATTTCCTTCTTGAAAGTGAGATAATCCCCTCACCCATATAACGGACGCTATGACCTGGGGACATACTGTCCTTTCTCCTCAAGCTAGGGGATTCACCCACATTGTGCAATCTCCCTTGATAGTACTAGAGCCTATAAATTAAATAAATATCTAGTCACTGATATTTAATAGCACACAAAATATATATACTATCAACACATTGTATATATATAATAATTGGTTCCCGGCTTTACCGTGTACAAGATCTGTAGCACCAACCTAAAATATTCCCGAGTCTATGGTCCAACTCTACTTTAATTAATTTACACATTAATTAATATAATACTTTCCAGTTTTTTATCGTCCGACTATTATTTAATTAATTTACACATTAATTAATTATTGCCTTCCCAAGTCTATGGTCCGACTCTAAATTAATTAATTTACTCATTAATTAATTTATTACCCTCCCGAGTCTATGGTATGACTCTAAATTAATCTATGCCTCTCAATTGTTAATTAAATACCTTGGCATCACTCAACCAATATACCCAGACTCGCTCACTTGGCCCATAATTTAGTACTTATGAATTTATTTCCCGAAATTCGTCCCATATGATTTCACACCCTTCTGTCCGTTTAACATCCATAATACCATCTTCAACAAGTTCTAGGTAATAAGAATTTCTTTAATTTGTACTAACGAAATCCCCTTAAATGTCCCCCAAACAATTAAGGCTTATATATTAAAAACTAGCGTAATTGTCAAAATCCCTGAGCAGTCGATCGATCGACTCTAAGGCTCAATCGATCGATCTAGCAGCTCATTTTCTCCGATCCTTTGCTACATCCATTAACATAATACTGGGGTTTTAAATTCTCAATTTACCATCTCAAAGAGACATTCTAGTTATATCTTCTCAATTAGAATAGGTTATAATCATCTCCTAACCAAATTAGCATCATTGATTTTTAAGAATTTACTTCCAATCCACAAATGGGTTTTATTCATTCTCATCATATCCGTAAACCCAAAATCAAATCCCAAAATTCGAATTCATTCATCTTTACTACTGGGTTCTGCTATAGTTCTAATTCAAACAACATTGAATACTTCTATAACATCAATTGAATCATTAATCACACAATATGTTCGAGCTTTTGAAAACCCAATTAAATGCCATAACCCACCCAAAAACGGATTTGGGTTTACACTCACCATAATATGAATTGATTATAATAAACTTATAATCACAGCAAGTTAACCAATTGCCTCAATTTTTCATAGAGTCTGTTCCTTTGGAGTAGATGATGGCTTGTTTGAAGAATACCTCCCTTGTTCTTCCTTTTTGGCTCCTAAGAGTTCTCCCTTTTTGCTCCTCTACATTATCAAATTTCTCCTACTTGTGTTATGTGTGCTCATAACTCCTAAACTTGGGTTTTAATTACTAAATTCCGCTTTTTGGCTTATGGGTTTAGTTAAAATGGCCCAACTACCCCGTGTGGGCCCAGTCATGCCCAAAAATACCCTGTGCCCCATTTACCACCCCTGGGTACACTTTTTCGACTATCTCGACCCATCCGGACTCAACTGTGCACTTAGAATTGACATCCGAATTAATTTATAAAAAAATCCTTATCTCACACCTAACTTAGTCTATACCTGACTCCCGATTGAGATAAATAAATGCTACGTCACTAATACTCGTTATGATGTAAATAAAGTTATTACTATTCACTTAGTAATTTGAATCCCATAAATATTAACCATGTACTCTCCCGATTAATATTTAAATGACTATTAGCATAATTAATTCAATTAAATTACGACACACAAGTAATTTAAAATTATCCGAATTAACTAAATCTTAAATGCACTTAAATGCGGGGGTGTTGCAAGTCTCACTCGCTTGCTCTTAAATGTATCATCAAATACGTGAATGGCACTCTTTCTTATAGTATTTGCTATTCCTTTGATACCGATGACCATTTGTCAGCTTATTTGAATGTCGATTGGGTCGGGGATGTTGATGGTTGTAAAAGTACCTCAGGTGGATTCTTTTACTTTGAGTGATCTTATCTCTTGGTTGAGAAAGAAGAAAATTTCTATTTATTTTTCCGTAGCGGAGGCCGAGTACATCGCTGCCGGGATTTGTTGCACACAACTTTTATGGATGAAGCCAATGTTGGAAGATTATGGGATTACCCATGGCACATTAACTATTTCTTGTGATAATACGAATGCAATCCATATTTTCCGTAATCTGGTCCAACATTCTCGTACAAAACATATTAGGATTCGTGAGAACTTCATTTTTGATGTTGAGGAGAAGATCGTTTCCTTAAGTTTCGTGAGCACCGAACGTCAATTGGCCGTTATTTTCACTAAACCTCTAGATGCTATTAGATTTGAGTATCTTAGAAAGTTTTTGGGTATTTGTGCCATCGATTGAGTTTGGATATTGCATCTAGTATAGGGTGATTGTCATGTCGCTATCTATTTAACCCCATTGCCAGATTGTATTCCTCTGTTTATATTTTTGAAAAATGCAAAAATATTTTCTTTTCGATTAGGAAAAGTGTCAAAATTTTCAAAAAGGATTCTATTTTCAATAAAAAATTTGGAAAATTCAAAAATATTTTTGTATTTTGATTTACATTATATATGGATGTTCATTTAAGATGTCCGAATCACAACTATATCCCGTCCTTTCATGTGACCTTTTCATAGTATTTTAAGGCATGACTTCGTTTCTTTAGTGTGCTTAAAATGTGTGGTTAGCATGTCGTTGATCTTTAATGACTAATTTTTTCATGCTAGACTTTTTATCGCCTTCATTTCACATAAGCACAGACTTTTGAACATTGTAATTGCTTGTCATATGTCCAATATGGTGTTCTCACCTAAATAGTGTTTAATAATAAACCAAAGTGTACTAGGAACAAATTATGCCTGTAAGAACCATTGCTCAAATTTCTTTTCTCGACAAATTTGATTTTATTTAAAGCAATGGAAAGGGGAAACGAAAGAAGAAATCCTCTTTACGTTAAAGGCCACCATTAGCAAGATCCCAAAAGATTATTTTGGCACACAAAAATAGAAGTGCTAAGGTTAATTTTTTTTTCCATTGATGCTTCACTATCATGAGCAGTATATAAAAAAAATTGAGTGCATACTTAATAATGTGAGATTTTGGGGGTGTTATAAATTGATGATCAATGGGTTTGCACAATGACCTTCCTTCAAAAATTTTAAATAGTTTGTAGTTATTGATTTGAGAAGCATTAAAATTCATGGCATTTTGCATAACCTGGGTCAATTTCACTTTGTTCAAAAATTTACACCTAAGGTGGAAATTGAGTTCTTTCTTTAGAAGTATCTCTTCGTGCACCTTTGTTTTGGATGCCTATGTTGATTTTCCCATGGTTTAAGTTCACACAATTTCTTTTCACTTCCATAATTCGGATATTTTCATGATACTCCATGGTGAGACTGTTTGTATTTGTACTTATATGTATTTTTTATACACATACTTTTTATATACTCAAAATTTTGAAAAATCTTCAAAAATAGTTTATTGCTTATTTGGAATTTCATCGTATGTGCTTGGTTGTTTATTCTTTATGATGATATTTTATGTTTGGATTTTTGTGATGCTAACTTTTTATGATTAGTTTTTAACCCTTTTTATATTACATATAAAACAGGGAGAGCATATTAAGGGGGAGTTTTATGTCTTCTTTAAACTCCAATGGATCACAGGTATTTCTTTTGCTTCATGTGTGTAGGTCACTGCCACATTGATGATTTCATGGACTACATGTGAGTATTTTCAGTTAAAGACAAAGTCACTTATGTTTTCCTTTTCAGGTTGGGAGGACATCAGTAGAACTTATCTTTGGGGTTTTATTTTTTGTTTATGTTTTGTACCCGAATAGCTAAAGGGGGAGTTTTGTAAAAGAAAGTTTTTTAATTTCTCATCTTTTTATTTATTTTAGCATATTTTGTTACAACTACATCATCATGTACTTCTCAAGAACTTCAATGTGAAGACAAGTTAGTGGTCGAGCAACAATCGAAGATCAAATGAAATTGTGGCTACATTGATCGAGGAGGAATATGGTTTTGATTTATGCTTAAACATTTTATTCAGGGATGTTTTATTATTTTTTTGAGGCATGTTTTAAAAAACATTTTTCAAAAGAATTTTTTTCTATTTTTGTTGTCGTTCGAATGAGAATAGGCATTCTTTCAAACTAAATGTTTAGTTCGTTCGAACGCACTTCCAACGAACATTCAATGGGGTATCTCGATTTGACAGAGGTATATACATTAGAAGATCGTTTGAAGTACGTTCGAATGAGATCACGAGTTTGTTTAAACGATTTTGAAGTTTGTTTGAACAAAACAAGGTTTTCATTCGAACGAAATAAGGTTTCATTCGAACGAGTTATGTCGCCTTAAAATTCGTGTTTCCTATAAATGGGCTCTTGAGATCAGGTTTTATTAGAACTTTTGGTAAGACTTATTTTTCAACGCCTGTCCCAAATGACTAAATAGTTTGTGAAAATCACTTTTCTTTTCCAAATAAAATCTCCTCAATAATTTGTTTGTGACACCCCGCCTGATAAAATATCGGGTGATCAGCCCTATATCAAATTAAACAGGAGTTTAAAATGGTTACATTCTTAGCACCACTGTCAAAAAACCAATTAATTATTAATAACCTATTAGGCATGTCGTCAAATTTCAAACTTCCTAATCTTATTAAACTTAATGCACAATTAAAACCATTCACGCGGGAATATAATAAAAAAATGGAGTAAATAAATAAATAATCGATAACTCTCGGTAAACATTTAATAGACCCAAATCTAATGCGCGTAAAATAAAATAAATGACATCAATTGGGCAACATGCCCGGATATTACAACAGTACCTCCTATCTATATCACAAGAATGGAAGCGTCTAAAACAATTACTTGCCAACATCCACAACTGCGGAAGCACGTCTGACTTGCCAATTTACTTTAAGATATAAAATCTGATATTCTTCATATGTAAATTGGTGTCGCACTCACATGAGATACCCCTCACCTCTCATCTAAAGTTGCGCACCTATCGCATGTATTTTAAGACACCCTAGTTAAGCTACCCCGCCTAACTAATACCTCACCAAACTTTCGAGTCACCGTACGCTATCGCAACAACTCGCGTATGTACTATCCTAAGCTTTTTCCCACTTATACATTATCTCTCTCACTGATAATCTAAACGTCCATAAATTAATGCTCACTACTTCTGACATTTGCTACTTTCATGCATGGGATATCTCGCAAAGCGAAATCCAAATAAGGAACCCTCCTGATACACTACTACACACCTCTGTCGGTTATAACTACGTACCTGAACAACAACCGAAATACCCAACCCATGTACTAAAGTCAAACATCTCTTCAACTTCCAATGTTACATCAAGCTTCATGCGTGGAGCGTATCGCAAAGAGAAATCCAAACAAGGAACCCCCCTATACACTACTACTTAACATTGTCGGTCGTTGAGATTCGTTTGACCCTCCGTCCATAGCATGTTCCCCTAATTTCCCATCTCTTGACATAAAAGTATACTCATGTAAATACCAACTCTTCCCAACCAATTTATCCATTTAAGTATACTAAGAAAAATAATCTAAAATATCATAGGGTCTAACATCTCTCAGCTCCCGACATTTGCTATTTTCATGTGTGGGGCATCTCGTAAAGCAAAATCCAAACAAGGAACCGTCCCGATACACTACTATGTGGCATTATCGGTTATTGAGATTTGTCGGTCTAGGGTCTAAGTCTATTAATATTTAACCATTCATCATTAATAACCTTCACTAGTTATCAATATCATATATTATACATACTATACTATACACATCTAGTATATCTCTACTTATATATCACACACTATATATGTATAACAACCATACCTCAGAGATATAACTTCAAGGATGGAGTCTCTCAGTGCAATCATCTTCTAGGGCATACTCACACATCATCTCAGGTACCAGCGGTCGAACTCTCACACCGGCTTGCTAAAAACCAAATCACAACATAAGGGAAGCGATCATAGTTCCTCATTGGAAATAAGACAAATCATACTTAAGATGTCTTACCCCTGAACCTCACAAACGATTAATACTGGACGCTATGGCCGGTGGAATATACTCTCCATGCTCCTCAATCCAGGGGGATTCACCCACATCGTGCAACTTCCCATGATAGCACTAGAGGGGTATATTTGACATAATTATATCATTCACACAGAGATATATTTATAATCATATCATATATATACTATCTTTATACCCGTATATATGTATCATCAAATTCAGCTATTCCTGCCTATCTCACGCGGCATTAGCCTATAATCCCGAATATTTCAATTCGTATAGATTAATAAGTGTACTCACAACTTATTTTAATCCCATAAGTATTTACTCACTTATGATACAAGGCTCACATCTTCTTATTTCCGAATAATAACTTATCACTCTAGCTAGTATTCTTATATCATCCTATTCGCAACATATGATTAACTCATATATATATATATTCTACCCTTATATAATCGACATATATATTCTACACGCATAAATATATATGTACGAACCCCACCGAATAATTCCTCGAATGTTGTTCATCCCAAACATTCCTAAATTTAAATCCCGGATATTTACCACTAACCCGAGACTTATCTACATCACACATTTTCTATTAAAGCCGGACCGATCCGGTGGCAAAAAAAAAGAACCGGTCTGGTGCTCAAATAAACTAACCAATTCAATATCCCAAAAACAAACCGATCCCGTCATAAACGAAGCGATCCGGAACCCCAATTCGGACCGGTCCGATCCCTATAGTTTCGTAAGTTCATCTTCTCCAACTCCAAAAATTTATTCTAACTCGCGTCCAACTCAATTTCTATGGATTCTAACATCACCCAACATCCATATAAACTTCTACACAATTAGATATACTCAATACACCAATTAATTAATGGGATTAATGAACTTTCTCAAGAATTTAAACCCCAGTTTCCCTAAACCAAGCATTTTCATTTCCTCTAATTTCTCACCAAACATTACACCATTAACACGGATTTTAACATAGATTTCATGTAGGATTGTTATCTCATCAATTTCTTATGAAATCATCTTCCAAAAGCCCCTTTCTGTGCAAGAATCCCAAACCCAAAATATTATAGTTTTTCATCACCAACTATAATATGAAAAATAAACACATTCAATCATTAAAGCAAGTTAAAACACTTGCCTGGTTGGAAAAATCTGACGATCTCATGCCGGAATCTGTCGGAGCTTGGATGAAATCTTCTCTCTTCTCCCTTTTCTTCCTTATTTATTCTTTATTTCTTTCCTTTTTCTTTATTTATCTCGTGGCTTATAAGAGAGAAATGAGGGTTTATCCCTTATTAAACCCAAAATTGACTCGTATACGCAAATGCGAGTCCCTACTAGTCCAAAAAGTCCTCGAGACCCAAACACTACCCCCGGGTACCCTATTCTGACTATATCGGTCCTTTCGAAACCAACCGTGCATTCGAAATTACCATCCGAGTCACTTATAAAAAAATCACCTTTTAAGTTCAATACAACTTCACGTGTATTTTTTGAACAAAAATATTATTTCTCAAAGTATTAAATTACACCACTTATGTAATTTAAATATCCATAAAAGAGAGGGTATTACATACTCCCTCCCTACAAAGTAATTTTGTCCTCAAAATTCAGATACAACCACTACTTAATACTGAGGATCTTACAACACCGCATCCTCCAGTACTCAAAACCAACTTCAAAGTATGGCTCAATCACTATAGCCCCAGCTCTACAGCAAGCTTGTACCATCTCTTGATACTGATATTATACATCACTATCGTTATAACCATTACTATAAAGCCATACTCGGGATAATATCATACTATCGTTCTAACCATTACTATAAAGCCATACTCTGGATAATATCATACTTGTATAACACATCGCTAAAACCAGTAATCTCAATAAAAATATATACCACCATCAAAACACCCGGTCGCTCGCGGATGACACCAAGATAACCCCACTATTCTAGGGAAAACATACACATAATAATAATGTTATCGATATATAAACTAAACTCGTCTCACACGCGAATCTAGCGATAATAAAAGTATCGTTACTCATTCATATCACACAAAACATGTCTCATTCTTCCAAGGATGAAACTCATACGTCCTACTTTCCAATCACCCTGGCATCTCAAATGGTTCCTAAACATAACACACTTGTCCGGACCAAACCAAAAACTACTTTAATCATTGTCCTTGCTAGGCACCATACTCTTGTCTCTTTTCTCGCTTCGGGAAAAAACTAATACATGTGGTCCTACTATCCACAAAAATACTTCTATATATAATCCACTTATCTCCGACCATACTGAACATATTAGGGTTGTCCTTCTCTGGGACTCTGGTAGTCTCAACTCTGATGGCTACCCCTGTTGTCCCTTTAATTTCGCTGGTCCTAAGGAACACACTGCTGGCATCAACAGCCCTCACTGAATTCACCATCACTTGGTAAGAATTCGGCTATCCAAATCATTTAAATGGGTCCCCTGATGGGTATCCCCCCTTGTGGTGCTTCACTAACGCCGTTTCACCTAGTTTTACTCTCTGACTAAATCTTTCGATTCTTTTAGCTCCCCACTAAAGAAGCATTAACATCTCTACTGATAGAATGCGTCCTTGTTACTATCCGCATCGACCATCCAAGCAAAATTTCCCTTAATTATTGGCAATTTCTCTCACGAGTCAATTACCCATTCAAGAATTTTCCTTTCCATTGTACCTACCTCATCTGGTACAAAACTCAATAGATAATAAAATTCATTTTCACAAATAGACCTCTGTCCGGCCCTACTATGGGGAGTTCAGAACAATGTTCACATATCCTCTTGAACATCTGATGAAGGAACTTGCGGTCTAACCATACCTAAGGTCCTTCCATTACACAACATTTAACTTTCCAAAAGTGTGGCTTACTCCCACCAATATAGCTTTGCTCTTACGAGCCAAGAAGATTTACCCCAATTTTTAATTTCGGGTATACCAGACTCCACCATATGCCAACGCCTTTGGATACCTAACTTCCATTGGCTAACTCACATCCGCTCCGCACTTTCTAAAATTTCCCACAGATGGTCCTCTTCAAACACCACTCTGGCTCTCTCCCATTTTAATCACATTGGGTGAGTCTAACATGGCACCACTTCCTACTATAGCTGTACTTGAAAATCATATGCTGCACCCTAGCGGTCCGTACAACCACAACTCCTTGAGAAACGATAGGGGTGACACCGACTACAGTCATTGTCCCCAAAATATTTACAATTCCAACTGAACCCTTTCTCCTGCTGTCCCCCCAATGTCCCTCGCCTAGTATCCTTCATTTTTCGGCATACGTAGTACACCCGAACGCATATAAGATTCACTAATATCTGTACATAATAGCAGGAGAACGAAATCTCACTATAGGAATCAACAATCCTAAACATAGGGCTCTATATCAAATTGAAAGAAACGTTGAAAGCGTAGTAAGTCCGCACAAATTCCTAAGGATACTAGAACCTAATGCTCTGATACCACCTATGACACCCTGCCTAATAAAATACCGGGTGATCAATCCTATATCAAATTAAACAGGAATCTCAAATGGTTTCATTCTCAGCATCACTGTCGAAAAACCAATTAAATACTAATAACCAATTAGGTCTGGCATCAAATTTTAAACTTCCTAATCTTATTAAACTTAATGCACAATTAAAAGCATTCACGCATGAATATAATCAAAAGATGGAGTAAATAAATAAATAACCGATAACTTTCGATAAACATTTAATACAACCAAATCGAATGCGCGTAAAATAAAATCGTTGCAAATAATATAAATGACATCAATTGGGCAACATGCCTGGTTATTGCAACAATACCTTCTATCCAGATCACAAGGATAAAAGCGTCTAAAATAACTTCCTGCCAACATTCACAGCTGCAACAACACATTTGACTTGAAAGGATAATCATCCAGGCATCCCTATGTCTAGACACCTAAAAATATACAAAAAGGAAGAAAAAGAAAAATAGATACGGGTCAGAACCCGATGTAATACCCCGTATTTTTATGACTTTTAAATTTGGGGATTTATTAAATTAAATTGAGATATAAATTTAATATTAATCTAAAAATTATATTAAATATTTACTAGCGTGATGAGAGTTAGTAATTATTGAGAATTTGTTGATTATTACTTAATGGATAAAATAATATGTATGATCAAATTTATTAAATTATCATGAGTGTGTAATTAGATAATTGTGGAAATTAAATCGGGATGCGCCTGTGTCGTGTCAGGATTTAATTATTATTATTAAGAGTGAATAAATTATGAATCACCCATATGGTCATTTCGAGTGCGCCAACGTGTCCAGAAGAGTCGAGTTAGTCAAAATAATGTACTCGGGGGTTTAGTTTGGGTCTCGGGGTATTTTAGGCCTAATTGGCATCCCGGGAGGGTATGTTAGACATTTTACATTTTTGGGTAATTAAACCCACGAATTTCCTAAGGATAAATCAACCTTTAGGAGTTGACTTCTAGGGTTAACAAACACAAAATCAAAGAACGGCCATTAGAGAAGGGGTTAGAGAGC
The DNA here is from genome assembly GCA_949130495.1 of Sambucus nigra. Taxonomy (NCBI): domain Eukaryota; kingdom Viridiplantae; phylum Streptophyta; class Magnoliopsida; order Dipsacales; family Adoxaceae; genus Sambucus; species Sambucus nigra. The sequence continues at coordinate 363,436,166 of OX422215.1, forward strand.
TTTCCAAGCAACTCAAGGCCAAGGACTCAACCGTTTACACCGCCACCACCACCAAAGCGGAGATCGCGCGACAAGAAACGCAACCATACCACTTTCGTCCACAAATCAGAAACTCAAATTCCTGGAAAGTATCTATCTTGCTTATCTTTTAGTTAATTGTCATACCATTATATATTAGGATGATTGGACCTATATTTAATGGAAGAACTCGAGGATTTAGAGGACCCAATCATATGTTGTAGGGAAAATAAATAAACTCTGGATATCCAAATTATATGTAGAGGATTACCCATGAAATTTGATTGATTTAGAAGTGATAAATCGGGGAAAAAGACACAGAATATGGAAGTTTAGAGGAAAGTTAGGGGTCTTGATAATTAAAATAAATTTGCCATTAATTCAATTCCATTGTTAGATTTATACATGTTTCAAGTACAAAATCTTGCATATATGTATATAGAACTTGTGGTAATGTTATTTGAGAATTTGGGAGTTGTTAATGACGTTTTTGGAGAAATTGGAAGATGAAACCTGTAAAGAGTGTGCGACTGTGTGATAATTGAATAATTCACAATTTTCTAATTTGGCTCACTTATTTAATTAGAGTCTATTAATTCAGCCCCTAAACATGCATCTATGGTGCATGTGTCAAACCATAAACAAATAACACATGCGACACAACAAATATGCTGAGACACAGATTTCAGGAAAAAAAACCTTCGGGTAAAACCTTTATTTCACTATGAATCTATAAATCGCAACTTACAATTACATAGAGAAATCTGCAATGGATCAACACGCAGCCAACCCACAAAGACTCGTAGTCTTGAACTCAACAAGAGAATACCCGTAGAACCCTCCAAGGACTCTCAGTCCTATCTTCAGTAAAGAATCTTCACGCATCAAGATCCTTAATGACACGCAGCCATACGGTGTAGAGACGCACTCCACAAAAGATGAACAAAGGCAAAGATGTGTTCTTGAACACCAAAACAATTCACTAAAGCAAGATGGGAGTTTTGTGAATTGTAAATCAAAAAGGGATTAAAACCCTAAAAGAAGAAACCTAAAAATTACTTCTTTGGCAGTGTTTCTGTTCTGGAAAACGTATGGACTTCTTAATGAAAACGTTACCATTTAATGAGTATTTATACAAAAATGCACCGCCTTGAAATTCGAACTCATTCAAACGAGAAGCATATATCGCTCGAACGAAGTACGCATGTCGTTCAAACGACATCGCGCGACTTCCAATCTCGTTCGAACGAGATGCTGATCTCGAGCGAACGATCTGGGCGTCAAAATTGAGGTCCGCTTCAAATCTTAGAAAAAATACTCATTCTCAATATTTGACGAAAAAGTCTGCTCCAACACTTAGAAAATATTTTGTAAAAGTCTCCCAAAAGCTCTAAGTGAAAAGTAAAGGTATTTAAAACATAACTTTACCAAATTAAACTTCGCGGAGTCTTGAATGATGAAGAACTTGAGTAATTTGGATCCATCTTTGATGTAGATGTCTCTTGAATGCCATTCGACGGTGTAGCGGTATATGACATAACAAATTGATAACGGACCTATGAAAATATGTCCTTACAAATCTCCCCCTATATATATGCCGGTACATACATAAAAAATTCGAATTATCAAATACCAAATTTCCTATACAAATCTACCCTCCCATGAATAAATTTGTAAGACTTCAAAACTGTTCTTCAATCATCTTATTCAAATCTCAAAGCTTTTCTCATTAGGGTGTGCAACATATCAATTTTCAATTTTGTACCTACACACATGAGATAAAGCAAAAACCTTCGTGACGCATCGAGTTTGAAATGATATAAGAATAAAGCATTAATAATAAAATCTCCCCCATAATGTAAAAACTCTCCCATAACATTATAATTCTTTCTCCCCCTTTTTATGATGCCCCCAAATAGACAGATAAGAAGAAAAAAAATCAAAACATGGAGTTTCATGACAAAATGCATAGCAAACAAAGATCAAGATACACGCATGCAAAGGAGTATCTCTCAAATTTTACAAACTATTTTTGGATTTAAAATAAAATAAAATAAGATACCACTTTGAAAAATATTATACAAAAATCACACCATGGATTTAAACTCAAACAACTAAGTCATGGAAACGAAGTGAATGGGTGTGAACACATCGATAGGTAAATCAACTCAATCAATCATATGTGCACAATGAATACGTGTACCCCTAACAAATGAACATCAAAAGAATCCTTAGGTGTAAAAATTTGTTGAATTTAGATGACATCGTCTTATGCAAATCAACAAATCAAAGTCAAAATGATTTCCACCCCAATAACATCCAAAACTATTTAGCGCATTTTCACGAATTTCAAGGACGTGCAAACCCGTTTTAATTCTCCAACCAAACTCCCTCAAATATATTTTCTTTTAGAGGTAATCTAAATTCTCAAACTTTGGAGAATTGGTGCAAAAACCTAAATGGCCCATAATTGGCATGAATTTCATTTTATTGCCTTTAAATTTTTTTCGGGCTCTTTAAACCTCTTTAGACCCCGGATAATAAAATTCCTCCATTTTTTAGTTCCAGTTTAACGGTGTCTTAGTATTCGCAAAGGCAAAATGAACCTTTCGCAGCCCTTCCCCATTTTTTAAACAAAGCACACAAACTCACAAAACGGTTCTTATATGCACAATTTCCTTATAAAAAATTATCGCGATTGGTTCGTTTTAAGGACAGGATTGAAGTGAAAATACCCAACCAACATGTGATAAGACAAGCACAATAATCAAACAAATCCGTGCATGTGTGCAATAAAGGAAACATGAGTCAAACATATAGGAAGTAACACTTAATTACATCTTAATGACTCCAAACATTATAAAGCACAAGGATGAATTGACCTATTGTCTCAAAACACCATCAAATAGTCACATGAAAAAAAAAATGGAATGATGTTAGGACTCGGTCATCCTAAGTTTTCATCCATAAACGGTGCAAACAAAATACAAAAATCTTTTTGGATTTTTCTAAATATTTTATCAAAATAAAATCTTTTTGTATTTTTCAAAATTTTTCTTAAAAAATTATACAAAAATGATACATACTAGCAATAGGCAAAAAATGTCATCATGAAAATCATCCTATGCTAGTAATCAAGTCAAACCTCAATCATTAGGTGCGGAGGGGTTTTCCAAAGGTGGTGACAACTTATGAAAAACCTCCATCAATTCTTGTGAAGTTTTGACTAAAAACTTAACTTGCTCACCTAAATGTGCAAACTCTCTCATGTAGTCTCCGGGAGCATGTAAAGAATCATGTGTGGGTATATGTGTATTAGAAATACGTGTAGAAGCAAAACGTGACACATACCCCAACTTAAAGCAAAATTCCCTAAGGTGTCCTCTCCTTTTGCAATGTGAGCAAACATAAATAGGCCTCGGAACACCTCTCTCAAAAACTCTAGGACGCACTTTCCTAATAGGAATGGGACGCCTAGGTGGGTGAGGGTGAGACTCATGTGAATCTATCACTAAAGTGGGAACCGGCTCGGGTGCTAATTGGGAAATAGAAGCACCGTCATGACTTATTCCTAACTTCTCACCTTTACCCTTAAGAACCACCTTTTCAACCTTCTTAGGTGCGTTCTCAAAAATGACTTTGACCTCCCTGGCACGTTCGAGATCACTCTCGAGTTGGGATACACGTGTCGTCAGACTAGACAACGTGTCGGTCAAATCACACTTCTCCTTTCTCAAAACCTCCTTCTCTCTCTCCAAATCTAAAACCCGGCGACCTAAATCACAATTATACTTCTTTGTTTTCAAAGTCTCGGTGTACAAATCTCTAAAAGCTTTTTGGAGATAACTTTCATCTCCACTTTCTTCCTCGCTCTCATCCTCACTAGAAGAACACAAATAACTATCATCGCTCTCGTGTGCACTCTTGTGAGACAAGGTGGGTGTGCTCACACGACTAGAAAAAGCGACAACCATCCCATGTGATAAACCTTTATCGGACTCATCTCCCTCATCACCCTCACTATCACTAAGTGTGGCAGGCATGGCTACTTTCTTCCCTTTCTTTCTAAGCCATGTTGGACACTCAAACGACTTATGTCCCTTACCCCCACATTCAAAACAAGTCACGTTCTCAAGATCTTCTTCACACTCCTCATCTGAGACATTCTCTTTTTCTCTCTCACCGCTTTCTTTGGCCTTTCCTTTCTTTTTATTTTTCTCAAAAAAATTCTTTTTATTGGAAGAATTATTTTTGTTCATGTTGAGAAATTTTTTAAAATTTTTCGCAAATAAGGCCATATCATTAAAATCAAAGTCTCCCTCAGAATCAGACTCACAATTTTTTTTTCTTTTCTTACAATGAGTCTTTAAAGCAATGCCATTATCCTTAGCCTTAATGGTTTTGGGAAACATGTCAATCTCATAGGTTTGAAGATCTCCTACAAGTTCTTCCAACTTAAGTAATTTCAAATTTCCCAAAGAGTTCAAAACAGTGACTTTAGGAATAAAGCGCTTTGGGAGAGATCTCAAAATATTTTTAACGACACGCGTGTTATCAATCACCTCACCCAAATTAAAACTGGTGTTAATAATGTTCGACAAACGTGCATAAAAATCATCAAAGCATTCAGATTCAGACATGATGATAGTCTCAAATTGGGTGGCTAAATTTTGTAACTTAGATTCTTTAACCGCGTTCGTACCCTCATGTGTCAATTTCAAAACATCCCAAGCCTCTTTAGACGTGGTGCACGTCATAATTCGGCGAAACTCATCAGGAGTGATAGCTCCAGAAATAGCACTCAAACCACGTGAATTATATTTAGACATTTTTGATCATCTTCAGTCCAGGCTGACACGGGTTTTAAAGAGGTGATATTACCAATGGTGACCGTGGGAGGAGTCCACCCATTTTGGCAAAGGTACCAAACACGCTCGTCAATGGCTTTTAAACTAGATTTCATGCGAGCTTTCCAATAGGCATAATTAGACTCGTTAAAAATAGGATATATTATAGAAGTGCTCCATAGAAAAAAATGCGATTTTTCACAAAACTGATTTAAAAAAAAAATCAATATCCCACGATTTTGCGAAAAATAGGATCACGCGATAAATTAGCGTAACCCGCTCTGATACCAATTTGTAAAGAGTGTGCGACTGTGTGACAATTGAATAATTCACAATTTTCTAATTTGGCTCACTTATTTAATCAGAGTCTATTAATTCATCCCCTAAACATGCATCTATGGTGCGTGTGTCAAACCATAAACAAATAACGCATACGACACAACAAATATGCTGAGACACAGATTTCAGAAAAAAAAAAAACCTTTCGGGTAAAACCTTTATTTCACTATGAATATATAAATCGCAACTTACAATTACATAGAGAAATATGCAATGGATCAACACGCAGCCAACCCACAAAGCCTCGCAGTCTTGAACTCAACAAGAGAATACCCGCAGAACCCTCCAAGGACTCGCAGTCCTATCTTCAGCAAAGAATCTTCACGCAACAAGATCCTTAATGACACGCAGCCATACGGTGTAGAGACGCACTCCACAAAAGATGAACAAAGGCAAATATGTGTTCTTGAACACCAAAACAATTCACTAAAGCAAGATGGGAGTTTTGTGAATTGTTAATCAAAAAGGGATTAAAACCCTAAAAGAAGAAGCGTAAAGATTACTGTTTTGGCAGTGTTTCTATTCTGGAAAACGTATGGACTTCTTAATGAAAACGTTACCATTTAATGAGTATTTATACAAAAATGTACCGCCTCAAAATTCGAGCTCGTTCGAACGAGAAGCATATATCGCTCGAACGAAGTACGCATGTCGTTCAAACGACATTGCACGACTTTTAATCTCGTTTGAACGAGATGCTGATCTCGCACGAACGATCTGGGCGTCAAAATCGAGGTCCACTTCAAAACTTAGAAAAAATACTCGTTCTCAATATTTGACAAAAAATTCCGCTCCAACACTTAGAAAATATTTTGTAAAAATCTCCCAAAAGCTCTAAGTGAAAAGTAAAGGTATTTAAAACATAACCTTACCAAAGTAAACTTCGCGGAGTCTTGAATGATGAAGAACTTAAGTAATTCGGATCCATCTTTGTTGTAGATGTCTCTCGAATGCCCTTCGACGGTGTAGCGGTATATGACATAACAAATTGTTAACGGACCTATGAAAATATGTCCTTACAAAACCCGTTGGTTTTAATGGCAGTTTCTGGGCAAGAACTGCTTGATCAATCGATCGACCAAGAACATCGATCGATCGACCCCCTTTCCTCGATCGATCGACCCCTCCTGGAAAATTGCATAGTTCTCGTCTGTTGGTTTAATCCGGTTAAAATGCATAGGAACCCTTGATTCTTATTATTGGAGTATAATGGGATATAGAGAAGACCACTAGGGCATAGGAGGACCCCGTTGAGTGAAATTTAGTGTATGATGAGATTTTGGGTTAACGAGGAATTATTCATGTGTATAAGAAATCATGCGTACATTTAATAAAAAGATCGAGACTCGTAAGGGAGTTAAACCAGAAAGTAAGGGAGTGTATGACTACTGAAATTATACTTAGAATACTTCGATAGAGGAGAAGTGAGTATGAAGTGAATTATAAATTAGAATAAAAATGACAAGTCCGTTATGCAAAATAATCGAGTAAAATGTGTTAATAACGGATAATTATAATCATGGGTCGTGACTGCACCTAATTTAGAAATGTGGATATTTATATATATATGACTGTGTGATTGTGCATATATTATATATCTGTATAAAAATCATACTCGGGCTACTTGCTATCACGGGGGTTTCCGCGTCGGGACGGTCTTATCTCAATTGGGCCTTTATGGGGGATATTGACTCGTACCCTAGAACATAGGATTCCTTGGTACAAGCTATCTGATTGATGACGGTCCTAAGAGACGTGAGGGTATGTGATGACCTCTTAGTGACTTGGAACTATACTTCACCTCCATTTGTATGTGTTTTATGTTAATACAGAGTGATTTCGAACTAGTATTTCCCTTAACATGTGTGATACGGGGACATGATAGCAGAGTATGCCAACACTATAGATTTTATGCAGGGTGCTGATAGTATGTATATATATATATATATTATATGAGTGGATAATATATATATATATATATATATATATACATATTTATACTTAAGTATGAAACTTTCTACTGTGCATAAAAGTAGTTAAGTAATGAGTAAATACTCCGACTTTATTATAAGTGTTTGAAAATTTTGTGACAACACCGGGCTATTTTTTATATAAAATAAGATATATATAAGAGTTTAAATTTCAGAAATTAATTATCTTAGCCATCGTAGTTAGCGGTATGAAACTTTATGGGAAGGTTAAGTTAAAATGAACTTTTTAGGTTAATAGTACAGTAGACGTGCACACTAGATGAGAGGTGAGAATTTCCCAAGAGAGTGACACATACTAACATGGTTGTTACATTAGCCGGTAAGCATTTTAAATACTTGCTAAACTAAAATTTTAAACTATTTTACACTCGGGCTCTGACCCGTTTCCTGTTATTTCCTTTCTCATGTATATATATGCATATATTACAGGTTCCCAGGCACAGGGGCATCATGCTTAGATTTCTTGGATCGGATGCGCTGCAGCTTATGTGGGAGTTGCAGGCTACTGCTTAGACGACCTCATTGTTGACTCCACTCTTATTTTTAGTTCTTATTAGTTAGGGCATGTGTCGCCCATTTCTCTATTCAGTTTGGATTTTTGTCAGAGATTTATGTTCCTTTATATTTTCAGTATTTGGTACCCTTTGGGTTTTAACTATTGTCAGGATGGTTTCATTTATAGTTTTAAACTAGTTTGGTAATTTAGATGATTTAAATTCTTCTGTGCTATTATTCATCCTTAGTATTTATGAAATCTTAAAATGTTGGTTATTAAATAGATTTTCATAAATGGACTTAATAAAATGGAAATAAGGTTCTAAATTGTTTTGACACTTAGCTTAATTATTTAGGGTGTTAAATTGGAAATTTAATTTGTGACAGTGATGATAAGAATGAACCAACCTTCCACCTTGATTTTTAATTTAATAAAGGACTGATCACCCGGTATTTAATTAGGCGGGGTGTCAAGGTGGTATCAGAGCATTAGGTTTTAGTGTCCTTTAGGATTTGTACGGCTTATTTCGCTTCCAGCTTAGCATCCTTGATATAGAGCCCTATTTTTAGGACTGTTGTATTCTTGTATTTAAGATTACGTCTACAACTATTGGAGATTTTATAATAACTGTAGACTAATAAACTTCCTTCTCATTTCAGATGCTCTGAGATGCGCACCCCGAGATAGGAATGCCCAAGCTGAGCAGAAGCAGCTCCGACTCAGGGAATGATGGAAGCAACTGAGGTAGCTGCCATCGTTGCTCAAGCGGTGAATGCTGCATTAGCAGTAGTGTAGAAGGATCCACCCCAGATTCAGGCAGTGGTGCTAGTACGAGCACAGCTTCCATCCGGATGGGAGAGGGTTAGGGATGCCTTTCGGAAGGCGCATCCCCCGGAGTTCTCGAGTAGTTTAAACATAATAGTCGCCAGCCAATGGAAGAAAGATATCCAGAAGCATCTGCACATGTATGAGTGCACTGACGTGAAAAAGCATATTTTGGCTTCCTTCAAGCTAGTGGGGGGAAATTTGCAGTGGTGGGAGTCCACCACCACTTTGGAAGGGAGGGATAGCATCACGATTCAGTCGTTCTGGGCAAAGTTTGACTGCAAGTTCTTTCCATCCGCCGTGCAGACTGAGATGAGGCGAAAGCTACTAAATCTGAAATACTAGAATATGATTGTTTTTGAGTACGAGGAGGAGTTCACTAGACTTATCACTATAGTGCCAGATGAGGCACCCACAAAGGGGAAGAAAATACTATTGTTTGTAGATGGATTGTCCTGGAGGATCTGTCAGCACCTCATAGGCAATCTATCATTGAGTACCTACATTGATGTACTCAACGCTGCTTTGTTACACTGTCAGGATCACCTCATCCAACCGCAGGGGAGAAAACGAGCAGGGGAGTCCAGCTAGCAGGCAGGACAGGGGGCAGTAGTACTGGCGGGGCACCAGTAGCCCAGGGGCAGACCCCTCACAGTGAGCAGAGTTCTTATCAGGGGGACCTTGCCAAGCGGTTCCGATCAGGTGACTCCAGATAGGGATTTGGGGGATTCAGGCAGGGCCAGTATCGGGGTGGTAACGGCCAACGGGGCCATGGTCAGCAAGGGCAGGGGGAGGTAACTTCAGGGACAGATGTTTTGGATGTGGCAAGAATGGCCATAGGCATCAGGATTGCCCAGAGGGAGATAGGGCCCCACAGCAGTAGGGTGCCCATAATGAGTCGCAGAGGACAATCTTTCCAACCATCCTCCCCATTCCATCTCAGGCTCCAGCCTTACCCGCCATCCCAGTAGCTCTAGTTTAGCCGAGAAATTACAGTACGAACGTGTCTGCAACGTCCACCAAGAAGCATCACCTCAGGCACCACCCGCGATTGAGGGTACGTTTCCTATCCATGGCACTACGGGTTGAGTTTTATTTGATACTGGGGCATCGCATTATTTTATATCTACTCATTTTACAAAGGCCTTAGGGTTATTAGACACAGTAGAGAGCACTGTGACATGCGTAGACTCACCACTAGGGAATGGGTCTTTGATTTTCTTTATATGCCGAGGTATGGGAGTAGAGATTGGTAGATTGATTTTACCAGATGACATGCTAGTCTTAGAGATGCATGAGCATGATGTTATTAATGGCATGGATTGGCTCGCTGCGTATAGAGCCACGATAGATTGTTTCGGTGGGAGTATCATCTTTGCCATTCTAGGGCAGGAGATGTTTTTGGTGGCGATGCCACGCCCAGAGGGAGGCTCTTCCACCCATTTGTACTACATAGATGAGGATACCTCTAAGGAGGTCGTGATTCCCTTAGATTCGATTCCAGTCATTCGTGAGTATTCCGATGTATTTTAGGAGATATCGGGCCTACCCCCCAGTCGAGAGATAGATTTCGTCATAGACATGATGCCGGTTACTCGACCGATAGCACGTGCACAGTACGGTATAGCTCCAGCAGAAATGAGGGAGTTACGAGATCAGATAGAGCAGCTGTTAGGTCAGGGCTTCATTCGTAGGAACACCTTCCCTTGGGGCACTCCATTGTTGTTTGTGAAGAAGAGAGATGGTTCACTGAGGTTATGCGTGGATTACCGGGAGCTGAATAAGGTAACGATACAGAACAAATATCCGTTGCCTCGAATCGATGACCTATTTGACCAGCTGAGGGGAGCAACCTTCTTTTTAAAGATATATTTAAGATCGGGATACCATCAGCTACGAATTAGGGAGCAGGATGTGTCTGTAACACCCTGCCTAATTAAATACCGGGTGGCCAGTCCATAGAAAATTAAAATAGAATGTACAGTTGGCTCATTCTTAGCATCACCGTCGAAAACATTTACAACTCACCCAATACGCAATTAAGCTGGTGTTAAAAACATACCAAATTATAATTTCAACAAAAACCATTTTTAGTTTAAGAATAACACTACACATATTATTCTATAACACTAATAACCGAATAGATAACACAAAAGAATTTAAATGCAAATTGAATAAACATTACCAAATAATTTCTCAATACAGTAATCCCAATGATATTAAATGTATTGAAATGACACGAGTACAAGAGTATTTGACTTAGATAGAAAAGAGATAACTGAATTCCTTTGGGCGACATGCCCTAACTAAAAGAACACTGTATAATGTGAATAAAATGAAGATAGGCGTCTAAGAAATACTCCATATCTCCATAGCTCGTCAAAATCAACTAAGGTTGGCGTCCCTGCTGCTGGACACCTGATATAGAAGGTATAATAGAAAAAAGAATATGCAAGGAAACGGGTCAGAGCCCGATGTGAAAACGACTTTGAAAACAGCAAGTATTTAACAAGTGCAATAAATCATTTATTATGTACATGTTAGTATCCAACTCTCACTTGCTATTCTCACCTCTCATTTAGAGTGCACACTTAACGTTTCTTGTTAACCTCCTAGTTAATGGTTCCTATTCTCAAATTTCCATATCATGATTCCATCCCATATCATAACCTCGTATGTCCCATACTATATGTAATATAATCATTCATATACGTTTCCCATTAACATGATTTGTTTCTCATCAATAATATGAATTAAGCTCTTTAATAAATATTCATTAACTTATTTCAATTCTTATTCTCTATTCACCATTATCTACAATGACCACACAGTAGATTATTTAACCACTATATACACATTCATATAATTCATTATATATATATATATATATATATATATATACATATATAATACGGCACCCCGAGTCACAGCTGTGGTGCGTGCATTACTCTGCTATCATGTCCCAATATCGCTGGTCGGCGAATAGGAGACAAAAGGTTCGGTAAGGATTCCTCGAACCACAAACATCGACATAAAAATTGGAGGCGAACATAGTTCTCGTATCCATGGGTCACGCACATACCTACATACCCACAGTCAGCGGACTTATCAACTCCCCGATAAGTCTTTCATATACCTATGTTCTTGAGCGACAAATCAAAAATCCCATGGATTCATCAGGATATGACTGCCCTCACGCGCAAACCTCCCGATCGATAGCAAGTAAGCTAGGTATGTCATACACATAAATCATCAATCAATCAAATAGGCATTATCATCTACCTATAGATATAATATCAACAAGGTATCACATTACCCTAAGATAATTTTCATACGTAGCATTATATCTCTTACATCCTACTTATTAAAATATTAAAATATTATGACTTTACTTCTTTAATTTAATTATCCCCGAGCCTCACTCATTACTCAAGGTTCAAATAGGTTTTTCCTCAATAGTATATTCAGTAAGAAATCACTAATAGCCTACTGTTCCATATCATCATATCTCCCGAATTACTACGAATTAAACTCTCCCTTAATTAGGGTTAAAACCGATAGTTTCACATCTTCTATCAACTAGGATTGAATACCATCATCACATGGCCCATAGTCTATAGTGTTTCATTCACACGATATGACTTATCAACAAAACCAATATCCTCGCATCCTATAACATCTCTCCACTCCCGACGTCGTTAAGGTTCATGCGCGGAACGTCTCGCAAAGCGAAATCCAAACAAGGAACTCCTCCAATACACTACTACTTAACTTTGTTGGTCGTGGAGGTCCGTCAATTTTAAATATGCAACCGGGATAACCTCATCCCCTCTTTAAACAAATGTGGTCTGAACTCCCATCCCTATCCAGGAGCCATACCACTAAGCGCTTGTACTACACTCAGTCCTTGCGCAATCAATAATGAGCTTAAACTCAGTCCTTGATGCTCAAATTGTAACCCTAAGGCTACCCAGGTGTTATATTAAATCTCCCCTACTGGACCTATCCTTAATCCTCATGCATACAAATTAGAATCCAACACATGAATCTAGAAACCGAAATTTCTATAATTATCATACTTCTAATCAATTAAATCCCAATCACATTAATTCGATTCTCATCTAGGGCTTACTGATCTTCCCTAAGTCCCATAATATCCAATTAATAATCACCAAAGACTTACAAAAGGTTCGGGATAATAACAATCATTAAAAAGAAACAACTTCACAAATTCTTGGGAGGTCAATCGATCAAAGGCAGGGGGTCGATCGATCGATCGCCCAAATAACAACCCAATTTTCTGCATTTCTTCTACTATGGGTTTCATCACTTTTAATCATCCAAAACTCCATACTAACTACCCAAATTCCTTATAAACCTTACTACATGATATAGCAACATATGAGAATGATTTTTAATGCTCTAAACATCCTAGAATCATCAAGATTTTGAATTAGAAACATATGTTTATCCTTTTTTTCCCGAAAATTATATACATAATATCTTCAAGAACACACCATTGATTCTCTTCATCTCTTAAACATATTTATGATTATTTTGTGGATTACTATCTATCTACAACATGAGTTTGATTCCTATAAACTTCCATTTTTCAGAAATCCATTAACCACCCTTCATTATCTTCCAAACATGTAAAAATCTCATCTCTTTATAACTATCCTAACATGGACAATATACAAACTTAGATTGCAATTATCAAACACTTGCCTCTAATGAAGATCCGATCCTTTGGTGTAGTATATCACAGGTGGTTCTCCCCTTCTCCGGCCACTTCCGGTGGTGGTTGGTGGTGGTGACCTTTGGTCTTAGTTCTCCTCCTTTCCAAGCAAGCTTTTCTCTTTCTTAGCAACCTTTCACTCTCTCTAGGAAGAAGACTTTTCAATTTTGTGTAGAAGAGATGAAATGAACCTACGTACACTAATCTCCAAATATTTATAATAAGACAAAACCCAAAATCACTATTCATCCCCATTGTAAAAATAACCAAAATGCCCTTTTGGGTTGTATTTTCATTTCCAAATGACCCGAGACCCAAAACTAACATCCAAATAGACTTTTCTAACTATTTCAACCCTTTCGGATGCAACGAAAAAGTCGAAACGACTATAAGGTTGATGCAAAAATAAGTTTCCTTTTTAATTTAATAAATTAGTCCCGACACGTCCCATACCGCGTCCGACTAAAAATTCAAATTACTGCATTAATAACTCACAGCAATATCGATAATCATCACATTCATATATTACCTAAATATCTTCAAGTAATATTCAGAATCATTCCTTCTAATATCCACAATTCGGATAAAACCCAAATGAATTAATTTATAATAAAATCCAATTAATCCATTAATTTAAAATATAACACATTTTAAAAGTCATTAAAATCATGGGGTATTACATAATCACGGGGTATTAGAGTGTCGAAGACTTATTTCTTGATAAGATATGGGTCCTATGAGTTAAGAGTCATGCCGTTTGGGCTGACAAATGCTCCAGTCGTATTTATGGAGTTGATGAACCGAGTGTTTAGAGAGTTCTTGGATCAGTTTTTCATCATTTTCATAGATGACATCCTGATATATATTCACACACTGAGGAGGAACATGCCGAGCACTTGAGGCAGGTTATTCAGACTCTACGAGAGCATCAACTGTATGCTAAGTATGAGAAGTGCGGATTCTGGTTACAGGAGGTACAGTTTTTGGGGCATGTTATGTCGGAATTAGGAATATCGGTTGACCCAAGGAAAGTGTCGGCGGTAAGGGAGTGGGGACAACCCACGACTTCGATGAAAGTGCGTAGTTTCTTGGGGTTAGCCAGATACTATAGGAGATTCATCTGAGGCTTTTCAAAGATAGCGGGTCCATTGACGACTCTAACTCGCAAGGGAATTCCGTATGTTTTGGATGATGCTTGCCAATTGGCTTTTGATGAGCTGAAAGACAAGTTGAATTCGGTGCCAGTTCTTGCTTTGCCTAAGCCGGGAGTAGAGTATCTAGTGTACACTAACACTTCTTTACGGGGACTAGGGGAGTACTTCAGTAGGAGGAGAAGACTATAGCTTTTGCCTCCCGCTACCTACAGCCCCACGAAAGAAATTACCCCACCCACGACCTAGAGCTAGCAGCGGTCATTTTTGCATTGATGATTTGGAGACATTACTTGTTGGGGGAGAAGTTTCGCTTATTCACAGACCACAAGTCACTGCAGTACTTGTTCACTCAGCGAGAGATGAATATGCATCAGCGCAGATGGTTGGAGTTTGTGAAAGACTACCAGTTTGAAATACAGTATCATCCGAGAAAGGCTAAGGTGGTTGCTGATGCATTAAGCCGTAGACCGGTGGGTGATGTAGCGGACATATGGAAAGTGTAGTGGAAAGAGTTGGGTCACCAGGACGCGGTAGCCCATTCCTTTGTATCTGCCAAGATAGTCACGCCAGAGAATGTTATGAGCATGATATAGGTACAGTCAGCGGATTCGTTTTGTCAGGAACAAATTGTACGGCTTTTAACTGAAGGTGCTAAGTCATACTCAATAAGTTCGGATGGAGGTTTGAGGTTTAATTAGAGATTGGTGGTCCCGTAGGGAGTAGACTTACGTCATGCAGTGATGACACAGTCTCACGGGTTCAGATTTGCGGTACATCCCGGAGGAGATAAGATGTACCAAGATATGAGGAGGCAATACTGGTGGAGTGGGATGAAGAAGGACATTGCGGAGTTCGTGTTAAGTGTTCTACCTGCCAGATGGTAAAGGTAGACCACCAGAGACCGTTTGGGTTACTTCAGTCGTTGAAGATACCTACGTGGAAGTGGGAGAGTATTTCCATGGACTTCATTACTGGGTTGCCTACATCACAACAGGGTCACGACTCCATATGGGTTATAGTGGATCAGTTAACCAAGGTGGCTCATTTTCTGCCTGTACGGACAGACTATACCACGGGCCAGTATGCATATTTGTTCATTGTCGAGATTATTAGGCTACATGGGGTGCCTCTGGATATTGTGTCTGATAGAGACAAGATTTTTGTGTCGCACTTCTGGGAGAGCTTTCAGGAGGCCATGGGTACAGAGTTGAGATTGAGTTCAGCTTATCACCCACAGACGGATGGACAAACAGAGCGTACCAATCAGATGTTGGAGGATATGATACGCATGTGTGTCCTTGATTTTGGAGGAGGATGGGAGCCGTATCTTCCACTGGCGGAGTTTGCTTACAATAACTCCTATCAGTTCACGATCGACATGGCTCCATTTGAGGCATTATACAGAAGGCCTTATCATTCTACCGCTTGTTGGCTAGAGGTGGGGGATAACAAGTTTCTTGGACCTGAGATTATTCAGGAAACTTCATCTCGAATTGAGCTCATCAGGAGTCGCATTCGGGTAGCACATGACATATAGAAGAGCTACGCTGATGTGAAGCGAATCTTCTGAGAGTTTAGCATCGGGGACCACGTATTACTATGGGTATCTCCTATGAGAGGATTAATGAGGTTTGGAAAGAAGGGGAAGTTGGCCCTGAGGTACGTGGGGCCATTTCCCATTATCCAGAGGATTGGGCTGGTGGCGTACAGATTGGGGTTAACAGAGCATTTGCACCGCATTCATGATGTGTTCCACATTTCGTCGTTGAGACGATATCTTCGGGATGACATGGCCCATACTCACATTGCGATATAAGAGATTGATTTATAACCCGATAGCTCTTACGAGGAGAGACCAATGGCTATCCTATACCATAGCGAGAGAAAATTGAGGTCCAAGGTAGTCCCACTTGTACGGGTCCAGTGGGAGCATCATAATGTGAAGGAATCCACTTGGGAGCGCGAGGCAGATATGCGCGAGAGATACCCAGATTTATTCTTACCAGGTATGCCTTATTTTCTAAATTTCGGGACGAAATTCCGTTATTAGGGGGGAGTATGTAATACCCCATATTTTTATGACTTTTAAATTTGGGGATTTATTAAATTGAATTGAGATATAAAATTAATATTAATCCGGAAATCATATTAAATATTTACTAGGGTGATGAGAGTTAGTAATTATTGGGAATTTATTGATTATTACTTAATGGATAAAATAATATGTATGATCAAATTTATTAAATTATCATGAGTGTATAATTTGATAATTGTGGAAATTAAATCGGGACGCGCTTGTGTCGTATCAAGATTTAATTATTATTATTAAGAGTGAATAAATTATGAGTCACCCGTATGGTCATTTCGAGTGCGTCAATGTATCCGGAAGGGTCGAGTTAGTGAAACCCGAGGGTTTAGTTGGCTCTCGAGGCATTTTTAGGCCTAATTGGCATCCCGGGAGGGTATTTTAGACATTTTACATTTTTGGGTAATTAAACCCACGAATTTCCTCAGGATAAGTCAGCCTTTAGGAGTTGCCTTCTCGGGTTAACAAATACGAAATCAAAGAACGGCCATTAGAAAAGGGGTTGGAGAGCTTTCCAAGCAACTCAAGGCCAAGAACTCAACCGTTTACACCGCCACCACCACCAAAGCGGAGATCGCGTGATAAGGAACGCAACCATACCACTTTCATCCACAAATCAGAAACTCAAATTCCAGGTAATTATCTATCTTGCTTCTTTTTTAATTAATTGTCACACCATGTTAGATTAGGATGATTGAACCTATGTTTCATGGAAGAACTCAAGGATTTAAAGGACCCAATCACATGTTGTAGGGAAAATAAATAAACTCTGGACATCCCAATTATATGTAGAGGATTACCCACTAAATTTGATTAATTTAGAAGTGATAAATCTGGGAAAAAGACACAGAATATGGAAGTTTAGAGGAAAGTTAGGGTTCTTGATAATTAAAATAAATTTTCCCATTAATTTAATTCCATTGTTAGATTTATACATATTTCACGTAGAAAATCTTGCATATATGTATATAGAACTTGTGGTAATGTTATGTGAGAATTTGGGAGTTGTTAATGACGTTTTTGGAGAAATTGGAAGATGAAACTCGTAGGTTTTAATGGAAGTTTATGGGCAAGAACTGCTTGATCGATCGATCAACCAAGAACATCGATCGATCGATGATCGATCGATCGACCCCCTTTCCTCGATCGATCGACTCCTCCTGGAAAACTGCATAATTCCCGTCAATTGGTTTAATCCAGTTAAAATGCATAGGAACCCTTGATTGTTATTATTGGAGTATAATGGGATATATAGAAGACGAGTAGGGAATAGGTGGACCCCGTTGAGTGAAATTTAGTGTAGGATGAGATTTTGGGTTAACGAGGAATTATTCATGTGTATAAGAAATCATGCGTACATTTAATAAAAAGATCGAGACTCGTAAGGAAGTTAGATCAGAAAGTAAAGGAGTGTATGCCTACTGAAATTATACTTAGAATACTTCGAGGGAGGAGAAGTGAGTATGAAGTGAATTATAAATGAGAATAAAAATGACGAGTCCGTTATGCGAAATAATCGAGTAAAATGTGTTAATAACGGATAATTATAATTATGGGTCGTGAGCGCACCTAATTTACAAATGTGAATATTTATTTATATATGACTGTGTGATTGTGCATATATTATATATCTGCATAAAAATCATATTCGGGCTTCTTGCTATCACGGGGTTTTCCGCGTCGGGACGGTCTTATCTCGATTGGGCCTTTATGGGGGATATTGACTCGTACCCTAGAACATAGGATTCCTTGGTACAGGCTATCTGATTGATAGTCAGATGGTACTAAGAGACGTGAGGGTATGTGATGACCTCTTTGTGACTTGGAACTATGCCTCGCCTCCATTTCTATGTGTTTTATGTTAATGCAGTTCGAGAGTGATTCCGAACTAGTATTTCCCTTAACAGGTGTGATACGGGGACTTGATAGCAGAGTATGCCAGCACCATAGATTTTATGCGGGGTGCTGATAGTATATATATTATATGAGTAGATAATATATATATTTATACTTAAGTATGGGAACTTTCTATTGTGCGTAAAAGTAGTTAAGTAATGAGTAAATAATTCGACTTTATTATAAGTGTTTGAAAATTTTGTGACAACACTGGTCTATTTTTTATATAAAATAAGATATATACGAGAGCTTAAATTTCATAAATTAATTATCTTAGCCATCGTAGTTAGCGGTATGAAACTTTATGGGAAGGTTAATTTAAAATAAACTTTTGAGGTTAATAGTTCTGTAGATGTGCACACTAGATGAGAGGTGAGAATTTCCCAAGAGAGTGACGCATACTAACATGGTTTTTACATTAGCCGATAAGCATTTTAAATACTTGGTAAACTAAATTTTTAAGATGTTTTACACTCAGGCTCTGACCCGTTTCCTGTTATTTCCTTTCTCTTGTATATATATGTATATATTACAGGTGCCCAGCCACAGTGACGTCATGCTTAGATTTCTTGGATCGAATGCACTACAGATTATGTGGGAGTTGCAGGCTACTACTTAGACGACCTCATTGTTGACTCCACTCTTAGTTTTAGTTATTATTAGTTAGGGCATGTGTCGCCCGTTTCTCTATTCAGTTTGGATTTTTGTCAGAGATTTATGTTCCTTTATATTTTCAGTATTTGGTACCCTTTGGGTTTTAACTATTGTCAGGATGGTTTCATTTATAGTTTTAAACTGGTTTGGTTTATTTAGATGATTTAAATTCTTGTGTGCTATTATTCATCCTTAGTATTTATGAAATCCTAAACTATTGGTGATTAAATAGGTTTTAATAATTGGACTTAATAAAATGGAAATAAGGTTCTAAATTGTTTTGACACTAAGCTTAATTATTTAGGCTGTTAAATTGGAAATCTGATTTGCGACATTGATGCTAAGAACGAACCAACCATCCACCTTGATTTTTAATTTAATAAAGGACTGATCACCCGGTATTTAATTAGGCGGGGTGTCACACCCTATTTTTTGAAAATATTTTAGCAAGTGCTTAATTTACTTTAATATATAAAATATGATATTCTTCATATTTAAATTGGTGTCGCACTGACATGAGATACCCCTCACCTCTCATCTAAAAGTGCACACATATCGCATGTATTTTAAGACAACCTAGTTAAGCTACCCCACCTAACTAATATCTCACCAAAGTTTCGAGTCACCATACGCTATCGCAACAACTCGCGTATGTACTATCTTAAGATTTTTCTTGCTTATACATTATCTCTCTCGCTGATAATCTAACCGTCCATAAATTGACGCTCACTACTTCCGACATTTGCTACTTTCATGTGTGGGATGTCTCGCAAAGATAAATCCATACAAGGAACCCTCCCGATACACTACTACACAGCAGTGTCGGTTATAATTACGTGCCTGAACAACAATCGAGGTACCCAACCCATGTACTAAAGACCAAACATTTCCTCAACTTCCAACGTTTCGTCAATCTTCATGCGTGGAGCATCTCACAAAGGGAAATCCAAACAAGGAACCCCCCTGATACACTACTACTTAACATTGCCGATCGTTGAGATTCGTTTGGCCCTCTGTCCATAGCATGTACCCCTAATTTACCGTCTCTTAACATAAAAGTATATTCATGTAAATCCCAACTCTTCCTTACCGATTTATCCATTTAAGTATACTAAGAACAATAATCTAAAACGTCCTAGGGTCTAACATCTCTCAGCTCCCGACATTTGCTACTTTCATGTGTGGGACATCTCACAAAGCGAAATCCAAACAAGGAACCGTCCCGATACACGACTATGTAGCATTTTCGGTCATTGAGATTTGTCAGTCCAGGGTCTAAGTCTATTAATATTTAACCGTTCATTATTAACAACTTTCACTAGTTATCAATCTCATATATGTATACATACTATACTGTACTCATCTAGTATATCTATACTTATATATCACACACTATATAAGTATATCTACCATCCCTCAGAGATATAACTGCAAGGATGCAGTCTCTTAGTGCTATCATTCTCCAGGCCATACTCACACATCATCCCGAGTACCAGTAGTCGGACTCTCACACCGACTTAGTAAAAACCAAATCATAACGTTGGGAAGAGGCCATAGTTCCTCACTGGAAATAAGATGAATCATACCCAAGACGTCTTACCCCTGAACCTCACACACGGTTAATACTGGATGCTATGACGTGGGGACTATACTCTCTCTATTCCTCAAGCCAGGGGGATTCACCCACATCGCGCAACTTCCCATGACAGCACTTGAGGGGTATGTCTGACATAACACACATATTTATTTATAATCATATCATATATATACTGTCTCTATACCCGTAATATATATATATATATATATATATATATATATATATATATATATATATATATATATATATATATATATATATATATATATATCATCAAATCCGTCTATTCCTACCTATCTCTCGTGGCATTAGCCTATAATCCCGAATATATCAATTCGTCACACAACTTATTTTAATCCCATAAGTATCCACTCACTTATGATACATTTCTCACATCTTCTAATCTCGGAATAGTAGCTTATCACTCTAGCTAGTATTCTTATATCATCTTGTTCGCACCTTAGGATGAACTCATATATTTCCATTCGGCATATATATATATATATATATATATATATATATACCCATATATAATTGGCATATATATTCTACATGCAAAAATATATATGTACAAACCCGTCGAATAATTCCTCGAATATCGTTCATCCCAAACATTCCTAAATTTAAACCCCAGATCTTTACCACTAACCCGAGACTTATCTACATCATGTATTTAATCTTTTACAGGTCCTCACACTCTATTTAGGATCCCCTAACATTTATCTCCAAAAGGAATTCGTCTACAACCCTTTTTAGGCCAAGAAAAACCTCTCTGATTTTTTATCACAGCCGGACCGATTCGGTTGCCAGAAAAACGAACTGGTCCAGCGCTCAAATAAACGGACTGGTCCATCCTGGTTGGATAAATTCGATGATCTCATGTCGAAATCCGCCGAAGCTTGGCCCTAACCTTCTCTTTTCTCCCTTTTCTTCCTTATTTCTCCCCTTTCAAATTTGATTATTTCATTTTGCTTTATTTATCTCTTGGCTTATAAGAGATAAATGAGGGTTTATCCCTTATTAAACCCAAAATTGATTTGTATACACAAATACGAGTCCCTACTAGTCCAAAAAGTCCCCGAAACCCAAACACTACCCCCCAAGTACGCTATTGTGACTATTTCAGCCCTTCCGAAACCAATCGTGAATTCAAAATTCCAAAAGAGTCCATAATCCATAAAATATATACATTGATATCTCAACAATAAGACTTTAATACAATCCCAAAAGAGTCTCTAAATAATACAAGTCAACAAAGTCTGAATATACAAACTAGAACATCTCAAAGTAGACTAGTTTGAGAAGAAAGATGATAACTTGATAAGGTTGAGATACACAAAGTCTTTAGAATTGATATTTTAAGTAAGAGAGATGAATAACACATGCTGACTGGATTGGAAAAACTAAGTGAGAGGTCCAGCCCTAGAACCTCGGTTCCACATTAAAAAAATGAGTCAAAACCCTAACAATTAACTCAGCTACGCAACTCAAAGCAGTAATATTAGTTGATGATAAAATCACAGTTTATAAAATTTTAACTGAACGTCATGTCACCTAAAACATATCCTCACAATGTATTAGAATTATCTCAATGCATATCATTAATTAATTATCCTCATTAATTAATCAATGCGTAACCGACATACGGCCCTTCCTCTTGGCCATCTCATAAGCAAGTGGTACACCAAATCAAATAGTCACAATGTATTAGAATTAATCTCAATTAATTTCATTAATTAATTATACTCATTAATTAATTAACACATAACCGACATGCGTCCTTCCTCTCAGCCATCTCATAAGCATACGGTACGCTAAATTTAAATAATCACATTTCATTCCCTGATGCCACCTGGTATTCGCATGACCGGGAATTCACATATCACAACATTAATGGTATCCATCCAAGGTTCCCACCCATTCATTTCATTTAACCATCACATTTCATGCCCTGGCACCATCTGGTATTTGTATGGCCAGGAAATCACTTATCACAACATTGGGGTGTCCCTCGATGGTTCCCTCCCATTCATTTCCATTTCACATGTTCATTTAACATTGATATTTTAACACATCTTTATTCACTCTCAGAAATTTACTCAAACCCCAATTCTACCACTCGGGTCATATCATTGAGAATTCTTATACCTTTTAATCCATTTTGTAAGGAGATAAAAAGACAATCATCCTACAAGTGATTCCTCGTAATGAAAAGCATTAAATCGAAAGTATATAATTTCACTAATTATTTAAGTCTTCACTCTTACCCGCCTCTAAACTCCGTGTGTGGGATGTCTCACCGGAGTGAAATCTAAACACGGAACCCCCCGATACACTTACATTTAGATAGGATAGTTGTTAAAACGAATTTAGATAGGGTTTATTATGAGAGAGTATAGAAATAGCTTAAAAGTTTATGTATACTATCAATCTAACGAACCCAACATTTCTATCCAATAACTAAGACATCGTATAATAAACATCTCGTACTCCTTCTATCATCTACAATAAAGTACATTTCTAGTTATGGCAATAACTCAAGAGGCACTTGCACATGTTCTTTTATAAGGGAGACATATAATTAATTTATAAGGGGGTATCTCATATGAGTCATATACGAATCAAGTGTCCCAAGTCACTAAATATGCGTTCACATTAATTCTTATGACATAAATGAGGTACTCATAGAAAATATCATAAATTATAAGTCACAAATATCAAAAGTGGCACTCTCAAAGCATAATGTATAACCCTACCAAGTGTGCATATATTTTAAGTTTAAACAACTCTAAATTTTATGTCCATTTCATACCCCTATTTATATCTCGATCGTCAAATCCAAATATTGGGGTCCAAACTTAAATATCAATTTTCATGTTTCGATACCGATAGATAGTTTCAATAAAGATATCGTACGCAACACATAACTTCAAATATTAAAAACTACTTAAATCCACCCATTTGTAATTTAATAAGGAGTATATAAACCCTAGGGTTTCTAATAAATTTTAACATTTAAGAATTAATTTATGTGAGTTTTAACAACTACGCATATAAAAGGAGGAGAGTAAAATGTCACTTGCCTAGATAAATATGTCTCTAAATTAGTTCCCCAGTTGATGGAAAAATCACTTTTAAAGCCTCCTGGAAAATGGTCTCTAAGTTTTCTTTTTAAAAATATAAATAAAGGTTTGGGGTTTAATTTATAAATTGATTAAACTTTGGATAAAAGTGTGGAATAATTTGTAAGTTAGTTGGGAAAATGGGTGGGTACCAATCAAGAAACATAAAGGGAAAAAGAGAAGGGGAAACACTAATTATCTCAATGGTTAGGAGAGAGGGTCTCATTAAATCATGAAGGGATATGGTAGCCACCCACCCATATTCTCCTTTCCAGGATTTCAGTGCCAACCTAGGACCTTCTTTCCCCCACAAATGTGTAACCCACCCTTTTATTTAACCCCTTTTAACTATTCCAATTCCTAAGGTTTTAAATCCCTCTTTAAAACCCTTATGACCTACTGCATTGCCTTTTTAAAGCTCTATGGCCTAATGCCTTGTGTTAAAATAAACAATCTCAATCAAACGCCATTAAGGCTATTTGACCAATCCGTCACCCTTGTCCTTTAATGTTATTCAGCCCAAAGCAGCAGCCAATGTTAGAATATGGTATGGCCTAAAATTCCTAGCCAAATGTATTTACTTTTTGAATTTATGTAAGAATATAACACCACATCTCAAAAAAAGGTAACTCCACGTCTTTAATTTACACTTAGATTAATTAATAAGTTGCAATCAACTCCATTAATCATAAAATTTACGTTTCAATCCTTCAACCTTCTTAGTAAATTCAATTTAATATAGTGGTCACTAAATCACTTAACTTAAAATTTCATAAAATTTTATTTGGTTGTCCTCATAATTATTTATATTATTATGAATTTGAATTATTTGTATCATTATGAATTAAATTTCTCATGATCAATGGAGTATTACTCTCTCTACTGATGACCTTGTGGATTTATTTATCTATGACTGAAGAAGAAAAGAATATCGATTTCTGAGGCTGATCGGTGGATACAAAGGCAAGAGTTGTTTGCTATAGGACGATGCTAGACTACGTAGTTTGCTGTGGAAGACTTGAAGACTTTACTGAATAAGCTTAGTGGATCTCTAAGTCGGTTTGTAAGTCTTTATTTGTCTTTCTTGTTCATACACAGTGTTGTATATAGGTTTTGCCTGGAAGGGTTTTTTCCTTATCTTCTTCCCATTTTTGTTTTGGACATTGGTTTGCTTCGGCTTCACATTTAGATTCAATTATCTTGCATGCTCACTTAATTTTAATCAAGATAAAATTTGGCCAAAAAGGTATTTTATGTGTTTGACCTAATCTAGGAGGTATTCATATAACCAGGACCTACTCACATTTTCATTAGGGATGAAGATAAAAATGTGTTGTAGGTTTTATAATTTGAGAACTAACGTGAAAAAAAGAACATATCCTTGCATTATTATAAAGGCACCAACTAGCAAGCCCCTCTAGTGGAGTGCAATCCAATAAGGCCGAAATCGAGACCTATTCTCCTACGATCATAGGTTCCTGCGCCCTGGATGCGGTTCCAAATCTTGCAGTCACGGTTGAAATCACGATTATCTCTCTCTCTCTCTCTCTCTCTCTCTCTCTCTCTCTCTCTCTCTCTCTCTATCTATCTCTATCTATCTATCTATCTATCTATCTATCTCTATCTCTCTATAACTCTCACAATCATCACTAATTATGAAACTACATCCCCTATAAACTCTATCTTTCTCCCTAAGCTTATCCAAAATGATAATATGTCCTTAACCTTTTATTATTATTATTCCAACTAAGGTCTATTAATACTCACTTAATCCTATAAAATAAATTCCAAAAATATAGGGTTTTACGTTCTCCCCTACAAAAAGAGTATGTCTTCATAATTCACATGAAAATAATTCTCACAAACTCACACGAGAATATTTGAATACCCTACAATAGACAACGTAGCAAACCTATAACCCCAAGCCCGAGAAAACATGTAACCTAGATCTTTGATACCACTTTTTAATACCCTGAGTGAATCTACTAGTTAAAAGTAAAAATACATATCAATTTGAACCTTTTTTTAAAACTTCTAATCAATGCCCAATTGATAAAATAGAACATTTATGAAAGCTAAAATAATTAGTAAATGAATAAATCATTTACTTTCTCATTAATATTCAAAGTCTCTTTTTATAACTTACTATGGAAAATAAAATGCTTATTTTTCAAATATAAATAAAATGTAGTATGGAGAAACTAAAGTGTCCTTGCATCTCAAAATTTTGGAAAATCTATAATTGATTCAATACTCGTAAAAATCTTAAATGCATATAAATTGTGTGTGGGTGTGGGGAGGGCGGGGTAGTGAAAAACTTAGTATGCTCGTATAAATTCTCCAAGTGAACTACATATACATATACATATACATTTACATATACATATACATATACATATACATATACATATACATATACATATACATATACATATACATTTACATATACATATACATATACATATACATATACATATACATATACATATACATATACATATACATATACATATACATATACATATACATAAAACTTTGTGCATATGACCGCTTAACAATCAATTCAAATACTAGGATTTCATCACATGTTACTATACTTACCAAATTCCATATAACAAAATCCATGTTGCACTTCCCAAAGTATGGTGTGAGAATCCGTTCACTCTCTTGTCATTATCCTCCCAACACTTCATGGCCTAAAACAAACTCATAATATAATCACAAGGCACGATAGCCAATTCCAATTAAAAATCATAAAATCTTAATTAATCCTCTAAAATAAATTCCAACATTTGGATATAACACTAACCGTGTCTCTTAATTGTATATATTTTCTAGGGTTTCTTCGCCTGATTATATTCTCTAGGAAATTTTCATACACCATATTTAATAGATTCTCCGATCGTCTAGGTAAAATATATATATTTATACTCCTCTCTAGATTCAATGGATTCTCCAAGGTTCCCCAGGTTGAATAGATTATCTTTGAAAATTTCATATCTTGGATTGAATAGATTCTCCGATCATATAGTTAGTACAGATAATCATTTATAATGACGGGTGACTTGATTGTGAATGTAAAAGCACATGATTTATTTACATATAAATATGCTACTATAAAATTGTTTCAAGTGTATACATAATCCTTGAAATCTTTAGGATTAAATATAAAACTTAAAAATATAAAAATGTGGAGCACATGTAACAACCTACATATTTTCCCATTAGGATTTTCAGGTACCCGTGATAATATATATTGTTCATTAAATTAAAATACCATTCTCAGTATATGACAAAAATATGAGACAATTTAAAACCTTTTCCAATAATATATGATGCATGGAAAGATAATATGAATAACCTAAAACATTAAGAACCAAAAATAGATAATGTCTAGTAAAATCATCAACAAGTAACAACTCTAACAAAGTACTAAATACAACTCTCGAATCACAAGTGACCTACCAGTCCAAAAATATTTGATTCATATAAAGTGGAGTGAGGGAAAACTATACTACGCTTGATGATATCTCCAAAGCTAGGGACTACACTCTAAGATCTAGTGACTCTTAGATGCACTCCTTAACTTGAGATATTACTCCACAAGTACGATGGTTCAGGTCCACCTTAAGAATACTAGCTACGTGATCCAAAATAGGGTAATATAAACCCAAACATAATTAATAAATGAAGTAAATATCATAGTAGAGTCTTTTAACTGAAAATAAACACTTAATCATAGAGTCTTTATAAAGGTCAACATGATAACGAGAGTAATCAACTATTCGAATAATGAGTGGAATAACAATGTTCCACATAATAACTGGAGTATAAGAAAATATCTATTTAAAACAGATCTGAACAATTATTCATTGAAATACATATTCAACCAATAATAAAGTAATGGTTGGTATCATCAAATATATACATATTAATAGATATTAACAACTACATAGTTTCCTAACTCAAAAATTCATTAGAAGCCTTTTAACCACTTTCCTATTTTATATTCCATTATGAACATTTTTCGCATAGTCCATTAGCCAACTGCCCTCCCATCTAGTACATTAAAAGTATATTAACCATTATAAGTATTTTAACTCATTTGCAATTGTAATACCCCATACTATTACAGATAATTAAATTACATGTGTGGGTGTAATTTAATAATCTGAGGGTTTAAAGTAAATGAGATGGACTAATTATATTTCATGTCGCAGGTGAGTAAAAGCGACGGGTGATATTATTTTATGCGAAAAACAAGTGATGAGATGTGTTGAGTTAAGAGGTGAATTTTCTATAAGTGACTCGGATGGAGATTTGGAGTGCACGGTTGGTCTCAAAAGGGCTAAGATAGTTATAATAAAGTACCTCGGGGTAGTGTTTGTGTTTCGGGGACTTTTTGGATCAGTAGGGACTCACATTTGTGTATACGAGTCAATTTTGGGTTTATTAACGGGTAAACCCTCAATTCTCTCTTATAAGTCTCAAGAAAAAGAGAGAAAGAGAAAGAAAAGAAAGAAAGAATAAAGAAGAATTGGGAGAAGAAGAGGATACTTGGGCCAAGCTCCGATGGATTCTGGCATGAGATCATCAGATTCATCCAACCAGGCATGTGTTTAATTAGCTTTAATGATTGAAGTGACTTTATTTTTCATATTATAGTTGGTGATGAAAAATTATAAGATTTTGGGTTTAAGCTTCTTTCACAAAAAGGGTGTTTTTAGAAAATGATTTCATATGATTTTGATGAGATGATAAACTTGTATGAAATCTGAGCTAAATGTGACATCCCGCCCAATTAAATATCGGGTGATCAACCCTTTATTAAATTTAAAACATAATGTTCGGTTGGTTCATTCTTACTATCACTATAAAAAACATTGAACCTTATTAATCACCTAATAAATAATTAAGCTAGTGTAAAAAAAAATTCGTTTTAAGTTATCCCCAGATAATCCATTAATAAATTCCAATTATTAAGACACAAACCATTTTCCATACACATGATAAAATAAAAATTGGATACGAATCAACTGCTGAAATAAAAGACTAGACAAAACATTCCAGTTCAAATTCTCAAACCATAAACCAATATACTGAATCCCACAAAATACTAAATACTTAATTGAAGGAAGTACAATCTATCCAATAAAATAACTGAAGATGGGTGACACATGCTCTAAATAAAATGTCTAGAAAGAATTGAATGAAATGAGAGTGAAGGCGTCTAAGTGCGAGGACCTGCAGCTACAACAATTGATACAGCACGTCAAACAGTCTGAACGTCTCAACCTGGCGTCCCTGTTGCTGGACACCTGATATAAATAGAACAAGAGAGGATAATATATGCAAGAGACGGGTTAGGGCGCGAGATGTAAAACTATTTTAGCAAGTATTTAAAATTTGCATTAAAGAAATTATTATATGCATGTAAGCTTTTCGTACTCTCACATGAGATTCTCATCTATCAAATATTGTGAAGGCCTAATGTACATCTAGTCCAATCTAGCTATCCTAATCTCATTTAAATATATTCTAGACTTACACCACTAGCTATATCTCGAAGTAGTAACCCGCATTTCCAAATACTTGATTTAATCTTTCAACCTTTATTAATTCCTTTAAGGGTTGTCACCCTAAAGTTAAGTATTCACATCTTAAGGTACTTAGGATTTCATCATCTTAATCATCTACAAATATCTCACGGTAGATAACATCACTAGTATATATATATATATAATCATCACTTTATAATATATACACTAATACGACACCCTTAAACTCCGTTGCGGTGCATGCATACTCTGCTACCGAGTTCTGGTACATCTTGTACTCAAATAAGGATGATTGGTTCGAAAATCTCCCATGAACCATAAAATCAAACACACATAATGGAGGCGAACATAGTCCTAGGCCTTTGGGGCTATGCACATACCTATGCGCCCTAAATGACTGTTCAATACCATCTTCCAACAAATGGAAATCCAACCGACGTAATATATTCTAAGGTGCCAAATCTTAAATCCCCCCGAAGGCTCATTGGGATAAGACTGTCCTTTATCTTTTTTAAACCTCCCGTGATAGCAAGTAGCTAGTATGTCAATACACATAATCAAACATACTATAGGTATTCACATTACCCATTAATATAATCAGGTATACACACAACCCGAACGTAGGATCATATATAGTATTTGTTTCTCTAAAACTTTCGGTATACTATAGCTTACAATTTGTTCTCTCTATCGTACCTTACACAACAAGATTCAACCGTGTAAGTATTTCCTAGTAGTGTACCCAAGTACCTCACTACTAATCTATGGCAATAATTATCATAGGTAATCCCTCTCTCGTGAATTAGCTAAGATGCATCGTTTGAAGCCTAGTTGGGTAAAGTTCCCAGTTTTGAAATCTCATTAGAAGTGCCCCGATTGTCGTTCGAACAGGGTTGTTTGAACGAACTTTGGACTAACTTAACTCTGAATTTTTGTTCTTAATCTCATTCGAACGTGGTCATTCGAACGACTTCCCCAGGCCGGAATACTTATAATTAATTTACTTCATAATTCCTTAAAATTAGTCCTGATGTGACTCACACGCGCGTCCCGACTTAATTTTCCGTAACTGTCGTATTTTTCCACTCGCGATAATTTTACTAATTTCATAATCATATATTACTTTATTCGCTTAGTAATATGCAACATAATACACATCAATAAATACTAACCCTTAACTCGCTAGTTAATATTTATTTTAATCTGGATTAATTCTTAATTAATTCTGAAATTAAATTAAATTAAATTAATCCTATATTTAAAAATCATAAAAATATGGGGTGTTACATACTTCCTCCCTTACAATGGAATTTCGTCCCGAAATTTAGAAAGGAGTAAATATAATGGTATACCAGGTGTGAACAACTCTGGATACTTATCGTGCATCTCATCCTCGCGCTCCCAGGTAGACTCCTCGACATTATGGTGTCACCGCTGAACACGTAGAGACGTCACTAACTTTGACCTTAATTTCCTCTTGTTACAGTCTAGGATAGCAACTGGCCCCTCCTCATCGAAACTATCGGGGTTTAGGTCATTCTCTTATAAAGAAATAAGAGTATGGGCCATGTTATCCTGAAGATATCTCATCAACGACAAAATATGGAACACGTCATGAATCCTATGTAAGTGCTCCAATAACCCAAGTCTGTAAGCTAGGGGCCTAATCCGCTCAATGATAGGGAATGGCCCACGCCTCGGCGCCAACTTCCCCTCTTTCCCAAATTGGTTTATCCCCTTCATATGAGATACTCATAATAGTACCTAATCCCCCACAGCAAACTCTCCAAAGAACCGCTTGGCATCGACATACCTTTTATGCCTGTCCTAAGCTACTCGTATATGACTTCTAATTATCTCTATTCTTGTCGTAGTCTCCTGAATTACCTCTGGCCCTAGTAGTTTGTTTTTCCCCACCTTTAGCCAATAAGCAGGAGAATGAAAAGGTCTACCATATAATTCCTCAAATGAGGCCATGCCAATCGTAAACTGGTAGGAGTTATTATAAGAAAACTCCACCAGTGGAAGGTACTGCTCCCAACCCCCGTCAAAATAAAGGACACACATCCGTAGCATATCCTCTAACGTCTAATTTGTCTTCTCTGCCTGTACATCCGTCTGCGAGTGATAGACTGAACTCAAACGTAACTCCATACCCAGGGCCACCTAGAAGCTCTCCCAAAATCTGGACACAAAAATCTTGTCCTGGTCGGACACAATATCTAGGGGTACCCCACTATCTTAGCAATGAATATCTGAGCATACTGGACCATAGTATAGACGGTTTGGACCGGCAAAAGAGAGCTACCTTGGTCAACCGATCCATAATTACCCATATGTAATCGTGACCCCTCTGCGACGTGAGCAACCATGTGATGAAATATATGAAAATGCTCTCATATTTCCATATAGGGATCTCTAACGGCTATAGGATTCCTCCAGGTCTCTGATGGTCCATTTTCACCAACTAACAAATGGCACATTTCGAAACAAACTCGGCGATGTCTTTTTCATTCCACTCCACCGGCACTGTCACCTCATATACTGATACATCTTATCCCCTCCAGGATGTACCGCAAATCGAGATCCATGCTACTTTGTCATCACCGCATACCCTATGGAATAACTAGATGCCCATTAAAGCGCAAACACCCATCTGAACCCACAGGATAAGACTTAGCTCCCTCGACTAGAAGTTGTAAAATTCGATCCTAACAGAACGCATCGTCTGCCTGGGCCTGTACCACTCTCGTCACAATCTAGGGTGTAACGCTCATGGCTGACATAAATGATCAGAAAACTGCATCCTGGTGTCCCAACTCCTTCCATTTCGCCTTCCACACTTAGGCCACCTCACCTACTGACCTCCGTCTCAACGCATCAGCTACTACGTTGGCCTTCCCTGGGTGGTACTGGATCTCAAACTAGTGGTCCTTCACAAATTCAAGCCACCTATGCTGATGCATATTCAACTCTCTCTGAGTGAACAACACCTGTACTGACTTATCATTTGGGAATATGCGAAATTTCTCTCCAAAGAGATAATGTATTGGACACACACTCATCAAGGATAAATCCTAACTAGCACATTGCCAATTTTTATCTTCAAAATTAGTAAAAGGGTAGTCAAATTTTAATTAAGTGCGCGGGCGATAAAAATAATGAAATTTTTGTTAGTGATCGCTTTTTCAAAACTGTTCTCCTATTGGGTTACCTAGTTGATTGACTTTAAATTTAATGATGGCTAAGGTAGCACACAAACGGTAAGCGAGTGAGTCGGGTGATGAAATCCCTTCTCGTGAATGACCACGTGTAGGTCTTTGTAATTTAATTCATCACACCATTTGAAAATAAATGTGAGAATTTAAATCAAATAAGAGCACATAGTCACACACAAAAATTGACTCGCTGACAGGAGAGGCGCAAGGGTTCAAGAGATGTACCTCCCACGATTTTTACGCCGTGGGGTGATGAAAATTTTGAGTCGACTGAGAGGAGATTACGCCTATCTCAGTCGGCCCCGGGAGTCCTACCGACCCAAGGTGGAGAGGCTTCTTTTCCTCGCCTTTGACTTCCTCTCTCTACCTTGTCCGTTTTTCCTATCGCACTTGTCTTCAATTATTACAAATAGAAAATGAAAAATAAATGGTGTCTCTAAGCACCGCAATACAAGCCAAGATAATAAAGTCCTAATACAAGCCTTCTAAAAACATTAAAAATGGTACAAAAAATATAAAAATAAAAGGAATACAAATGAATCACAATACAAATCCTCTCTAATGCTTCAAGCTCCAAAGATTGGCAACGACGCCATTTAATAACTTGACTTTTGTGTGATGTCGTTGTTGAAGACAAGTTAATCAAAACCTCAATTACCTACAAAAATATAACAATCTAAACTGTAGAGGTAAGTAAGGGTATCAATCCATATCAAGGGGGTAAAGCGAGGGGAAAACAATTATAATTCGCTTTTATTTTCTTTTTGGGATTTTTCCTTTTTCTATATTTTTTTAGCTTTTTCAATACTAAAACAATTTGGGTGAGAAATGGTGAAATAACTCAACTAAATGAAAGATGTAAATAACTAACTAAAAAGTAAATGAAGATGCTAAATAAATCTAACTAACTAAAAATCTAAAATATGAGAATGGTGAAGAAATAAAAGTGAGGACTAATAAGGGATAGGATGACACCATATATTCTAGTTAATTAAAATAAATTAATTCATTAAAATTAATTATCACAAATCAACTCTCATTGCACATGTAATTTTAATAATATCATTTTAGAAAATTAATTTTAACACTCCTACAACTCTTGAAATGTAGATCCTAACATCATTTAACAATCACCCGCTAGGATCAATTTATTAAATTAGTTTAAATCATAAAAGTAATTCTAGAGTTGAAATTAAAGGAATAATAACACACTTGAGAAACCCCTATTTCTAGTTCGAATCTAAAATGGGTATTATAACTAGAATTTCGATTTTCTCCCGAAAATCATTTACCCTCCTTCGAGGTGTAAATTAAAATGTAAGAGTGCAAATTAGTCATCAAAGGGACGTTTAATTTAATTTAATTAATTAAATTAGGATTAACATCAAATAGTGGGTCACCCCACCCCTTGAAAGGGGTTTTAGCCCAACATGATATTAAACATGATGAACAAATAATCAAATGCTAATAAAATAGAAGAGAAGAGAAGAGAGAATCAAACCCAATCTCTTGAAGCGAAATTGAACTCTAATTTCTTTGAAATCAAGCACCATCCATCCAATATGGGAATCCAACAATAATCAATTCAATATAATACTCAATTGAATTACTCACAATTTATCCTCACAAATCTCTAAAAATAAAAATAAAAACTATTTACAAACTATTTCCCTAATTTATTTTCTACTCTAACCTATCTCTCTAACTCTCTCAAGAATTCTCTCTCCAAAATTCTTCCCCAAAAATGGTCTTCATCTTCTTTAAATAGAAGGAATGGAGATAAGGGAAATTTGGGTAAGGATAAAATGTGGGGGATCATGGGGTGTGTGCACATAAGGTTTGAGAGGCGTGAGGTCACAAAAATCTGATTTGGGTGAAGGCAATTTTGGGATTAAAGAAGGTGCATGTGGGAAGTGGTTGTTTGGGGGTATAATGGGAAAAGAGGGTTAAGTGGTTAAAGACATGTGGTAAATGGGTTTGTTTAATTTTTTGGCTTGGCTTGGAAATTGGCAGGTAATAAATCGGGTAAAAAAATGGAATGGGTCTTGAAAAGGTTTGGTCAGATACTGGGTTTCGGTGATGGAAGGTTGTGGGTGAGGTCATGGGAGAGATGGGTTCAAAGTTGGTGAATCGGGTTAGCACTGGCCGGAGCAGGGGGTCGGGTTCTAAGAGGATAGCGGGTTGTTGGCATCGTGTTTGGGCATTGGAACCGGGTTAGAGACGCTGGTTATGGATTGATGGTTTCCAACAGGGTATTGGTCTGGTTGAGGTTCGGTGGGATGGAAGATGGTCGAGTTCGGTTTGGTGATGGAGGCTGGTATTGGGTCAAGGATGAGTTGGTCAAAAATGGGGTTGGATTGGTTCAGGATCCAAGAGGATCGTGAGTTATTAACATCAGGTTCTCGCCAGCAGGTCGGGAGGTGGGGGAGACATAAGGTGGGTATGGTGGTATAAGGTAGGAGATTGGGTATGTAGGTTAGATGAGAGATGGAGGTGGGTGATAATGGAGGAGAGATAAAGGGTGTGTGTTGAAAGGTTGAAGATGGGTTGGGTGGGGTTACTGTATAGGTGAGTGTATGGGAATTGGTGTGTGGGTGAGTGATATGTTTAGATGTGTGTTAGGGTCTATGGTATTTGGGTGTGAGTGAGTTGTAGGATAAGTTAGTTTGTGTGTGTATAATTTTGACACCTAAAAAATAAAATAAAATAAAACTAACTTACTTACTCAAAATAAAACTAACAAACTAAAAAAATAAAATTAACTAAATATAAAATCCTAATCTAAAAAAATAAATTTCAAATAATAAAATAAAATAAATAAACACTAAAAATCTAATAAAAATATACAACTAAAGACCTAAAAAAAAGTAAAATATAATAAAACTAAAAATAAACTCTTAAAAACTAATATTAATAAAATAAGACAAAATAAAATAAAATAAAAACTAATAAAAATCAAAATAAAACTACACTAAATAAAAAGAAATTGAAAAATATGCAAATAAATTCTAAAAATCCTAAATAAATCTAAAATAAATCCTAAAAATAAAAACCAACTCAAACTAAAAATCTAAAAAATTAAAAAGTCATAAACTAAACACACACGGGCTTCGGGGTAGGATTTAGGATTGGTTTTGGCTCGTGTAAGGTTACAGGCCAAGGGAATTAGCTCCATGAATTGCATATTTGACTTGATTTATCGCTTTTACATCCGCAAGACACAATTGACCTTCAAAACAAATATTAGCATGCATAAGACCCAAATTACCGAGAATTAGCATCTAAAATACGTCTATTTGGGGTATAAAATGTACACGTTTGGGTGTTTATCACATCACCCCCAAATAGAGCGTTGCTAGTCCTTGAGCAATAAGATAGAGAGAAATGAAAAGATAAGAAACCAAAAGTGTACCACTTTCGCGTGCACTTGCGATTGCACTTAGCATGTGCAATAAGACTTTAAACGTAAAGGTTGTCCTACACGACGAGTTTTGTCTTGTGAGGGTTTGTAGTGAATAAACCCACAAAATTCTTTACTTAGAAATGACAACAATCTCTTATTAGACGTAGAATAATCGGACAATCCATCACATGAGAAATATTTTGAGAATTACAAGCTAGAATGCATAAAAAGTTTAGCTATGTGAATACTCAAGGCACATCCTTCCTAGAACTCAACGTGTGTAGTGTCAATCAGTCAAAACGATTCGAGTATCTGTGACAACCCGCTGTCCGGAATAAAGGGTGGCCAGCCCTATACCCCGATAAAATAGGAAATCAAGGATAATATCATCCTCAGCATCACGACAATATATAAAGTATAAGGAATAACCACTCTATATTCCAGAAAACGGGTTATCAAAAAACTTTGATTTGAAATAAAAAGGAAAACATTTTTAACAACCCATAATAGAAATAGAGGGTGGAAACCCCCACATGCGTATAAGAGGAACCCAAATGATACAAAAGGACCGAACGAAAGGTCGGCAAATAACAACCATACATCATACATTTAGTACCAAGTGTTACATCATAAATTCATTATACAATTACACAGTTTGGGGAACAAGCCCGAATAAACTGAACATAACTAGAAACATAAACGGAGGCGTCTACACAAAATCCCGTGAAACTCGCACAATATCACGGCTCCTCAAAAACATGTGGAAAGGAAATGTCATTACGGGCAACCGTTCGGCGGAACACCTGAACGGATTATATACATATAGAGAAGCCACAAGAAAAGAAAACCGGTCAGGCCCGGGTATATGTGAACAATAGATAAATGACAAGTATGATAATGATGCACAACTAAGCATGGATGATAGTCTATCATGTTAACAGCATATGAGGAACTGAAACTAGTGAAGGACTACATAGAGTGAGATTCATAATAAAACAGAATTTAAAAGTGCTTATGAGCCTTTATCATCATTAATCATATTTCAATTCAAGTATACATTTTTCCATTCCTTATCAGGAATATAATTGACATCATGTGCTCTATATGGCATTAATCTCAATAACATGCTCTTTGCGGCATAGTTTGCTCTCTAGGGCATTAATGTTCCATCGAGTCCAACTCGATAATTAGAATAGTCATAATTATAAATATAACGCTTCTAAGACCGCCCATCCGGGTTTCCCCATGGTGCGCGTCCCTAAATAACCATCATCTTCCAGGGCCTAACATAAGACAACCTGGGATCCTATCGAAAGCGTCGGGAAGCGGCCATGAGCCTGCGTGGTAGCCAAGACCACACCCGGAATCTCCCTACCCCCGCAGAAAAATATAACCACAAGCGCTCCCATGGCCTAGGACTATATCCACCCTGCATTCATTAGCCAGGGGGCTTCACTTATCGTGCGGACTTCCCTTAAGATGGTATTTAGAGAGGTGTGTAACATTCATTTTATTACTTTCCATTTCATGATTAGTAAATTATCATTTACCTTAACAATTCCCCATTTGAATTAAAAGGGGTATAAGTTAAATCGGGACTATATGTAATTCGTACCGACCTAGCATCCTCAAAAGGAATTTAGACTCCAAAGTTATCCCCAAGGCCTCTTTTAGGCTTTAATATGAATCATCAAGTCAAATCTAACTCGAATTGAATTCTACAGTCTCCAAATTAACCTTAGTAGATTCTAAACCCTTATAAAACTACTAGACAAAAGAAATGCCTAAGCATCACTTTAAATTCCCACTTGAAAGAATCCTAGATGAACCCTTTCGAGTCTAGGATGTCGTCCCAACTCAACTAAAACTCTAAACCCTATGTTTACTTCATTTAAGAAGGTCCCTAATCAATAATCCTAAAGAAAAGGGGTTAAAAATGAAAAAAGAAAAATTTGGAAAATGCAGGGCTACCGAATCGATTCGCCCCCTTGGCCGAATCGATTCGGCCAGAAAAGTTGAGATTCTGCATCATAGCCGAATCGATTCGGATGGGAGACCGAATCGATTCGGTCAGAAAATTTGGTTTCTGCATAACTGCCGAATCGATTCGGATAAATTCCGAATCGATTCGGTCAACAAGACCTGAGCACTGGCCCTAGCCGAATCGATTCGCCCAGGGGACCGAATCGATTCGGGCCTGCGATTTTGCCAAGCAATGGCTATGGAGTCTTGGACTCCATTTTCTACCCAAACTCCAATTTCTCCAAACCAAACTCATATACCAACATTCTAAAACATCAAAGATGCTATTGATCATCTTCAAACCCCATGAATCAACTTAGAGTAAATCAAAACCCAAAATGCATAAGAAAACCCTAAGTTCTCTAAACTAAAATCAATTCACCATTAACATAACAAGTCATCTATCTCAAGACACAATTTAGCAAGTAAAAACTTGCCTTGATTCTGCAAATATGCAGTTTCCTTGGTGTAGTAGCAATCTCTCTCAATCTCCAAAGCTTTCTCTTCTCTTTTCTTACTCTCTCTTAGGTTTAGGAAGGGATTTTGGGAAAATTAGAAGACTTAGGAGGCATAAATCGTGACTTAAGGTAAATGCTCCACTTAACAAATCAAAAGTGCGATAAAATAATACGCGATAGCATAATTAAAGCACAACCAGTCAAAAATGCCCAAAACTACAAAATACAATATGGTACATTATTTGACTATTTCGCACATTCCGGAATCAACTGCAACCTCCAAATTATCATTTGGACATTTTAAAATTCAATTTAGGTTCCGGTCTCATAATCAAGTCAAATATCATTTTATATTCAGATGATATTAATAAGCATGACATAGCAATATTTTCCCATGATTATGATATGCATGCAACCTCATAATAAATATCAACTTTTCTACATTGAATTAACATTCAAATCGTAACCCAACACTGGTCTCTAATTACTATACTAAGTAATTACTATAAAATACGGTCTCATAAGCGAGGGTTATTACATACTCCCCCCCTTATGAGGGAATTTTGCCCCCAAAATTCAGGCGTAGCTCATGAGAAAAGATGTGGATATTTCTCCCGCATCTCCTCCTCGCGTTCCCAAGTCGATTCTCTTGCATGATGATGACTCCAATGGACTCTCACTAGAGGCACCACCCGAGATCTTAACTTTTGCTCCCAAACTCAAGGATAGCAACCGGTTGTTCTTCGTAAGAAACATCGGGCTGCAAATCGATATCTTCGAAAGGAATGTGCCAAAGGGCACCTTCACACCTTCTGTACTTCTTCAAGGAAGAGACGTGAAAAACATCATGGATTTGTTGTAAAGGTTCCGGCAAGGCAATTTGGTATGCTACGGGACCGACCTTTGCAATCACCGGGAAAGGTCCAACAAAGCGGGGTGCAAGCTTTCCTTTCTTCCCAAAACGCTTAATACCCTTCATCGGGGACACCCGTACCAACACTTGGTCTCCAACCTCCAATTCCATATGCCTCCTTCCCGCATCGGCATAACTCTTTTGGCGATCTTGGGCTATCCGTATGCGATTTCGAATAAGCTCAATCTTCGAGGAAGTATCTTGGATCATTTCAGGTCCAAGGAACTTATTATCACCCACTTCTAGCCAACAAACGGGCGACCTACAAGGCCTGCCATACAGGGCTTCATAAGGTGCCATACCAATGGTAAATTGGTACGAGTTGTTGTAAGCAAACTCAACCAACGGAAGATATTGTTCCCAACTACCTTTAAAGTCGAGTATGCACATACGAAGCATATCCTCCAACATCTGGTTTACCCTCTCGGTCTGACCGTCTGTTTGAGGATGATAGGAAGAGCTCAACTTCAATTCAGTCCCCATAGCTCCCTGGAAACTCTGCCAAAAGCGGGACACGAATATTTTATCTCGGTCGGAGACAATATTCAAGGGTACCCCGTGGAGTCTGACGATCTCCTCAATGAACAACTGGGCATAACGAGCGGTATCATAATCGGTGCGCACAGGTAATAAGTGTGCCGACTTAGTCAAACGGTCGACAATCACCCAAATTGAGTCATGCCCCTTCTGCGATCTAGGCAAGCCCGTAACAAAGTCCATCGAAATGCTCTCCCATTTCCACACGGGAATCTCGAGCGGTTGTAACAAACCCGTCGGCCGCTGGTGGTCAATCT
Organism: Sambucus nigra; assembly: GCA_949130495.1. NCBI lineage: Eukaryota > Viridiplantae > Streptophyta > Magnoliopsida > Dipsacales > Adoxaceae > Sambucus > Sambucus nigra. The sequence goes on from OX422215.1 coordinate 363,476,295, forward strand.
TAACCAACTGACAAGTAGTACACTGGGACACAAACTCGGAGATATCCCTCTTCATACCCGCCACCAATACGGACGGCGCATATCTTGGTACATCTTGTCCCCGCCGGGATGTACCGTGAACTTCGACCCGTGGGATTCTGCCATAACTGCACGTCTCAAATCCCCATCATCGGGAACCACAAGTCTTCCATGGAAGCGTAATCCACCCTCAGAACCAATTGAGTACGACTCCGCTCCCTGATATAACAACTGGCTTGTATGATCTTGACAAACCTTATCTCTCTTCTGAGCTTCCACAATCTTTACTATAATCGTGGGAGTAACCGTCATCACCGAAAGGAATGCTCTCACTCCGGCATCCTCCAGGCTGAGTTCTTTCCACTTAGCTTTCCACACCTCAGCTAAGCCTCCATCAGGCTTTCTACTAAGGGCATCGGCTACGACATTCGCCTTTCCGGGGTGATAATGAATATCAAATTGGTAGTCTTTCACAAACTCCAACCAACGGCGCTGGCGCATGTTCAAATCCTTTTGGGAGAATAAGTACTGTAGCGATTTGTGGTCGGTGAAAAGACTAAACTTTTCCCCCAAGAGGTAATGCCTCCATATCTTCAAGGCAAATACAACGGCGGCGAACTCCAAATCATGCACTGGATAGTTCCTCTCGTGAGGCTTCAACTTACGAGAAGCGTATGCAATGGGTTGCCTCTCTTGTTGAAGAATACCTCCTAACCCCAGAAGAGATGCATCGGTAAAGACGAGATATTCTAACCCCGGCTTTGGCAATGCCAGGACTGGAGCTGAAGTCAGTCTATCCTTGAGCTCATCGAAAGCCGCTTGACATGAACTGTCCCAAACAAATCTTACTCCTTTCCGAGTCAAATTCGTCAATGGGCTAGCAACCTTAGAAAAGCCCTTAATGAATCGATGGTAATAACCCGCCAAGCCCAGAAAACTACGAACTTCTGTGGGCGTCGTGGGCTGACCCCACTCCTTCACCGCGACCACCTTACTCGGGTCCACAGACACACCTAGGGATGACACCACATGACCCAAAAATTGAACTTCCTTCAACCAGAAGCCACACTTCTCAAACTTTGCATACAATTGCTGATCCCTCAATCTCTGCAGGACCAACCGCAAGTGAGCAGCGTGATCCGACTATGTTTGAGAATAGACTAGGATGTCATCAATAAATACAATGACAAACTGGTGAAGGAAATCCCGAAACACCCTATTCATAAGGTCCATAAACACTGCAGGGGCATTGGTTAGCCCAAAGGGCATAACCAATAACTCATAAGATCCATAACGGGTCAGAAAGGCCGTCTTGGACACATCTTGCTCTCGTATCCTCAATTGTTGATACCCTGTCCGCAAGTCGATCTTGGAGAAATAGGAAGCTCCTCTAAGTTGATCAAATAAGTCATCGATGCGAGGCAAAGGGTATTTATTCCGGATGGTGACTTTATTCAACTCTCTATAGTCCACGCATAACCGGAGAGAGCCGTCTCTCTTCTTCACAAACAATACCGGAGCGCCCCACGGCGAGGTACTACGCCTAATAAAACCCTGCTCCAGTAGCTTCTGAATCTGATCTCTCAGCTCCCTCATCTCCACAGGATCCATTCGATAAGGAGCTTTTGCGATCGGCCTAGTTCCCGGCATTAGGTCAATCACAAACTCTATTTCCCGACTTGGAGGTAATCCCGGTATCTCCCGAAAAATATCTTCAAAGTCCCGAACGATGGGAAGAGAATCTAGGGGAACCACGACATCTCTAGATGTGTCCTCCGCAATACAATATAAATAAGCACTCGTGCTCCCTTCCACACAAGGCATAACTACTAGGAACATCTCTTGTCCCGGAACCGCAAAAACTATACTCTTCCCGTAGCAATTCACTATAGCACGGTACTTCACTAGCCAATCCATACCCAATATTACATCGTACCCGACCATATCAAGGACGAGCAAATCGGCCTCAAAACACAAGTCACCAAGATTAATTCCTACGTTTTTACATACGAAGAAAATCAATGAGCCATCGCCCATAGAGGATTCGATGCTAGTGAAAGTACTTTCAGCAGATTTTATCAAACCTGTAGTCTGAGCAAAACTCCTAGAAACAAAGGAGTGCGCCGCACCCGTATCAAATAGAATTCAACCCATGTGCCCATGGATGAGAAACTTACCCTCGATCGCTGGTGGTGCAGGAGGAGCTGGAGGAAGCAAAGCCTCCTGAATATGGTAAACTCTTCCGTACTGTAATTGCCCCTGTTGAGGAGGAGCAACCGGATTAGGCGCTTCGGGCGGAAACTGTACATACGGCCGTTGTGGGGCCCGAGGAAGATGCCCTCCAACCAACTGAGGACACGCCCTTTTATAGTGGCCCAGCTCCCCACACTGAAAACATTTGATTGTCGTAATATCCTGATTTCTAACTTGGTTATTCCGGAATTGACCCGCACCTCGGCCCTGTTGGCCCCTACCACCATTTCCACCTCTACCTCCCTGTGGTTGCTGACCACCTTGACCTTGCCTGTTATTATTACCGCCAGCATTAAACCCACCGAAACGTTGACGCTTGGATGAATCCCCCTGCTGAGGATCCCTCTCAACCTGCTTGTTCCCCGAGGATTGGGAAGAAGAAGATGTTCCCCCTCCACTCCCAACTCCTCCCTGTCTCACTGTTTGTCCCACAGTAACAACCTTCTTATTGTTTAGCAAAAACAATCTGTGCTCCTGACAATGAAGCAAGGCAGCATTCATCACATCACCAAAAGTCACTAGAGATGGATTTCCCAGCAAATGTTGTTTTATTCGCCAGTTCAAACCTCCCACAAACTTGGAGATCCTCTTCGATTCTGGAGTTACCTCATCCGGTATAAAACTAGCTAACCGGGTAAACTCTTCTTCATACTCAGCAACTGACCTCTCCCCTTGAACCAAATCCTGCAGCTTCCTCTGCATCTCCCTCTGAACTGCGGGAGGGAAATACTTCCCATCAAACAAAGCCCAAAAATTTGCAATGGACATAGTATCCCTTTGCTCGGGTGTCGTCATTGACTCCCACCAATGTAAGGCCGGTCCTACCATCTTGAAAGTAACGAGAATCTGCTTCCTCTCCTCACTACATTCCACCATCCTAAGATGGCGTTGCATATCTCTCTTCCACTGGTTCGCCTTGATAACATCTGAACCTCCCTCAAACTCCGGGGGATGTCCCTTCAGGAAAGATTCTCTCACCCGTTCCCACTGAGAAGGTCCCGTGGGAACTTGTGCTTCTTGTCCCCTAACTTGGGCTTGTGGCATTTGTTGGGCCACTGCAGTCATCGCGGCGTTGACAGCTTGGGCCACAATATTTGCCACTTCAGCGGCACTGATATTTACCTGTTGCTGTGGAGGACCAAACTCATCCTCAACGACCCTATTACGTCTAACGGGACGTCCTCTCTTCGGCGGCATCTGAGATAAAGACGAGATAGAGTTAAAACATAATGTAAGACAATCTATTTAACAGAAGATCGCATACATAGGCAGCAAAACAATCCTAACATTAAGTTCTATATCAAAGAACGCTACGGTAGAACGTGACAAGTCCGCATAGATCCTAAAGACACTAGAACCTGATGCTCTGATACCATCTGTGACAACCCGCTGTCCGGAATAAAGGGTGGCCAGCCCTATACCCCGATAAAATAGGAAATCAAGGATAATATCATCCTCAGCATCACGACAATATATAAAGTATAAGGAATAACCACTCTATATTCCAGAAAATGGGTTATCAAAAAACTTTGATTTGAAATAAAAAGGAAAACATTTTTAACAACCCATAATAGAAATAGAGGGTGGAAACCCCCACATGCGTATAAGAGGAACCCAAATGATACAAAAGGACCGAACGAAAGGTCAGCCAATAACAACCATACATCATACATTTAGTACCAAGTGTTACATCATAAATTCATTATACAATTACACAGTTTGGGCAACAGGCCCGAATAAACTGAACATAACTAGAAACATAAACGGAGGCGTCTACACAAAATCCCGTGAAACTCGTACAATATCACGGCTCCTCAAAAACATGTGGAAAGGAAATGTCATTACGGGCGACCGTGCGGCGGAACACCTGAACGGATTATATACATATAGAGAAGCCATAAGAAAATAAAACCGGTCAGGGCCGGGTATATGTGAACAATAGATAAATGACAAGTATGATAATGATGCACAACTAAGCATGGATGATAGTCTAGCATGTTAACAGCATATGAGGAACTGAAACTAGTGAAGGACTACATAGAGTGAGATTCATAATAAAACAGAATTTAAAAGTGCTTATGAGCCTTTATCATCATTAATCATATTTCAATTCAAGTATACATTTTTCCATTCCTTATCAGGAATATAATTGACATCATGTGCTCTATATGGCACTAATCTCAATAACATGCTCTTTGCGGCATAGTTTGCTCTCTAGGGCATTAATGTTCCATCGAGTCCAACTCGATAATTAGAATAGTCATAATTATAAATATAACGCTTCTAAGACCGCCCATCCGGGTTTCCCCATGGTGCGCATCCCTAAATAACCATCATCTTCCAGGGCCTAACATAAGACAACCTGGGATCCTATCGAAAGCGTCGGGAAGCGGCCATGAGCCTGCGTGGTAGCCAAGACCACACCCGGAATCTCCCTACCCCCGCAGAAAAATATAACCACAAGCGCTCCCATGGCCTAGGACTATATCCACCCTGCATTCATTAGCCAGGGGGCTTCACCTATCGTGCGGACTTCCCTTAAGATGGTATTTAGAGAGGTGTGTAACATTCATTTTATTACTTTCCATTTCATGATTAGTAAATTATCATTTACCTTAACAATTCCCCATTTGAATTAAAAGGGGTATAAGTTAAATCGGGACTATATGTAATTCGTACCGACCTAGCATCCTCAAAAGGAATTTAGACTCCAAAGTTATCCCCAAGGCCTCTTTTAGTCTTTAATATGAATCATCAAGTCAAATCTAACTCGAATTGAATTCTACAGTCTCCAAATTAACCTTAGTAGATTCTAAACCCTTATAAAACTACTAGACAAAAGAAATGCCTAAGCATCACTTTAAATTCCCACTTGAAAGAATCCTAGATGAACCCTTTTGAGTCTAGGATGTCGTCCCAACTCAACTAAAACTCTAAACCCTATGTTTACTTCATTTAAGAAGGTCCCTAATCAATAATCCTAAAGAAAAGGGGTTAAAAATGAAAAAAGAAAAATTTGGAAAATGCAGGGCTACCGAATCGATTCGCCCCCTTGGCCGAATCGATTCGGCCAGAAAAGTTGAGATTCTGCATCATAGCCGAATCGATTCGGATGGGAGACCGAATCGATTCGGTCAGAAAATTTGGTTTCTGCATAACTGCCGAATCGATTCGGATAAATTCCGAATCGATTCGGTTAACAAGACCTGAGCACTGGCCCTAGCCGAATCGATTCGCCCAGGGGACCGAATCGATTCGGGCCTGCGATTTTGCCAAGAAATGGCTATGGAGTCTTGGACTCCATTTTCTACCCAAACTCCAATTTCTCCAAACCAAACTCATATACCAACATTCTAAAACATCAAAGATGCTATTGATCATCTTCAAACCCCATGAATAAACTTAGAGTAAATCAAAACCCAAAATGCATAAGAAAACCCTAAGTTCTCTAAACTAAAATCAATACACCATTAACATAACAAGTCATCTATCTCAAGACACAATTTAGCAAGTAAAAACTTGCCTTAATTCTGCAAATATGCAGTTTCCTTGGTGTAGTAGCAATCTCTCTCAATCTCCAAAGCTTTCTCTTCTCTTTTCTTACTCTCTCTTAGGTTTAGGAAGGGATTTTGGGGAAATTAGAAGACTTAGGAGGCATAAATCGTGACTTAAGGTAAATGCTCCACTTAACAAATCAAAAGTGCGATAAAATAATACGCGATAGCATAATTAAAGCACAACCAGTCAAAAATGCCCAAAACTACAAAATACAATATGGTACATTATTTGACTATTTCGCACATTCCGGAATCAACTGCAACCTCCAAATTATCATTTGGACATTTTAAAATTCAATTTAGGTTCCGGTCTCATAATCAAGTCAAATATCATTTTATATTCAGATGATATTAATAAGCATGACATAGCATAATTTTTCCATGATTATGATATGCATGCAACCTCATAATAAATATCAACTTTTCTACATTGAATTAACATTCAAATCATAACCCAACACTGGTCTCTAATTACTATACTAAGTAATTACTATAAAATACGGTCTCATGAGCGAGGGTTATTACAGTATCATAAGAGTAATCCCTAGATTTCATCTTCGGAATTGACACTTCAACTTCAAAATCTCACGGGATATAGCTCTCTCAAACGAACTCTTGAGATTAGGGTCAGTGTATCGCTCTTGTGTGTGAGGAGGTGGGTAAATGTAAGAAAGTTCAAACGTCTCACACACACATAAGAAAGAACATACATTTAGAAAGGAAAGTGATCACATGATTGAAATGCTAATCACTATAGTAAGAACGTTGAGTTATTCACTACATTGACTTTCATTTGCCCGAACACCTAGGGGAGATATGGACGTATATGGGTGAGGAGGAAATGAAATGATAAGGATGGGATATGAGGTAGGATGGTGATGTATGGATGAAAAATGGTTGGAGTTGCGATAAGAGTGTATAACATCTCTGGCACAAATGTCTTTATTTCACAAAAATTAACTACAACTCTCTTTTTCGTTTCTTTTCCCTCTTTTCTTTTTGTTTTTTTCTCGATTTTTTTTTCTTTTTTCTATTTTTTGCTTTTTTTTCTTTTTTTTTTCATTTATACTCTCAACATGGAAGACATTTTATATTTGAAAAACACTCTTTTTCAAAAAGAATTTTATGGATAATATATGAATGGAGTGGGGTATATGGATGATGTGGGAATAGATGGGAATATGGGCGAGGTGAATGGTAAATGGTAGGTGTATGGATGCAAATTTAGTGATAGGAACAAATTTTAAGACACGTGTTTTTTACAACTCGAAAGTGATGCCGTTCTCAGTGATCAGGCCAAATTTTTATAATGAAGAATAATGAGATCATACGATAATTTTAAGTGCGGACCCAAACGAAGTTGAATCAACTTGTGACTCGGAGATTGCATAAAACACTCTAAAAGGGTGAAAGTCACATATCTCATAAGCTAAAGTCTCCACTAGTGATCCTTAAGGTTTTCTTGGGAATTTTAGTACTCTTTAACTCTAAACCGCAGTGACATCATATGTGCGCAAATTTTGTTGAGTCTAAAAATTCTAGTGCAACATGCCCTGTTACGTATTACATAAGCTATTTATAAAAAATAAATCATCTAGCTTGACTCCTAGACTTAAAAGATGGATGATAGAAAATTCACGTCAATGATTGAGATGAAAGAAACTGGATGAAAATTTTAAAAATCAGGTTTAAAACTCAAAAATTTTCATAAGAGGTACGATTTTGATAAAATTCCCCACCCCCAAATAAAAAGGAACGTCGTCCTCAATGTTAAGTAAAATGATTTTTAAAATTGAGAGCAAAAGGTAGGAACGAGATTACCAGAATCAACCTCTAATGAAGTGGACAGATGTATCCAAAAATAAACCTGAATAAATGATAAGAGAAAAAAATGTGTGCAAGTCTATAAACTTTGTAAAGCAATGGGTGATATGAAACACCACCCCCAAACAGGATGAGACTCGTACAAGAAATCACGGGCTGCTTCCTGGTAGCGCTAAGTTTAATGTCTTTAGCCAGACCGAAGGGTTCTCACCCTAAAGATAAGATCTATGAAAGTGCGGGGCGACAAAAAAATTGGGTGATGAGAATCACCCCCAAATAAGAATGAAGCGTCAGTCTTGTTGGATAGAGGCTAAAACGGGTCAATGCACTTGTATGGAAAAGTGCATCACGCGATGCAAAGCATCGGTGGACCATGGGAGGGTGGGTATTAGGGTAAGGATAAGAAGGGCTGGGAGAATAAGCATCGATATTGGGCCTTATTGAGCTGAAAGGTGAGGGCAGTGAGGGCCCTATAAGCAGGATGCTCTAATTGGCGAGGGAGGCAGAATGGTGAATAAATAGTGATGGGTTGGGCCTCATAGAAATGACACGACCGTTCTATAAATGGCCGATGATAATGGTCGCGCCGTGACATGCCAGGGAACTGATGGAAAAAAAAATTAACACCACAAGAGAGTGGTGGGTATGGGTAACAAACTCAGCGTCACGGAAGTGGTGAGTAGAACCATAAATACTCTCGTGGGTGGGGGATGGTTTTAGGTGAGGATCTAAAAATGTAGATGGAAACATGAAATGTGTAAAATCAAGATCCAAATCAGGTGGTGGGGTGGGAGGGACAATGGGTGGGTCGGTTGGGATAAAGGGTGTATCGGGTGGGATAAATGGTGGAGTATAAAGGATGTATCATGTGGGATAAATGGTGGATCGGGTGGGATAAATGGTGGATAAAGATGATCCAACTCAAGAGTGGGAGACGCACACTCCTCATGAGGCACAGAGTGATCCTCAAGGGCACTCGCAGGAGGAAGTGTGGTATCTTAAGATGGAGTGGTCGGCTTCTCCACAAGAATATCGTCGGTGAATGTGGTGGGTGGGTAAGACGAGGCACCAAGATCTAAGATAGAGGAATCACTAGAAATATCGGGCTCAAAGGGAGCAATGAATGGTGGGACATCATCCATATCCGGATAGTTAGGAACTATCTTGGATTCTATCTTGGGAAAATGGTGACCACTCGTAGCCGAAGCTAACCTAGAATGAAGTGGTTCCTCAGGAACACAAGCGGTAGGGTCGATAGGTGTAGACTCGGGAATATTTTTGGATATCAGGGGAGTGGGAACCTCATGTGTGAGTTCCTTTGGATTTTAAGGGACCAAATCAGTCTCCTTAATGAAAGGTAAGCCAACAAAATTATCGACTTGGAACCTGGACCATGCAATGGTCTCAACTTCGAGACTCTCGGGGTAGTAGGGTTGGTCACACTCAAAATCCATGGCACAAGACGATGCATCATGACTCCACGTGGGTGTGACAATGGGTTGACTTGGGGTGAAATCCGACTCGGTCACACACTCAAATTCATTAAGGCATTGTTCAAGACATTGAAGGGATTCATTTTGATATTGAGTGGCTTGCTCTTGCTCGATGATAAATTATTGCAAGAGTGCCTCGAGAGAGGAGGTGGAGGATTGTGGTGGATTGATGGGTGGTGGTGGTGGTTGAGGTGGACATCACTCACTAGGATGAGGAGAATACACATATGAAGTGTGGGCAATGGGGTTAAGTTCATCATACACGAAGGGATCGCCTTCGTGATGGACAAATGGTTGATAATCATGGGGTGTGTAGTGAGGGAACTAATCAAGAGGAGGTGAACTAGGTTTCCACGATAACTATTGGAATGTGTGAGGATCCGCAACACCGGGTTGGGATTCGTATTGCATGGAAGGGTGATCAAGCCTCCACGAATAGCTAGGGTACTCACACAACTCGGGATTAGATACATCGGGATAGTAGCCCGGGGTGGGTTCCAGAAAAGTGTCATATGGATACACTTGGTCCATGGTGGGTTCGGATGGATAAGGAAGATATGGACACTCATAGGACAAGTGATCGGTGTGAAAATAATGTGTGCATAACAAAACATGTGCCTAGTTGATACTCGTCATCAGAGGCGACGAAATGTTAGATGCTTTCATGGATGACGCATGAGTATCAATGGTATGTTGTTGAGAGTTAAAGCCACAAAGTAAGGTATGGAGGTTCGACTCGGGCTCAACATCAAGCATGCTTTGAGAAAATGAGAAATGACCAAAGTAATCCCGTAAAGGACGTTCTTCAGCCAAGACGAGAAAAATAATATTTTCTTTGATTTTTTTAATTTTTTCAAATGGAAATAATTTTTTCTTTGATTTTTTTAATTTTTTCAAAATGAAAGGAAATATTTTTGAATTTTTCTAAAAATGAATGAAAGAAAATATTTTTGGATTTTTTTTTTGGAAGAAAAGAGGGGGGGAAAATAGGTGGATCCTTTGAATTGGACGAACTAACTAAAACCGGCTACCGAAAAATTGAATTGGACACACACACATCAAGGATAAATCCTAACTTGCACATAGGCAATTTTTATCTTCAAAATTAGTGAAAGGGTAGTCAAATTTTAATTAAGTCCGCGGGCGATAAAAATCATGGAATTTATCTTAGTGATCGCCTTTGCAAAAATGTTCTCATATTGGGTTACCTAGTTCATTGATTTTAAATTTAGTGATGGATAGGGTAGCACACAAATGGTAAGCGAGTGAGTCGGGTGATGAAATCCCTTCTCGTGAATGACCGGGTGTAGGTATTAGTAATTTAATTCATCTCACCATTAAAAAAAAATGTGAGAATTAAAATAAAATAAGAGCATGTAGTCACACACAAAAATTGACTCGCTGACAGGAGAGGTGCGAGGGTTCAAGAGATGTACCTCCCACGATTTTTACGCCGTGGGGTGCTGAAAAATTTGAGTCGACCGGGAGGAGATTATGCCTATCTAAGTCGGCCGCAGGAGTCCTTCCGACCCAAGGTAGAGAGGATTCTTTTCCTCCCCTTTGAGCCCTCTCTCTACCTTGTTCGGTTTTCCTATCACGCTTGTCTTCGATTACTACAAATATAAAATGAAAAAAAAATGGTGTCTCTAAGCACCGCAATACAAACCAAGATAATAAAGTCCTGATACAAGCCTTCTAAAAAAATGAAAAATGGTATGAAATATATAAAAATAAATGGAATACAAATGAATCACAATACAAATCTTCTCCAATGCTTCAAGCTCCAAAGATTGGCAACGACGCCATTTAATAACTTGACTTTTGTGTGATGTCGTTGTTGAAGCCAAGTTAATCAAAACCTCAATTACCTACAAAAATATAACAATCTAAACTGTAGAGGTAAGTAAGGGTATCAATCCATATCAAGGGGGTAAAGCGAGGGAAAAACAATTGTAATTCACTTTTATTTTCTTTTTGGGATTTTTACTTTTTCTATTTTTTTAGCTTTTCCAATATTAAAACAATTTGAGTGAGAAATGGTGAAATAACTAAACTAAATGAAATATGTAAATAACTAACTAAAAAGTAAATGAAGATGCTAAATAAATCTAACTAACTAAAAATCTAAAATATAAGAATGGTGAGGAAATAAAAGTGAGGACTAATAAGGGATAGGATGACACCATATATTCTAGTTAATTAAAATTAATTAATTCATTAAAATTTATTATCCCAAATTAGTATTAAAATCACAAATCAACTCTCGTTGCAAATGTAATTTTAATAATAACATTTTAGAAAATTAATTTTAACACTCCTACAACTCTTGAAATGTAGATCCTAACATCATTTAACAAATCACCCGCTAGGATCGATTTATCAAATTAGTTTAAATCATAAAAGTAATTCTAGAGTTGAAATTAAAGGAATAATACCACACTTGAGAAATTTCTATCTCTAGTTCGAATCTAAATTGGGTATTATAACTAGAATTTAGATTTTCTCTTAAAAATTATTTACCCTCTCTCGAGGCATAAATTAAAATCTAAGAATGCAAAATTTGTCCTCAAAGGGACATTTAATTGAAATTAGGATTAACAACAAATAATGTGTCACCCCACCCCTTGAAAGGGGTTTTAGCCTAACATGATATTAAACATGATGAACAAATAATCAAAGGCTAATAAAATAAAATAGAAGATAAGAGAACAATCAAACCCAATCTCTTGAAGTGAAATTGAACTCTAATTTCTTTGAAATCAAGCACCATCCATCCAATATGAGCATCCAACAATAATCAATTCAATATAATACTCAATTGAATTACTCACAATTTATCCTCACAAATCTCTAAAAATAAAAATAAAAACTATTTACAAAATATTTCCCTAGTTTATTTTCTACTCTAACCTATCTCTCTAACTCTCTCAAGAATTCTCTCTCCAAAATTCTTCCTCCAAAATGGTCTTCTTTTTTTTTTAAATAGAAGGCATGGAGCTAAGGGAAATTTAGGTAAGGATAAAATGTGGGTGATCATGGGGTGTGTGCACATGAGGTTTGAGAGGTGTGAGGTCACAAAAATCTGATTTGGGTGAGGGCAATTTTGGGATTAAAGAAGGTGCATGTCGGAAGTGGTTGTTTGGGTGTATAATGGGAAAAGAGGGTTAAGTGGTTAAAGACATGTGGTAAATGGGTTTGTTGAATTTTTTGGCTTGGCCTGAAAATTGGCAGGTAATAAATCGGGTAAAGAAATGGAATGGGTCTTGAAAAGGTTTGGTCAGATATTGGTGATGGCGGGTTATGGGTGAGGGCGTCGGCGAGATGGGTTCGAAGTTAGTGGATCGGGTTGGTAACGGCCGGAGCAGGGGGTCGGGTTCCATGAGGATCATGGGTTGTTGGCATCGGGTTTGGGTATTTGGAATCGGGTTAGAGACGCTGGTTACGGGTTGATGGTTTCCAACGGGGTATGGGCCTGGTTGAGGTTCGGTGGGATGAGAAGAGGGTCGGGTTCGATTTGGTGAAGGAGGCTGGTATTGGGTGAAGACTGGGTTGGTCGAAAATGGGGTTGGATGGGTTCAGGTTCCAAGAGGATCTCGGATTGTTGGCATCGGGTTCTTGCCACCAGGTCGGGAAGTGAGATAAGGTGGGTATGGTGGTATAAGGTAGGAGATCGGGTATATAGGTTAGATGAGAGATGGAGGTGGGTGATAACGAAGGAGAGAGAAAGGGTGTGTGTTAGAAGGTTATAGATGGGTTGGGTGGGGTTAGTGTGTAGGTGAGTGTATGGGAATTGGTGTGTGGGTGAGTGATATGTTTAGGTGTGTGTTAGGGTGTATGGTATTTGGGTATGAGTGAGTTGTAGGATAAGTTAGTGTGTGTGTGTGTGTTTTTAATATGGACACCTAAAAAATAAAATAAAACTAACTAACTCAAAATAAAACTAACAAACTAAAAAAAAAATTAACCAAATATAAAATCCTAATCTAAAAAAAATAAAATTCAAATAATAAAATAAAAGAAATAAACACTAAAAATCTAATAAAAATATAAAACTAAAGACCAAAAAAAAAGTAAAATATAATGAAAATAAAAATAAACTCTTAAAAAATAATCTTAATAAAATAAAAACTAAAAACTAATCAAAATCAAAATCAAAATAAAACTGCACTAAATAAAAAGAAATAGAAAAATATGCAAATAAATTCTAAAAATCCTAAATAGATCTAAAATAAATCCTAAAGATAAAAGCGACTCAAACTAAAAATCTAAAAAATTAGAAAGGCATAAACTAAACACACACGGGCTTCGGAGTAGGATTAGGGACTGGTTTAGGCTCGGGTAAGGTTACGGGACAGGTGAATTAGCTCCATGAATTGCATATCTATATGACTTTTACATCTGCAAGACACAATTGACCTACAAAATAAACATTAGTGCGCATAAGACCCAAATTGTCGAGAATTAACAACTAAAATACGTTTATTTATGGTATAAAATGTACACGTTTGGGTTCTTATCATCTCCAAATCTGAAGTGGAAACACGACTGCTGCCAACTCCAAGTCGTGTGTGGGGTAATTCCTCTCGTGGGGCTTAAGCTTGCGGGAGGCATAAGCTATAGCCTGGTCCTCATTCTGTAATACTCCACCTAGTCCCTGTAGGGACGCATCAGTAAAGACAAGGTACTCTACTCCTGGCCTGGGGAGCGCTAGTACAGGTGCTGAAGTCAACTTGTCCTTCATGTTATCAAACGCCAACTAACAAGAATCATCCCAAATAAATAGTACACCGTTACGAGTCATATTAGTCATTGGACCCACAATCTTCAAAAAAACCTAAATAAATCATCTGGAGTATCCAGCTAACCCCAAGAAACTCTGCATCCATCGGTGTCATGGGTTGTCCCCACTCCATCACCACTGACACCTTACTGGGGTCCACTAATATTCCCCTATCCGATATGATATGCCCCAAGAACAATACCTCCCGCAGCCAGAGTCCACAGGTTTCAAACTTGGCATACAACTTTTTCTCCCGTAAAGACTGCAAAACCCTGCGTAGATGCTGAGCATGCTCCTCCTCGGTCTATGAATAAATCAGAATGTCATTTATGAAGACAATGACAACCTGATCAAATAACTCTCTGAACACCCTGTTCATTAAGTCCATAAATATTGTCGGTGTGTTGGTTATCCCAAATGGCATAACCCGAAACTCATAGGATCCATACGTCATTAGAAACGCAGTCTTAAACATATCCTTCTCCCTGATCCTCAACTGGTGGTATCCCGATCTCAAGTTTATCTTCGAAAAGTAAGATGCTCCCCTCAGCTGGTCGAATAAGTCATCATTTCTAGGAAACGAATACTTATTTCATATCGTGACTTTATTCAACTCCCGATTATCTACGCACAGTCATAAATATCCATCCATTTTCTTCACAAACAGAACTTGGTCACCCCAAGGTGAGGTACTCCGATGGATGAAATCGTGCCCCAACAACTGCTCAATCTGATCCCTTATCTCCCTCATCTCCACAGGAGCCATACGGTAAGGTACATGAGCTATTGGCCGAGTGCCCAATGCTAAGTCAATCACAAACTCTATCTCTCTACTCGGCGGTAGCCCTGGTATATCCTGAAACACATCGGCGTACTCATGAATAATCGAAATCGAATCTAGGGTAATCACAACTCCTGTAGAGGTATCTTCTTCTATATAAAATAAGTGGGTGGACGATCCTTCCTCGGGGCGAGGTATCACCACTAAAAATATCTCGTGACCAGGGATAGCAAAAATAATGCTCCTACTAAAGCAATTGATCATGGCCCTATACTCGACTAGCTAATCCATCCCGATGATAGCATCATACTCGTGAATATTTAAAACAAGCATATCGATCAGTAGGATATATCTCCTAATATCTATGCCCACTCCCCATAATATAAATAATATCAATGACCCATAGCCCAACGGTGCATCTACACTAGCGATTGTGCTCTCCGTTGTGTCTAATAATCCCATGGCGCGTGCAAAACTAGTGGCAATAAAACTATGTGAAGCCCCCGTGTCAAATAATATCTACCCCAAAGTCTCCTTTATAGAAAACGTACCTTCAACCATGGGTGGTGCCTATGGGACTGCGGCCTGATGGACGTTGTAGACACTCCCGTTCTGTAGTTGCCCCTGCTAAACTGGAACTGCTGGAATGGCAGGCAAGGCTAGGACTGGTACTGGCGCTGAAGAGCGACTGGGAAAATCGACCTCTGGGGCTTCTGGTGAGCACCCTACTGCTGAGGATACTTCCCCTTGTCGGGGCACTCAAATCGTTTGTAGCCAGTCCTGCCATAAGTGAAATATCTACCTGCGTAGTTACTCCCTCTCTGCCCTTACTAGCCTTGGCCCTGTTAGTCATTGCCACCTCTCCCTTGGTCCTGATGGAACTGTTGTTGGCCCTAGTGTACCTGCTGTTCCTGCTAGCCTTGATGGCTCTGCTAGCCCTGTTGACCCTAGTGGCCATACCTGAAACCTCCATGTCCCTAACGAAAGCCCCCTGATCTGAATCGCTTAGTAGAATCCCCATGATTGGAGACCTACTCACCCTGCCTCTGCTGACTCTGACCTACTTGCGCCCCACTGGGACTACCAACAGCTGCCCTGCTAGCTGGACTCACCTACTCGCTTTCCCCCTTTAATATGGAAGCGAAGATCCTGGCAGTGTAGTAGCGCAACATTGAGTATATCTGGATAGGATTGCAATGAAAGATTACCCAAAAGATGCTGTCAAATCCTCCAGGTCAAGCCATCCATGAACATCTTAATATTTTTCTCCTCAGCTGGTAATAAGTTTACCAGTCTAGTAAACTCATCTTCATACTCGACTACAGTCTTCCCCTCCTGGGTGAGGTTCATTAGTTTTTGCCTCATCTCAGTCTGAACGATGGAGGGAAAATATTTTCTGTCAAATCACACCCAGAAGTACTGTATAGAGATCACATCGCGCTCCTCTGCGGTAGTAGTGGACTCCCACCACTGTAATGCTGCCCCTACTAGCTTGAAAGTATTTAGTATCTTCTTTTGCACCTTCGTGCACTCATACATCCTCAGTTGCCTCTGGATGTCTTTCTTCCATTGGCTATCTGTAACAACATCAGAACCCCCGGTGAACTCTGGTGCATGCGCCTTCTGGAAGGCATCCCTGACTCGATCCCATGTGAAAGGGAATGCATGAGCTGTTGTTAGTGCCACCGCATATGCCTATGGAGGGGCCTGCTGGACCACAGCTAGTGCTATGTTAACTGCCTGAGAAATGATGGCAGTACCCTCAACAACATTCACTGTAACCTGAGTTGGTGCTGGATGAGGCTCGGGCTGGGCATTTCTGGGCCTAAGTGCACGTATGGGAGGCATTTGAAACGAGAAAAAATTTATAAGTCCACAATTATCAAATCTCAAATAGCTAAAGACATAAACATATAATCAAGAATGCAACAATCCTAATAATAGGGCTCTACATCAAAGAGTGCTAAACACTAAGCATAATAAGACGTGCAGATCCTAAAAGACTCGAGAACACGATGCTCTGATACCACCTGTGACACCCCGCCCAATTAAATATTGGATGATCATTCCTTTATTAAATTTAAAACCTTAGCATCACTATCGAAAAAATTGAACCTTATTAATCACCTAATAAATAATTAAGCTAGTGTCCAAACATTTTCCCTTTTAAGTTATCTTCAAATAATACATTAATAAATTCCAATTATTAAGACATGAACCATTTATGATACACATGAATAAAATAAAAACTGGATATGAATCAACTGCTTAAATAAAAGACTCAACAAAATATTCCAGATTAAGTTTCAAACCATAAACCAATATATTGGATCCAACTAAATACTAAATACGGAAGCGAAGGAAGTACAATCTCTCCAATAAAATAAATGAAGATGGGCGACACATGCCCTAAATAAAATGTCTAGAAAGAATTGAATGAAATGAGAGTGAAGGCCTCTAAGTGCGGTGACCTCTTACTACCACAACTGCTACAACACGTCAAACAGTCTGAACGTCTAAGCCTGGCATCCCTGTGGCTGGACACCTGATCTTAATAGAACAATAGAGGAGAAAATATGCAAGAGACGGGTCAGGGTACGAGTCGTAAAAATATTTTAGCAAGTATTTAAAATTTCCATTAAAGAAAGTACTATGTGCATGTTAGCTTTTCATACTCTCACATGATATTCTCACTTCTCAACTATTTGTGACACCCCGCCTAATTAAATACCGGGCGATCACTCCTTTATTAAATTAAAATCAAGGTGAACAGTTGGTTCATTCTTAGCATCACTGTCGTAAAAATAACTTTTCCAGTTTAAACACCCTAATTAATTAAGCTAAGTGTCAAAACCATTTTTAGACATTACTTTCCAAATTTTACCTTATAAACCAAGATTTAAATCTTTACATTATTCATAATTATCCTTGAACATATAATCCAAATAATTTAATCATTCAACAACTCAATACCAACATTTAAAACTTAAAGTAAAACATCCAGATAGTAATAAATCCCAAGATGAAAAAACTAGAAATGAATGAGTCATAATGTCCAATAAAACATCTGAATAATGGAAAGGGCGACACATGCCCCACTAAATGAACATGTTAGGAGTGGAATCAAATAAATGAAGTCGTCTAAGCAAGAGGCCTGCAACTCCCACCTAAGCCGCAGCACGTTCCTTCCAAAGGATCCTATGCAAGACGCCCTTGTGGCTGGGCACCTATAATATATAAATATATATACAAGAGAGAAAGAGAAATAGAGACGGGTCAGAGCCCGATAGTGTAGAAAATTTAAAATTTGTTTAGCAAGTATTTAAAATGTTTACAGGCCAATGCAACAACATATTAGTACGGCACTCTCTTGAGAATTTCTCACATCTCTTCTAATGTGCACTCCTATCGTACTAACCTTCCCAATGGTTTAATTTATCTCAGGTTACTCGTAAGATTTAAAACTGAACAACATAATTGTGTAAGACGAATATTTCATTCAGCAACAAAGCTCTCATTTTAACTTTATTTATTAATAAGGTTTCCCAGTGTCGTAATATACTTTTCAAGACAAGTACTTCCAATTTGAAGTCATTATTCATTTCTTACTTACCATAACACAGTAGGCAGTTCCAAATTTCAGAATTTCATATATATATTAAATACTCGTATAATATATATATATATATATATATATATATATATATATATATATATATGTACATTCTAACAGCACCCCACATAAAAATTATGGTGCAGGCATACTCTGCTATCCAATCCCCGTATCAATCGTACTAAGGGAAATACAAGTTCGGAATCACTCTCGAACTGTATTAATACATACACAAACAATATTGAGGCGAAGCATAGTCTCCAAGTCCATGAGGTCAGCACATACCCTCGCGTCTCTTAGGACCGTGACTATCGATTCGATAGCCTGTACCTAGGATTCCTATCTTTTAGGGTACGAGTCAATATCCCCCATGAAGGCCCATTTGAGATAAGACCGTCCCAGCGCGGTAACCTCAGGGATAGCAAGTAGCGCGGTCATGATTTTCACACATAGATAGTATATGCACAATCACATAGTCATATATATACAACACTTATTCACATTTCTCAATTTGGTGTACCCACAATTTATAATTACAACTTCTTGTTCTGAAGACATTTTTACTCACGTATCCCATATAACAGATTCATATCGTTATTTACAGGTATCTCTCTCTCGTGATCTTTAAAGTAATCTCACCGTCCCAAATCCTGAAATTGCCACCTTACACAACCCCAAAAACGTTGTACTAATCTGAATTCCTCGAATACTGGTTTTCCTCACTCAAATTAACCGATTTTTAAAATAGGGGTAAAATAGGAATTTCCATAAAAATAAAATCTCGCTCGAACCAGAATGGTTCTCGCTCGAACGACTTCCACGTGTCGCTCGAACGACTTCGCGCGACATGTACATCTCGCTCGAACGACTTCGCGCGACATTGACATCTCGCTCGAACGACTTCACGCGAACTGCACTGTTTCGTCTTCAACCTTTGGCAGATTCGTTTTCACCATTTTTAAGCCTAAAAACCTCTACAGTTTAATCCCAAACGCCTCCTCTTCAATCCCAATCAATAATATCATGATTATATAACGTTAATAACTTCCTGGAATCATTAATTCATCAAAAATCATTTAGATTACATGAAATCCCCAAATTACTTCGTAAGAACCCTAATTCCCAAATTTTCAATTAGAGAACCTAATCAACATCAATTCGTTCAACCGTAAAAATTCTAAATTTCGTAATACCACCTATACATATGAAGGGGTTTCCAGATTATCATTTAAACCATTACTACATGCGATTTCCTATCTCAAATTTTTGGGTTTTCTTTCATAACAATCATCCTAATCATTCCTAGACTAACATGAGTGATGCATTAATGAAATAAGCAAGATAAACACTTGCTTGGGATTTTTGGCGATCCGATTTGCGGACGATTTTGGTGTGGTTGCGTTCCCAGTTGCGCGATCTACGCGTTGGTGGTGGTGGCGGTGCAATCAGGTGACTTTTTGGCCTTGGATTGCTTGGAAAAGACTCTCCTTCCCTCTCCTATGGCCGTCACTTGTCTTTGGTTGTTTTAACCCTATAAGACAACCTGAGACATCTGATATATCCCTTGAATTTTCGTGGGTTTAATTACCCAAAAATGTAAAATGTCCAAAATGCCCTCCCGGGGTACTAATTACGCCTAAAAACGCTCCGAGACCCAAATTAAACCCTCGGGTACACTTCTCTGACTATCTCGACTCTTCCGGACACTTCGGCGCACTCAAAATGACCATACGAGCGACTTATAATATATTTCACTTTTATTAATCAATATTTATTCCCGACGCGACACAGGTGCGTCCCGACTTAAATTTTCAAAATTGTCATTCTATTCACTCGTGACATTTAATAGAACCAATATTATATATTACTTTGCTCATTAGTAGTATTCAACAAGTTTCCCATAATTACTAACTCACATCACGTTAATAATTATAAAATATTTAATTTCCAGATTTATATTAAATAATTCATTCACATTAAATTTAATAAATCCCCAAATTAAGAAAGCATAAAAATACGGGGTATTACATACTTCCCCCCTAATAACGGAATTTCGTCCTGAAATTCGGAAAATAAGGATTAACTGATAGAACAATTCAAGATTTCTCTTTGTACGCAGACTATCTACATAGTAAGGCGCTTAATCACTATAGTCCCCGCCTCACAACAAGCTTGATTAACATTCTTATTGGAGACACTTCACATGGTGATCCTAACCGACAACATTCGCATAGGTCGCGCCTATACATTATAAGTTTCCATTATCTTACTATCATTGGGAGGCCGCACCTCATTACATGGCAGCTACTCGGATTTATCTATATACAAAACTCCCATTCTGAGAAAAACCATACAAACATCTGACCACTCTTATTCGCCAAAACAGTCGTGGAATTTCATCATAGTCATCGGAGTATTCCCGACCGATCCAAAATTCTGAGTATCCACTCACCTCTAAATATACGAAAGGAGAATATTCGAGGTTCTTCCATACCAAAACCTTAATAAGAACCTCATACGAGATTAACAGGTACGAGTGCCTTTTCAGAGCACTCCTGAAAACACCGTACTAAGATTCCAAAATTTTCTTCACGTGGTTCCACTAATTTCTAATCACCGTGCGCCTATTCCCTGGCTAGGGGTGATACATCCTTCTCGAAACGAAACCTTATCTCCGCTGGTTCCTGAAATCCCATATTAAAGGTGGGATTCACAAATCTCATCCTGATTCAGGAATTAATACTGCGCCAGACCATGCACTAGCGCCATCCTTCCTTTCAAAGGAATTCTGGGGCGCACTAGTTAACATTGCCTTGATCTTGTTTTGAGGGTGGTAACCCATCCAAGAACTTTATCCACTTTACCGACATCTTTCCATTTCAGGAATTGTCGATAAACGCAAAATTCTCTGGTTTCTCTCCTCTTCCAACCGAACCCTACCTATGGGCGGTGCATGTAGGGACTACTCACTACGTCCCGCTAAACATCGATCTTTCCTTGAAATTTTGCACATTATGTGACACGTAACATTCCCTTTCCTTCCTTGGTGTATGCCTAAAGTTCCAACCCGTGCTCTTTTCCTCCATGAAGCGCACTTCTGAATCCTTTACACCATACCAATATCATCACTCTTTGCATGCGCAAGTTCGCTCTCACGCTTGACTAATAAATACTCCGCTCCGAGGGTTCTTCATAATAATTTAATTTCTACTCTATTCAAGGGATACCCTTTCTTAAATGGCTTCCCACAGCCTTCCGATAAAATTAGGTTGTGCTATTCTAATTGCACACTTACGTATGGATTATCGCCCCTCATGTGATGTGTAATCCACTCTATCACTTCCACTTCATTCTGTTAGCCCCACAAACACATTTTCCACACGTCCATCGCCACGCCCCTTCATCTCAGACGAGTTTTAACATCAGTTAACCAGGATATCTACACACCCTATAAATTGTGCATACTAACGTAAGCATCACATACGCTCCATACTAATAAACAAATTCTTTATTTTCTCTGGTGCTTGCAGCGTGATTACAACACTTTAATCACCCTAAAAATAAAAATTTTAAATCTTCCTTATTATCATTCCGCCCCTTTAACTCGTGGTGACAAAGCAAAACTTTCAATGCTTTCTTACCACACAACCGGATCCAATGGCTTTAAATCAAAATTTAACTTCCCACTTAAAGATATAATTACTTGATCCCCTTTCGATTGGGGTTCCGAACTCATGGAATAGTGACCAAAAGTCTCCCTATTTCCAACCTTATGCTAAGTTTCATGCGTGGGATGTCTCGCAAAGTGAAATCCAAACAAGGAACCCTCCCGATACACTACTACCTAGCATTGTCGGTTATCGAAATCAGTTAGGTCCTCCGTCCATAGCATTTACCCCTTTCCTCCATCATTTGACAGAAAAGTTACATTTCCTCCCGTAATTAAACTTAACAAAGAACATCTCACCAATCGCACTATCGTTCAGAATTGGGTGTTGGAAAATTTGCGTCCCATGAATCTCGAATACATACAATCGGAATTCTTGAAATCCCTTTCCCTAATAATAGGGGTATAACTCTTAATTCTCACATCTCTAGAGGATAGATATAACAATGCACTCTTCCTATTACCATGTCCTGAGTGCTCAACATAATACTAAGTCGAATCTTTTCGCCCAACCGTAAACCTGATACATACCAAATCATAATGATAAAGTCTATACATACATTGGCATCAAATATCTCGATCCCACTATCCCTTCCGAAGTCTCTAGGATAGATAATATAAGTGCGAGTCCAACCTTCTTACAGGTAAAACCTAGCCAGAACAAAAGTATGTTGTACTAACGCAACCACTCCTATAGCCTTGCAATAAATGCCCACTGTCGTACTAACCATTTCTATAACATTTTAACGAAGATAATATCATACTCGTGTATCGTATCACTACAACGAGTAACCTCAGTAAGGTACATAACACTGTTTATATACTCATTCATCCTCCGCGGATAGCACTAAAGAGAAATGAAAATCCCGCTACACTAGGGAAAATTATTCATATAATAATAACGGTTATAATTTTATGCATTAAACTCGTCTCACATGCAAATCTAACAGTGAACAAAATATAGTGACTCGTTCGTGTCACATAAACACGCCTCATCCTCTGAGGATACAACTTATACTTCCACCTTGTCAATCGTCTTGACTGTACAAATGGTCTTCGGACGTAACACGTCTACTAAAACCAAACAAAACTACTTTAATCGTTGTCTTTTACTAGGTACCATAGTCTTATCCCCTCTACCCTCTTTCACAAAATACCTCGATACTTAATTTACTTAACACCTGAATTGCATTCAGAAACTCACGAATGACCGGAATCGAATCCATGAGGTTCACAATCTCCTTATAGGTATCCTACTTTATATAAAAATATAGGTGAAAGATCCCCCTTCTGGGCGAAGCATCGTCACTCAAACATTTCTTGCCCCGGAATGGCAAGGACAATACTCACACCAAAGCAATCTATCATGGCTCTATAAGCTGCGAGCCAATCCATACTGATAATAACGTCGTGCTCCTGCATATCTAAGACTAACATGTCTGCTGGTAATACTAAGCTACCAATCTCTACCCCCACACTCCGGCATATAAAAAAAAGTGAACCATTTCCCAGTGGTGAGTCTACACATGTCATAGTGCTATCTGCTGTGGCTAATAGCCCTTAGGCCTTTGCAAAATGGGTAGCTATAAAATAGTGCATTTCCCCAGTATCAAACAAAACTCGACTCATATTATCATGGATAGAAAACATACCCTCAATCGCGGGTGGTGCCTGCGGAGCTGCTACCTAGGGGACGTTATAGACACGTCCGTACTGTAGCTGTCTCTGTTGAACTGAGGCTGTTGGAAAGGGTGGTGGAGCTGGCTTCTGTGGTTTATTACGAATTTCCAATGTATAGAGATGAACACAAAATTCCTAGTATTAAGGCTCTATATAAAAAATGCTAAGCTGAAAGCGAAATAAGTCGTGCAGATCCTAAGGACACTAGAACCTGATGCTCTGATACCACCTGTGACAGCCCGCCTAATTAAATACCGGGAGATCACTCATTTATTAAATTAAAATCAAGGTGAACAGTTGGTTCATTCTTAGCATCACTATCGTAAAAATAACTTTTCCAGTTTAAACACCCTAATTAATTAAGCTAAGTGTCAAAACCATTTTTAGACATTACTTTCCAAATTTTATCTTTTAAACCAAGATTTAAATCTTTCATTATTCATAATTAAAGAATCACACCACAATTATCCTGGAACATATAATCCAAATAATTTAATCATTCAACAACTGAATACCAACATTTAAAACTTAAAGTAAAACATCCAGACAGTAATAAATCCCAAGATGACAAAACTAGAAATGAATGAGTCATAATGTCCAATAAAACATCTGAATAATGGAAAGGGCGACACATGCC
Source organism: Sambucus nigra (assembly GCA_949130495.1). Classification (NCBI taxonomy): domain Eukaryota; kingdom Viridiplantae; phylum Streptophyta; class Magnoliopsida; order Dipsacales; family Adoxaceae; genus Sambucus; species Sambucus nigra. The sequence continues at coordinate 363,500,598 of OX422215.1, forward strand.
CCACTAAATGAACATGCTAGGAGTTGAATCAAATAAATGAAGTCGTCAAAGCAAGAGGCCTGCAACTCCCACCTAAGCTGCAGTACGTTCCTTCCAAAGGATCCTATTCAAGACGCCCTTGTGGCTGGGCACCTGTAATATATACATGTATATATACAAGAGAGAAAGAGAAATAGAGACGGGTCAGAGCCCGATAGTGTAGAAAATTTAAAATTTGTTTAGCAAGTATTTAAAACGTTTACAGGCCAATGCAACAACATATTAGTGCGTCACTATCTTGAGAATTTATCACCTCTCTTCTAATGTGCATTCCTATCGCACTAACCTTCCCAATGGTTTAACTTATCTTAGGTTACTCGAAAGATTTAAAACTGAACAACATAATTGTGTAAGAGGAATATTTCATTCAGTAACAAAGATCTCATTTTAACTTTATTTATTAATAAGGTTTCCCAGTGTCGTAATACACTTTTCAAGACAAGTACTTCCAATTTGAAGTCATTATTCATTTCTTACTTACCATAACACAGTAAGCAGTTCCAAATTTCAGAATTTCATATATATATTAAATACTTGTATAATATATATATATATATATATATATATATATTCTAACAGCACCCCACATAAAAATTATGGTGCGGGCATACTCTGTTATCCAATCCCCATATCAATCGTACTAAGGGAAATACAAGTTCGGAATCACTCTCGAACTGTATTAATACATACACAAACAATATTGAGGCGAAGCATAGTCTCCAAGTCCAAGAGGTCAGCACATACCCTCGCGTCTCTTAGGACCGTGAATATCGATTCGATAGCCTGTACCTAGGATTCCTATCTTCTAGGGTACGAGTCAATATCGCCCATGAAGGCCCATTCGAGATAAGACCGTCCCAGCGCGATAACCTCAGGGATAGCAAGTAGCGCGGGCATGATTTTCACACATAGATAGTATATGCACAATCACATAGTCATATCTATACAGCACTTATTCACATTTCTCAATTTTGTTTACCCACAATTTATAATTACAACTTCTTGTTCTGAAGACATTTTTACTCACTTATCCCGTATAATGGACTCATATCGTTATTTACGGTTATCTCTCTCTCGTGATATTTAAAGCAATCTCACCGTCCCAAATACTGAAATTTCCACCCTACACAACCCCAAAAACCTTGTACTAATCTGAATTCCTCGAATACTGGTTTTCCTCACTCAAATTAACCGATTTCTAAAATAGGGGTAAAATAGGAATTTCCCTAAAAATAAAATCTCGCTCGAACCAAAATGGTTCTCGCTCGAACAACTTCCACGTGTCGCTCGAACGACTTCGTGCGACATGTACATCTCGCTCGAACGACTTCGCGCGACATTGGCATCTCGCTCAAACGACTTCGCACGAACTGCACTATTTCGTCTTCAACCTTTGGCAGATTCGTTTTTCACCATTTTTAAGCCTAAAAACCTCTACAGTTTAATCCCAAACGCCTCCTCTTCAATCCCAATCAATAATATCATGATTATATAACGTTAATAACTTCCTGGAATCATTAATTCATCAAAAATCATTTAGATTACATGAAATCCCCAAATTACTTCGTAAGAAACCTAATTCCCAAATTTTCAATTAGAGAACCTAATCAACATCAATTCGTTCATCCGTATAAGTTCTAAATTTCGTAATACCATCTCTACATATGAAGGGGTTTCCAGATTATCATTTAAACCATTACTACATGTGATTTCCTATCTCAAATTTTTGGGTTTTCTTTCATAAAACTCATCCTAATCATTCCTAGACTAACATGAGTGATGCATTAACGAAATAAGCAAGATAAACACTTTCCTGGGATTTTCAGCGTTCCAATTTGCGGACGATTTTGGTGTGGTTGCGTTCCCCATCGCGCGATCTACGCGTTGGTGGTGGTGGCGGTGCAATCGGGTGACTTTTTGGCCTTGGATTGCTTGGAAAAGCCTCTCCTTCCCTCTCCTATGGACGTCACTTGTCTTTGGTTGTTTTAACCCAAGAAGACAACCTTAGACATCTGATATATCCCTTGAATTTTCGTGGGTTTAATTACCCAAAAATGTAAAATGTCCAAAATGCCCTCCCGGGGTACTAATTACGCCTAAAAACGCTCCAAGACCCAAATTAAACCCCCGAGTACACTTTTCTGACTATCTCGACCCTTCCGGACACTTCGGCGCACTCAAAATGACCATACAAGCAACTTATAATATATTTCACTTTTATTAATCAATATTTATTCTCGACGCGACACAGGTGCTTCCCGACTTAAATTTCCAAAATTGTCATTCTATTCACTCGTGACATTTAATAGAACCAATATTATATATTACTTTGCTCATTGGTAGTATTCAACAAGTTTCCCATAATTACTAACTCACATCACGTTAATAATTATAAAATAATTAATTTCCAGATTTATATGAAATAATTCATTCACATTAAATTTAATAAATCCCCAAATTAAGAAAGCATAAAAATACGGGGTATTACACTATTGTGCACGCCTAACGTACATCTAGTCCAATCTATATATCCTAATCTCATTTAACTAGATTCTAGACTTACACCACTAGCTATATCTCGAAGTAGTAACCCGCATTCCCAAATACTTGTATTACTCTTTCAACATTTATTAATTCGTTTAAGGGTTATCACGCTAAAGTTAAGTCTTCACATCTTAAGGTACTTAGGATTTCATCATCTTAATCATCTACCAATATCACACGGTAGATAACATCACTAGTATATATATAATCATCACTCTATAATATATACACTAATATGACACCCTTAGACTCAGTTGTGGTGCATGCATACTCTGTTATTGAGTCCTGGTACATCTCGTACTCAAATAAGGACAATCGGTTTGGAAATCTCCCACAAACCATAAAATCAAACACACATATTAGAGGCAAACATAGTCCTAGGCCTTTGGGGCTACGCACATACCTACGTTCCCCAAATGACCATTCAATACCATCATTATAATAAATGGAAATCCAACCGACGTACTATGTTCTGAGGTTCCAAATCTAAAATCCCCCTGAAGGCTCATCAGGATAAGACTGCCCTTTATCATTTTCACAACCTCCTGTGATAGCAAGTATCTAGGTATGTCAATACACATATTCATACATACTATATCTATTCACACTACCCATTAATATAATTAGGTATACACACAACCTAAACGTAGGATCATATATAGTATTTACTTTCGGTATACTATAACTTATGATTTATTCTCTCTATCGTACCTTACACAACATAATTCAACCATGTGAGTCTTTCCTAGTAGTGTACCCAAGTCCCTCACTACTAATCTATGGCAATAATTATTGTAGGCAATCCCTCTCTCGTGAATTAGCTAAGATGCATCGTTTGAAGCCAAGTCGACCAAAGTTACTAGTTCTAAAATCTCGTTAGAAGTTCCTAGATTGTCGTTCGAACAGGGTTGTTCGAACAAACTTTAGACTAACTTAACTCTGAATTTTTGTTCTTAATCTTGTTCGAACGAGGTCGTTCAAATGACTTCCCAAGGTCGTTCAAACGAGTTCTGCCAGTTTTGTCCTTAACCTCCAAAAAGTTCATTTTTCACTAGTTTTAAACCTCCAATCCTCTACAGAGTTTACCCAAACACCAATACAACTATACTAATTGATAACCCAACATGTATACTCAATTTCTAACATCCTAATATCCTCAAATCATCATTAATCAGTGATAAATTTCGAAATCCCCAATTTTATCTATAAGAAACTCTAGTTCTTTAATTTCATGCACAATCTCCAATCAAGCTCGGATTCGTTCATCATATTACATTAAAATTTTGGGATTCCTATTCTCCATGCATAGGGATTCAATCTTTGATCAAAATTAGTCCAACATTTCATTTAAATTCTCAAAATCCACCAAATTCAATTCTAAATCGTGAGTTTAATCCCTATTCTAACATGAACACAATTATTGATAAAAGGAAGCAAGTATTAAACAATTTCCTTGATTATGATGGTCTGATTTGCTAATGTGGGTGGTATGGGTGTGTTCCTCATTCTCCAATCTACACGGTGGTCCTGGTGTTACAAGGTAGTGGTTCTAAGCCTTAGTTCCTTGGTTTTGTTTCTCCCCCACCCTATGTGGCTCTCATTTGAAACTTGTGAATAAAAACCCTAGTTGTAATCACGTAGTAGATATATTCTATCTTTAATTTTCGTGCATATTAATTACCCAAAAATTGAAATTACCAAAACACCCTCTTGAGATGCTGATTTGGCCTAAAACTGACAATCTCGACCCTTCTGAACACGTTGGCACACTCGAAATGGCTATCCGGAATACTTATAATTAATTTACTTCCTAATTCCTTAAAATTAGTCCTAACATGACTCACACGCGCGTCCCGACTTAATTTTCCGTAAATGTCGTATTTTTCCACTCGCAACAATTTTACTAATTTCATAATCATATATTACTTTATTTGCTTAGTAATATTCAACATAATACACATCAATAAATACTAACCCTTAACTCGCTAGTTAATATTTATTTTAATTCGGATTAATTCTTAATTAATTCTCAAATTAAATTCAATTGATCCTATATTTAAAAATCATAAAAAAAGGGTGTTACACTAAAATCCATGTTAATGGTATATTCTTTGGTGAGAAAATTGGAAGAATTGACTGGTGTTCCTGTGGCTGGACACCTGATATAAATAGAACAAGAGAGGATAAAATATGCAAGAGACGGGTCAGGGCTCGAGTGTTAAAAATAATTTAGCAAGTATTTTAAATTTGCATTGAAGCAAGTATTATGTGCATGTTAGCTTTTCGTACTCTCACATGAGATTCTCACATCTCAACTATTGTGCACACCTTACTGCTGGAATGGCAGGCAAGGCTGGGATTGGTGATGGCGCTAGAAGAGCGACTAGAAAAATCGGCCTTTGGGGCTCCTGGTGAGCACCCTGCTACTACTGAGGATACTTCCCCTTGTCGGGGCACTCAAATCATTTGTGTCTAGTCTTGCCACAAGTGAAATATCAACCTACGTAGGTACCCCCTCTATGCCCCAGTTAGTCATTACCACCTCTCCCTTGGCCCTGATGGAACTACTGTTGGCCCTTGTGGCCCTGTTGTTCCTACTGGCCCTGATGGCTCTGCTAGCCATGCTGACCGTTGTGGACATGCCTGAAACCTCCCTCTCCCTCACGAATGCCTCCTAATCTGAATCTCTTAGCAGCATCCCTGAGATAGGAGACCTACTCACCCTCCCGCTGCTGACTCTGGCCTGCTTGTGCCCCACTGGCACTACCCTCACTTGTCCTGCCCTACTGGCTGGACTCACCTACTTGCTTACCCCCTTTAACACGAAAGCGGTGATCCTGGCAGTGTAGTAGCGCAACACTGAGTATATCTATAAAGGACTTCATTGAAATATTACCCAGAAGATGCTGTTGAATCCTCCAAGTCAAGTCGTCCATGAACATCTGAATCTTTTTCTCCTCAGTAGGCACCTCAGCTGGTACTAAGTTTACTAGTCTAGTAAACTCCCCTTCATACTCAGGTACAGTCTTCCCCTCCTGGGTGAGGTCCAATAGTTTCCACCTCATCTCAGTCTGAATGGTGGAGGGAAAATATTTACGATCAAACCGTACTTAGAAATCCTGTACAGACATCACATCGCGCTCCTATACGGTAGTAGTGGACTCCCACCATTGTAACGCTGCCCCTACTAGATTAAAAGTAGCTAGTATCTGCTTCTACACCTCCATGAACTCATACATTCTCAGATGCCTCTGGATGTCTTTCTTCTATTGGCTAGCTGTAACAACATCAGAACCCCATGTGAACTCTAGAGGATGCACCTTCTGGAAGGCATCCTTGACTCACTCCCATGCGAAAGGGAATGCTTGAGCTTTTGTTGGTGCCACCGTCTTTGGCTGTTGCGGGGCCTGCTGGACCACAACTAGTGCTATGTTAACTGCCTGAGCAATGATGGAAGCAACCTCGGCATCATTCACTATACCATGAGTTGGTGCTAGCTGAAGCTCGGGCTGGGCATTTTTGGCCCTAGGTGCAGATATGGGAGGCATTTGAAATGAGAAAGAATTTATAAGCCCACAGTTATCAAATCTCAAATAGCTGAAGACTTAAACACATAATCAAGAATGCAACAATCCTAATAATAGGTCTCTACATCAAAGAACACTAAACACTACGCATAATAAGACATACAGGTCCTAAAAGTCTCTAGAACCTGATGCTCTGATACCACCTGCGACACCCCACCCAATTAAATACCCGATGATCAGTCCTTTATTACATTTAAAACAAAATGTTCGGTTTGTTCATTCTTAGACTCACTATCGAAAACATTAAACCTTATTAATCACCTAATAAATAATTAAGCTAGTGTCAAAACATTTTCCTTTTTAAGTTGTCCCCAAATAATCCATTAATAAATTCTAATTATTAAGACACAAACCATTTACCATACACATGAATCAACTGCTGAACTAAAATACTTGTTAAAACATTCTAGTTCAAAGTCTTAAACCATAAACCAATATACTGAATCCAACTAATTACTAAATACTTAACTGAAGGAAGTACAATATATCCAATAAAACAACTAAAGATGTGCGACACATGCCCTAAATAAAATGTCTAGAAAAAACTGAATGAAATGAGAGTGAAGGTGTCTAAGTATGAGGACCTGCAACTACCACAACTAATATAGCACGTCAAATAGTCTGAACGTCTAAGCCTGACCTCCCTATTGATGGACACCTGATATAAATGGAACAAGAGAGGAGAAAATATGCAAGAGACGGGTGAGGGACCGAGTTGAAAACTATTTTAGCAAGTATTTAAAATTTGCATTAAAGCAAGTATTATGTGCATGTTAGGTTTTCATACCCTCGCAAGAGATTCTCACCTCTCAACTATTGTGCCCGCCTAACGTACATCTAGTCCAATCTAGCTATACTAATTTCATTTAACTAGATTCTCGACTTACACCACTAGTTATATATCGAAGTAGTAACCCACGTTCCCAAATACTTGTATTACTCTTTCAATATTTATTAATTCGTTCAAGGGTTATCACCCTAAAGTTAAGTATTCACATCTTAATGTACTTAGTATTTGATCATTTTAATCATCTACAAACATCACACAATAGATAACTTCAAAATTGTATATATAATCATCACTCTATAATATATAAACTAATACGGCACCCTTAGACTCAGCTGTGATGCATACATAGTCTGATATTGAGTTCTGGTACATCTCGTACTCAAATAAGAAAAATCGGTTCTGAAATCTCGTACTCATGTAAATACCAACTCTTCTCAACCAATTTATCCATTTAAGTATACTAAGAACAATAATCTAAAATGTCCTAGGGTATAACATCTCTCAGATCCGGGCATTTGCTACTTTCATGCATGGGACATCTTGCAAAGAGAAATCCAAACAAGGAACCGTCCCGATACACAACTATGTAGCGTTGCCGATTATTGAGATTTGTCGGTCCAGGGTATAAGTCTATTGATATTCAACCATTCATCATTAATAACTTTCACTAGTTATCAATCTCTTATATGTATACATACTATACTGTACACATCTAGTATATATATACTTATATATCACACACTATATAAATATAACAACCATCCCTCAGAGCTATATCTCCAAGGACGCAGTCTCTCAGTGTTACCATCTACTAGGGCATACTCACACATCATCCCAGGTACTAGCGGTCGGACTCTCACACCGACTTGGTAAAAACCAAATCACAACGTAGGGGAAGTGGCCCTAGTTTGTCACTGGAAATAAATTGAATCATGCCCAAGGCGTCTTACCCCTGAACCTCACACACGATAAATACTGGAAGCTATGACCTGGTGACTATACTCTCCCTATTCCTCAAGCCAGGGGGATTCCCTCCCATCGTGCAACTTCCCATGATAGCACTGGAGGGGTATGTTTCACATAACCCACAGATATATTTATAATCATATCATAGATATACTGTCTCTATTCCCGTATATATATATATATATATATATATCCGTCTATTCCTGCCTATCTCTCGTGGCATTAGCGTATAATCCCGAATATATCAATTCGTCACACAACTTATTTTAATCCCATAAGTATTCACTCACTTATGATAAAATCCTCACATCTTCTTATTTCAGAATAGTAGCTTATCACTCTAGCTAGTATTCTTATATCATCATGTTCGCACCTTAGGATTAACTCATATATTTATATTCGACATATATATATATATATATATATATATATATATATATATATATATATATATATATATATATATATATATATATATATATATTCTACCCATATAATCGGCATATATATTCTACATGCATAAATATATATGTACGAACCCATCGAATAATTCTTCGAATGTCGTTCATCCCAAACATTCCTAAATTTAAACCTCGGATCTTTCCCACTAACCCGAGACTTATCTACATCACGCATTTACTCTTTTAGAGGTCCTCGCACTCTATTTAGGATCCCCTAACATTTATCTCCAAAAGGAATTCGTCTACAACCCTTTTTAGGCCAGAAAAACATCTCTGATTTTTTGTCATAGTCGGACCGATCCGGTGGCTAGAAAAACGAACTGGTCCAGCGCTCAAATAAACGAACCGCTCTGATATCCCAAAAACAAACTGATACTATCATTAACGAACTGATTTGGAACCCCCATTCGGACCGGTCCGGTCCCTACAGTTTTGGAAGTTCATCTTCTCCAACTCCAAAAATTTATTCTAACTCTCATCCAACTCAATTTCTTTGGATTCTAACATCACCCAAGATCCATATGAACATCACACTTCAATATACTCATTAAACCAATTAATTACTTTGATTCATGAACTTTCTCAAGAATTTAAACCCTATTTCCCCTAAACCCTCCATTTTTATTTCTTCCAATTCTCATAAAAAATTACACGATTAACATGGATTTTAACTCGGATTTCATGTAGGATTGTAATCTCATCAATTTCTTATGAAATTATCTTCTAAAAACCCCTTTTTGTGCAATAATCCCAAACCCAATCGTGAATTTGAAATTTTGATTCGAGTCACTTATAAAAAAATTCACCTTTTAAGTCCAATATAACTTCACGTGTATTTTCCGAACAAAAATATTATTTCTTAAAGTATTAAATTACACCACTTATGTAATTTAAATATCCATAAAAGTATGGGTATTACATTGTTGAGATTTAATCAAACCCTAGATGAAAACCATCCACGTTAAAACCCTTGTATAATGGACTCTCTGTAATACCATGTGTAATTAAATACTTAGGTTGATCAAATATAAATTTAAAATCGTAAAGAATATTAAAATAATATAACACCGTTCTTAGCATGGAGGGTTCAAACAAAATGATAGGTAAATGATATGGAAGCGATACAAAAATTCACAACTAAATCTCATAAAAAAATGTCCATAGTCCATAAAATATATACATTTATATCTCAACAATAATACTTTAATACAATCCCAAAAGAGTCTCTAAATAATACAAGTCAAATAAGTCTGAATATACAAACTAGAACATCTCAAAGTAAACTAGTTTGAAAATAAAAATGATAATTTGATAAGGTTGAGATACACAAAATCTTTAGAATTGATATTTTGCATAAGAGAGATGAATAACACATGCTGACTGGATTGGAAAAACTAAGTGAGAGGTCCAACCCTAGAACCTCGGTTCCACATTAAAAAAATGAGTCAAAACCCTAACAATTAACTCAGCTACGCAACTCAAAGTAGTAATATTAGTTGATGATAAAATCACAATTTATAGAATTTTAACTGAATGTCATGTCGCCTAAAACATATCCTCACAATGTATTAGAATTATCTCAATGCATATCATTAATTAATTATCCTCATTAACTAATGAATGCGTAACCGACATGCGTCCCTTCCTCTCGTCGATATCGTAAACATGTGGCACACCAAATCAAATAGTCACAGTGTATTAGAATTAATCTCATTTAATTTTATTAATTAATTATACTCATTAATTAATTAACACATAACCGATAGGCGGCCTTCCTCTCAGCCACCTCATAAGCATACAGTACGCTAAATTTAATAATCACATTTCATTCCCTGATGCCACCTGGTATTCGCATGACTGGGAATTCACATATAGGAACATCAAGGTATCCCTCCACGGTGCCCACCCATTCATTTCATTTAACCATCACATTTCATGCCCTTATGTCACCTGGTATTTGTATGGCCGGGAAATCACATATCACAACATCGGGGTGTCCCTCGATGGTTTTCACCCCCTCATTTCCATTTCACATGTTCATTTGACATTGATGTTTTTACAAATCTTTATTCACTCTGAGAAATTTACTCAAACCCAAATTCTCCCACTCGGGTCATATCATTGAGAATTCTTATACCTTTTAATCCATTTCATAAGGAGATAAAAAGACAATCATCCTACAAGTGATTCCTCGTAATGACAAACATTAAATCGAAAGTATATAAATTTCACTAATGATTTAAGTCATCACTCTTCCCCGCCTCTAAACTCCGTGTGTGGGATGTATCACCAGAGTGAAATCCAAACACGGAACCCCCCGATACACTTACATTTAGATAGGATAGTTGTTAAAATGAATTTAGATAGAGTTTATTATGAGAGAGTATAGCAATAGTTTAAAAGTCTACATATACTATCAATCCAACGAACCCAACATTTATATCCAACAACTAAGACACCATATATTAAACATCTCGTACTCCTTCTATCATCTACAATAAAGTACATTTCCATTGATAACAATAACTCAAGAGGCGCTTGAACATGTTCTTTTATAAGGGAGACATATAATTAATTTATAAGGGGGTATCTCATATGAATCATATATGAATCAAGTGTCCCAAGTCACTAAATATGCATTCACATTAATTATTATGACATAAATGAGGAACTAATAGAAAATCTCATAACTTTTAGGTCACAAATATCAAAAGTGACCTACCAAGTGTGCATATTTTTTAAGTTTAAACCACTCTAAATTTTATGTCCATTTCATACCCCTATTTATATCTCAATCATCAAATCCAAATATTGGGGTCCAAACTTAAATATCAATTTTCATGTTTCGATACCGATAGATAGTTTCAATAAAGATATCGTACGTAACACATAACTTCGAATATTAAAAACTACTTAAATCCACCCATTTGTAATTTAATTAGGAGTATATAAACCCTAGGGTTTCTAATAAATTTTAACATTTAAGAATTAATTTATGTGAGTTTTAACAACTACGCATATAAAAGGAGGAGAGTAAAAAGTCAATTGCCTAGATAAATATGTCTCGAAATTAGTTCCCGAGGTAATGGAAAAATCACTTTTAAAGCCTCCTGGAAAATGGTCTCTAAGTTTTCTTTTTAAAAATATAAATAGAGGTTTGGGGTTTAATTTATAAATTGAATAAACTTTGGACAGAGAGGTGTGGAATAATTTGTAAGTTAGTTGGGAAAATGGGTGGGTACCAATCAAAAAACAGAAAGGGAAAAAGAGAAGGGGAAACAATAATTAGCTCAATGGTTAGGAGAGAGGGTCTCATTAAATGGTGAGGGGATATGGGAGTCGCCCAACCATCTTCTCCTTTCCAAGATTTCAGCGCCAACCTAGCACATTCTTTCCGCCACAAATGTGCCACCCACCCTTTTATTTAACCCCTTTTAAGTGTTTCAATTCCTAGGGTTTTAAATCCCTCTATAAAACCCTTATGACCTACTACATCGCCTTTTTAAAGCCCTATGGCCTACTGCCTCGTGTTAAAGTAAACAATCTCAGTCAAATCCCATTAAGGCTATTTGGCCAATCCATCACCCTAGGCCTTTAATGTTATTCTTCCCAAAGCAGCAACCAACGTCAGAAAATGGTGTGGCCCAAAATTCTTAGCCAAATGTACTTACTCTTTGAATTTATGTAAGAATATAACACCACATCTCAAAAAAATGTAACTCCACATCTTTAATTTACACTTAGATTAATTAATAATTTGCAATCAACTCCATTGATCATAAAATTTATAATTCAATCCTTCAACCTTCTTAGTAAATTCAATTTAATATAGTGGTCACTAAATCACTTAACTTAAAATTTCACAAATTTTATTTTGTTGCCCTCATAATTATTTCTATTATTATGAATTTGAATTATTTATATCATTATTAATAAAATTTCTCAATATCTATGGAGTATTACTCTCTCTACTGATGACTTTGTGGATTTAATTATCTATGACTGAAGAAGAAAATAATATCGATTTCTGAGGCTGATCGATGGATACAGAGGTAAGAGTTACTTGCTATGGGATGGTGCTAGACTACGTAGTTTGCTGTGGAAGACTTGAAGACTTTACTGCATAAGCTTAGTGGATCTCTAAGTCGGTTTGTAAGTCTTTATTTGTCTTTCTTGTTCATACACAGTGTTGTATATGGGTTTTTCCTGGAAGGGTTTTTCCCTTATCTTCTTCCCATTTATAGTTTGGGTGTTGGTTTGTTTTGGTTTCACATTTAGATTCAATTATCTTGCATGCTCACTTAATTTTAATCAAGATAAAATTTAGCTTAAAAGGTATTTTATGTGTGTGACCTAACCTGTGAAGTATTCATATAACCGGAACCTACTCTCATTTTCATTAGGGATGAAGGAAAAAATTTCTTTTAGGTTTTATAATTTGAGAACTAGTGTGAAAAAAGAACATATCCTTGCATTATTATAAAGGCGCCAACCAGCATGCCCCTCTAGTGGAGTGCAATCCAATAAGGCCGCAATCGAGAACTATTCTCCTACAATCGTAGGTTCCTGTGCCGTGGGTGTGGTACCAAATATTACTGTCGCGGTTGAAATCATGGTAATCTCTCTCTCTCTCTCTCTCTCTCTCTCTCTCTCTCTCTCTCTCTCTCTCTCTCTATCTATCTATCTATCTATCTATCTATCTATCTATCTCTCTCTACATCTATCTATCTATCTATCTATCTATCCATCTATTTATCTATTTGTCTATTTATCTCTATCTATATCTCTATATCTCTATCTCTCTATAACTCTCACAATCATCACTAATTATGAAACTATATCGCCCATAAACTCTATCTTTCTCCCTAAGCTTATCCAAAATGCTAATATGTCCTTGACCTTTTATTCTTATTCCGAATAAGGCCTATAAACACTCACTTAATCCTATAAAATAAATTCCAAAAATATAGGGTTTTACGTTCTTCCCTACAAAAAGAGTATGTCTTCATAATTCACATAAAATAATTTGACACAAACTCATAGTAGAATATTCAAACACCCCACAATGAACAATGTAGCGAACCTACAACCCCAAGCCCGAGAAATCATGTAACCTAGATCTCTGATACCACTTTTTAATACCCCGAGTGAATCTATTAGTTAAAAGTAAAAATACATACCAATTTAAACCTTTTTTTAAAAACATATAATCAACGCCCAATAGATAAAATAAAACATTCATGAAAGCTTAAATAACTAGTAAATGAATAAAGCATTTGATTTCTCATTAATATTCAAAGTATCTTCTTTTTTTGGGGTAAATTAGAATGCTATAAAACGAAAGAAAGGATATACAAGATAGAAAAAGGGGGCATACCCCCTATGGAATCAATTTCGTAGATGAAATTAATCCAAGGAAAAGAAAAATAAGAAGGACCTACTGTCCAAACGAAAGCAAAATCATATCCAAGAGGGAAATACAATTAGCTACTAAGCAAAAGAGAATCATCAAGTCCCCAGTTCTTACAGATGAGCCAATTATTAAAGTTTCTTCTAGATTTTGTCCATTTAGAAGACTCTCACTTGACAAAAAAGGAGATCTCATTCATGATATCACTATGATTGGATCTTGTGTTCTTGAAAATCATGTTGTTCCTTTCCATCCAAATGAAATAGGTGGCCGCAGCAAAGGAAACTCTTTTAATTTTCGCATCGATGTTCTTCCCCTTGAAGTTGGTGGCAACATCATCAATTACATCCTCCTAAGTGGTGGATGTTTTATTGTGTGAGTTATTGTAATTGATGTCCTCCCAGATTGCATTGGAGAAGCTGCAGTTAAAGAAGAGGTGGTCCCGATTCTCAATGTCATTGTCACAAAGAACACACATGTTGTCATTTGATAGCCCCCAATTAAGAGTTTTGTCCTTTGCATTGATAGCATCCTTACAAACAAGCCATAGGATGAATGCACACTTGGGAATGTTACTGCTATTCAAAACAATAGAAGTCCAATCAGGTGCTGGAGGCTGATGTCTTATGGCATTCCATGCAGAATTGATAGTAAACAAGCCATTAGCCATAGGACTCCACTTTATAATATCCTCCTTGTTGACGTCGATGTTTGGAAGGGCTGCAATTTTTATCTCATTAAGCTCCCAAGTTACAGTTGCTGGCCAAGACTAGTTACCATTCTCAATGTAATCAGCAACCTTGGCCTTGTGATTACTAGCAGCATCATATATGGTATGGTCACCATATAGCGACCAAAGCGATGAAAAAACAAATTCTTATTTTTCAAACATAAATAAAATGTAGTATGGAGAAACTAACGTTTCCTTGCAACTTGAAATTTTGGAAAATCTATAATCGATCCAATACTAGTAAAAATCTGAAATGCATATAAATTGTGTGTGGCGGGGGGGGGGGGGGGGAGGGGCGTAAAACTTAGTATGCTCATATGAATTCTCCAAGTGAACTACACATACATAGACATATACGTAAAAGTTTATGCATATGACGGCTTAACAATAACTTCAAAAACTAGGATTTCATCGCATGTTACTATACTTACCAAACCCATATAACCAAATTCATGTTGCACTTCCCAAAGTATGGTGTGAGAATCCATTCACTCTCTTGTCATTATCCTCCCAACACTTCATGGCCCAAAACAAACTCATCATATAATCAAAAGGCACGATAGCCAATTTTAATTAAAAATCATAAAATCTTAATTAATCCTCTCAAATAAATTCCAAAATTTGGCTATTACACTAACCGCGTCTCTTAATTGTATAGTTTTTCTAGGGTTTCTTAGCCTGATTATATTCTCTAGGAAATTTTCATATGCCATATTTAATAGATTCTCCGATCGTCTAAGTAAAATATATATATATCTATACTCCTCTCTAGATTGATTGGATTCTCAATGTTCCCCAGGTTGAATAGATTATCCAGGAAAATTTCATATCTTGGATTGAATAGATTCTCCAATCATATAGTTAGGAAAGAGAATCATTTATAATGACTGGTGACTTGATTGTAAAATATCATGATTTATTTACATATAAATATGCTACTATAAAAATGTTTCAAGTGTATACATAATCCTTGAAATCTTAAGGGTCAAATATAAAACATAAAAATATAAAAATGTGGAGCACATGTAACAAGCTACATATTTTTCCATTAGGGTTTTCAGGTTCCCGTGATAATATATATTGGTCATTAAAATTAAAATACCATTCTCAGCATATGACAGAAATATGAGATAATTTAAAACCTTTTCCAATAATATATGATGCATGGAAAGATAATATGAATAACCTAAAATATTAAGATCCAAAAGTAGATAACGTCTAGTACAAATCATCAACAAGTAATAACTCCAACAAAGTCATAAATACAACTGTGGAATCACAAGTTACCTACCAGTCCAAAAGTATTTGATTCATATAAAGTAGAGTAAGGGAAAATCATACTATGCATGATGATATCTCCAAATCTAGGGACTACACTCTAAGATCTAGTGACTCTTAGATGCACTCCTTAACCTGAGATATTACTCCACAAGTACGATGGTTCAGGCCCACCTTAAGAATACTAGCTATATGATCCGAAATAGGGTAATATAAACCCAAACATAAGTAATAAATGAAGTAAATATCGTAGTAGAGTCTTTTAACTGGAAATAAACACTTAATCATAGAGTCTTTATAAAGGTCAACATGATAATGGCAGTAATCAACTATTCGAATAATGAATGGAATAACAATGTTCCATATAATAACTGGAGTATAAGAAAATATCTATTTAAAACAGATCTGAACAATTATTCATTTAAATACACATTCAACCAATAATAAAGTAATGGTTGGTATCATCAAATATCTAAGTATTAATAGATATTAATAACTCCATAGTTTCCTAACTCAAAAATTCATTAGAAGCCTTTTAGCAACTTTCCTCTTTCATATTCCGTTATGAACATCTTTCACATAGTCCATTTCTAGTCTAGCCAACTACCCTCCCATCTAGAACATTAAAAGTATATTAACCATTTATAAATATTTTAACTCATTTGCAATTGTAATACCCCATACTTTTATGGATAATTAAATTACATGAGTGGGTATAATTTAATAATCTGAGAGTTTAAATTAAATGAGATGGACTAATTATATTTCATGTCGCGGGTAAGTAAAATCGACGGGTGATATTATTTTATGCGAAAAACACGTGATGAGATGTGTTGAGTTAAGTGGCGAATTTTCTATAAGTGACTCGAATGGAGATTTCGAGTGCACGGTTGGTCTCAAAAGGGCTAAGATAGTTATAATAAAGTACCCCGGGGGTAGTGTTTGTGTTCCGGGAACTTTTTGGATTAGTAGGGACTCACATTTGTGTATACGAGTCAATTTTAGGTTTATTAAAGGATAAACCGTCAATTCTCTCTTATAAGTCACGAGATAAAGAAAGATAGAGAAAGAAAAGAAAGAAAGAAGAAAAAAGAAAAAAGAGAAAGAAAGAAGAAAAGGGGAGAAGAAGAGGATATTTGGGCCAAGCTCCGGCGAATTTCGTCATGAGATCTTCGGATTTATCCAACCAGACAAGTGTTTAACTTGCTTTATTGATTGAAGTGTGTTTATTTTTCATAATATAGTTGGTGATGAAAAACTATAAGATTTTGGGTTTGGGATTATTGCACAAAAAGGGGGCTTTGGAAAATGATTTCATATTATTTTGATGAGATGATAATCTTACATAAAATCTGAGCTAAAATCCATGTTAATGGTATAATCTTTACTGAGAAAATTGGAAGAATTGAAAATGGTGGGTTTAATGGAATTAGGGTTTAATTCTTAGATCAATTGATGAATCCCAAGAATAACTTGGTATGTTGGGTAAATCATAGTGGGTAGATGTTATTAATTTGGTTGGGCGATGTTAAAATCCATAGAATTTAGGTTGTATGAGTATAAGAGTGAATTTCATTAAAAGCAAAAATATGGAATGATCGAACCGGTCCGTTTTTCTTGGTAATCGGTTCGATCCGATGATCGGACCGGTTTGTTTTTCTTGGAAACCGATTCGGTCCGATTTTGGCCGAAAATCTAAAAAGTTCTTCTTGTACTAAAATGATTGGAGACGAATTACTTTTGGAGTTAAATGTTAGGGGATCCTAGATAGAGTGCGAGGACCTCTAAAAGAGTAAATGCGTGATGTATATAAGTCTCGGGTTAGTGGCGAAAATTCGGGGTTTAAATTTAGGAATGTCTGAGATGAACGACATTCGAGGAATTATTCGGCGGGTTTGTATATATATATATATATATATATATATATATATATATATATATATATATATTTATGCGTGTATAATATATATGCCGATTATATATGGGTAGAATATATATAGATACCGAATAGAAATTTGTATAAGTAGGTGCAAATTGGATGATATATGAATACTAGCTAGACGTGAAATGCTATTATTCGAAGATAAGAAATGTGAGAATTATATCATAAGTGAGTGAATACTTATGGGATTAAAATAAGTTGTGTGTATACTTATTGATTTATATAAATTGGTATATTTGGATTAAAGGCTAATGCCATTAGAGATAGGCATTTATATATATATATATATATATATGATGTGATTTTAAATATATGTGTGTGAATGATATATTTATGTGAAACATACCCCTCTAGTGCTATCATGGAAAGTTGCGCGATGTGGGTGAGGCCCTGACTTGAGGAGAAGGAGCGTATAGTCCCCAGGTCATAGTCGTCCGTTATTTATATTTTGTGATTTTATTCAGGGGAAAGACGTCTTGGGTATGATTCGTCTTATTTCCAGTGAGGAACTATGGTCGCTTCCCATACGTTGTGATTTTATTTTTACCAAGTCGGAGTGAGAGTCCAATCGCTGGTACTCGGGATGATGTGTGATTATGCCCTGGAAGACTGAATCCATTAAGTTATTGTAACACCCCGTAATTTTGAGGATTTAAAATTTAATTATTTTTAGGAGAAATAGAAATATTTAAATTGGAGAAACTTAAATTTATGATTTAGAGAATTTATTTAAGTGGGAAGAATTTATTTGAGTGGGAAGAATTTATTTATATTTGGCGAGTTTAAGTTAAATTGTTCGAATAAATGTGTGTCGCATTTTAAGGTTAAAATTGGAGAATGTTATAAAGTATTTTGAATGACAATTCTGAGTGCGCGGTTGAGTCCGGATGGGTCGAGATAGTCAGAAAAGAGTACTCGGGGGTAGTAATCGGGTCTCGGGGCTTTTTTGGGCATAATCGGGCCCACATGGGGTGATTTGGGCCATTTTAATTAGGCCCGTATGGCCTAAAACGGGATTAAACCTTATTGAGGGACTAGTGAACGACACATAGAAAATTCTAAACCTAGGGTTTGAGAGGGGATTAGTGGAAGTTAATCAAGAAGCCAATTGGGGATCTTTTTGGAGCCAAATTAAAGGATTAATTGGGGTGTTCTTCGTCAATACCTTAACTACACCAATGGACCAGACTCTACGAACGATTCCAGGCAAGTGGTTAACTGTTATGACTCTTAAATTGATGATAATCAATTCATATTATGGTGGGTGAAAATCAAAATCCGTTTTGGGTGGGTTATGGCATGAAATTGGGTTTTTTATGAAATTGAACATGTTATGTGATTTAATTGTTCAATTGATGTTATAGAAGCATTTAGTGTTAATTGAAATTAGGAGTATAATAGAATACCAGTATTGGAGACGAATTGATTGGGACTGTGAAATCAATTTTTGGGTTAATGAATTTGATGATAAGGTAAAGAAACCCGTTTTTGGAATGGATGATATTTCCTAGAAATTGATTATGTTAATGTGGTTAGAGGATGATCATGATCTATTTTAGATGTGAATATATGATGCAATGATAAATTAAGACTGGAAAATTAGAGACTTAAAAGCTTGGAAATTCGTTAATGGAGGAAAACAGAACCTCGGAGAAGATGACCACCTGCTCGATCGATCGATCGACGTCTGGGGTCGATCGATTGACCCTTCAGGGATTTCGACAGTTTGGCTTGGAAAACTTATATGGGTTAGAATTTTGGATTAGATTTTTTTCCATATATTTAATAGATGAAAATTAAATATGGAACCTTGCTCCTAACAATTACAAGGAAAATATAATTGGGTTTAGGAGGATGACATTTGTATGCCACAAAATGGATGAATTTTGGAAAATAGATTTTAGTAATAGATTCGGGCCGAGGGAAAAATATTCGGGTATTGTAGTTGAGTGGAATTACATTATTAAAGGAATCGAGATGTAATAAATTAGTTATGGGGAAAAATATAGAATCGGGTATTAACGATGGCACGGGCCAAGTGAGCGAGTTCGGGTATAATGGTTGGGTGACACCAAGTGTTAAATTAGTTAATGTGTAAATTAATTAAATAAGAGTCGGACCATAGACTCGGATTGGTAATAGGAAATAAATGTGTAAATTAATTTAATTAGAGTCGGACCATAGACTCGGATTAGTATTAATTAATTAATTAATGTGCAAATTAATTAAGTTAGAGTCGAATCAGAGACTCGGGTAAATATTATATAAATCAATGTGCAAAGTATTTATATAAGAGTCGGACCATAGACTCGGGGAAATATTATATTAATTGACGTGTGAATTAATAAGTGAGAAAATTAATTAAGTTGAGTCAGGCCACAGACTCAGGAAATTACAGGCTAGTGTTACGGGATTTTGAGTACACGGTAAAGCCGGGGTTTATATTATATATATACGGTGTAGTGATAGTATATATATATATATGTGTGTGTGTGTGTGTGTGTGTGTGTGTGTGTGTGTGTGTATTGTGTGTGCTATTAAATATCAATGACAAGATATTTATTTAATTTATATACTCTAGTGTTATCAAGGGAGGTTGCGCGATGTGGGTGAATCCCCTAGCTTGAGGAGTAGGGTGAGTATATCCCCAGGTCATAGCGTCCGGTATATGGGTGAGGGGCTTATCTCACTTTCAGGGAAAAAATATGACCGCTTCCACTACGTTTATATTTTGGTGTCCAAGTTGGTGAGCGATTCCAACTCGGGTAACTAGGTTATGTGAGCACACCTAGTAAGATAGCACTTTAGAGGGAATCATCCAGTGATGGTATACTCGGAGGGATGAATGTGTATATATATATATGTGTGTGTGGAGGTTGTGTTAAAGGTACGTATATAATGGTAGTAAATATTATATGCGGATAATAATACAGTGTATGATGTAATTGTTTTATATAACTTGTGACACAGTTATATGATTAGTATTTAAAGTAAATTAATTAAGTTAATCGGTGAGATAAATTATTAATCCAAGAATTTTTTTACTCGGGTTAGAGTAGTATGGCAAGGGGAGATTATACCAGGACTAGTTGGACGAGGTAGTAAAACTAGGTGGGGTTAAGGTAACCGTTAGGTGTGCACAATAGTAGAGGGGTAAGAATGTCCTCAAGAGAGTGCAACACTAACTTACATATGAAGCGCATTCATGCATTTTAAATTACTGCAGTTAATTAACTTGCTAAATATTTTCAAAATGTTTTGGGTTCTAACCCTTGCTATAAAACTATTTTCAAAACCTTTTAGGTGTCCAACCACCGGGACACTAGGATTGATATTCTATTCCTGGGTTACGGAACTGCGACATATGTGGATGCTAGCAGGAGCTTGGGTTAGACGCATCGTTCTTTCATTCCTAGAGTAGGAATCATTTATCAGTTCCAATTTTATTTAGGGCATGTTGTCCAGACTTTCAGTTCAGTTTTCAGATTTATTTTATTCCGGTGTTGAATATTTGTGTTGGATTATTTACCTTGGTGACCGATGGTTTATTCGACATGTAGTAATTATTTATTCAGTTGATTTAATTCATTTGTGTGAATGGATTATATTTATTTCCGCATGTACTTTTGGTTTAATTAACAAGATAAAATTTGGCACCAGCTTTTTGGAATACTAGGTGGTTAGTAAGTTTTAAAAAGGTTTTCGACAGTGATGCTGAGGATGAACCAACTGGGAATCCTATTTTAATTTGGTATAGGACTGATCACCCGGTATTTTATTAGGCGGGTGTCACAGTTATAGCTCTGAGGGATGGCTGTCATACTTATATAGTGTGTGATATATAAGTATGTATATACTTGATGTGTATAGTATATCATATATATATATATGAGATGTGAAAACATATACATACATGAGTTAAGGTAAAGAATGTGGTTTATATACACTAGATGTGTATAGTATGTATGTATATATATATATATATATATATATATATATATATATATATATATATATATGAGATGAGAATATATATATATGTGGATTAAAACTTGGAAAGAAATATGAGTTAATTTCTGATATCCGGGAGTATAAAATTCGGAATAAAAAATGTATACGTATATAAATGTGAGAATATTACATACGAGATAATAACCCTAAAATGTGAATAGGGTAATAACTAGTGAAAGTAATTAAAATTAATTGTTATATAAGAAGTGAGAGATTATATGTATAAGCTCGGACGATAGCTTAGAATATTTATATTACGCGAGGTAGGATACGTATGATGATTTAGTTGTTGTGAGAGACGAGTTAGCGTGGGTAGCGTAAATAGGGTGATTAAAATACATACGATAGGTGAGCACTGTTAGATGAGAGGCGAGGGGTATCTCATGTGAGTACGACACCAATTTAAATATGAAGAGTAACATATTTTACATACTAAAGTAATTTAATCACTTGCTAAAATATTTTCAAATCCCGGGCTCTGACCCGTATCTATTTTTCTTTTTCCTCTTCTTTTTATACTTTGTAGGTGTTCAGACACGCCTGGATGATTATTCCTTTGAGTCGTACGTGCTGCCCCATCTTTGGATGTTGGCCAGAAATTGTTTTAGACGCTTTTATCCTTGTTATCTATATAGGAGGTATTGCTGTGATAATCGGGCATGTTGCCTAACTGATGTCATTTATTTTATTTACAGCAATTTTATTTTACGCGCATTCGATTTGGTTGTAATATATGTTTACCGAGAGTTATCGGCTATTTATTTATTTATTGCATTTGTTGATTATATTCCTCTGTGAGTGGTATTAATTATGCATTTAGTTTTAAAAAAAGATTAGAAAGTTTAAAATTTGATGCCAAGCCTAATAGGTTATTAGTAATTAATTTAGTTTTTAAGAGTGATGCTGAGAATGAAACCACATGAGATTCCTGTTTAATTTGATATCGAACTGATCACCCGGTATTTTATTAGGCGGGGTGTCACAACAATATCTTTATTCTTATAACTTTATTATAACCAACAGCCTCTTATACGACGTTACATGTAATGTCACGCATCCTTCCCTAGTCGGTCGTGGACGTTATGTCACTAGATCTCACGGGGATTTAAAATTTAATAAATATAGAGCCATTTTTATACTATCGCGACCTAAATGAGGTCGAGGCCTCTAAATCAAAGTTGGAAGAATTTGTAGAATTCACAATTTAATAATACATCACAAATGACAATTATTTGGTAAGCATTTCATTCATAATAATATCTTCTTTATACATGACAAAATGATATTCCCCTTCATATAATTCTCATAGTTGTTCCCTAGCTCTCTAATCACAACTAAGAGTGAAATCTATCTAAAAACTCTAAACAGGAACTGTGTAAACTATTCTCCGCAGCCTCTATAACCTCTGCAGCCTTAACTAGTGCCCTTAGCTCCTAAACCTCAGGAAAATAATAATATAGAAAGGGTGAGCTCTAATAGCTCACCAAGGGTTAACTCAAAGGTCCTCATCCACCTGGAAAAGTTAGTATTTTGAAAGGCAATAGATATACAAAAGATATGGTGTAATTGGTAAAAAAAATAGAATAATAATAGTGCAATATGAGCAATAAGTAAAGGAAATCTTATCATTTCCCAACCCCTCATATACCCCGATGACATATGGCTCAATCTCCCAAAAGTCTCAACACCTCGGATTTTCTCATGGCTCAATCTCCCATGGTTTTTCCTCGTAGTCTAAGACCTATATATTTTTATAACCATGTACTTCTTAAACTCCACAACCTTATTCTAGGTGTCTTTGACCTAGACATGCCACATGCCATAGCCTCCTCTCCTGTACAAATCCAAGATGAGAGATCCATAGTCTTCTGTTAACTCTACACCTCGATTGAGCTCCACCGTGGTGTTAATCCCCCATAAATATCCTAGGATCAATCTCTTTAGACTAACCATGTTGACCTCAAGCACTTAGCAAGTGGTCCTCAAATAGACATGACGCCTCAGTTTGGCTAACGAATGCCTTACCTCAACACTGAATCCCCAACTCAAAAGGCATAATATAACGTTGCCTCCCAACTTGACGACCTCTTCTAATAAGTCATGGCCTTAAGGAAAGAGTTAGAACTATTGGTCGACAACAACAAGGTCATTAAAGAAAAAATAATGTTTTAAAATCGTAAGTTGCTCTGAACTTGAATCCTCAAAAATTAAAGGTAGTAAATAACATCCTCAAAATCCCATTCTCCAACTATACAATCTCATCACAAGAATCCTATTAGAAAATATTTAAAATCACATATTTTCTTAATGAATAGTAATATTTCCCAGGTCTCTAAATCTCAAAGAATCTTTGACACTCCACGGCCTCTAACCTCAATGACCAGTTGTAACACCCTGACCCAGATTTATGGGTTATCCGTGAGTCAACTCGATCCAAATCGAGTCGTGAGGGGTTAAGTGCAATGAAATAACCTAAATAATATTGATAGTCCAGTTTTATTTTTATTTACATTGTACTTGTTAGCATGCGATTCCAGTTTCAAGATAAACTACGTAAGGAACCCATACGGAGGACCCCGAAGTCCAAGTAAGCAGAGTTACTGACGGAAACACAAATAAAGTATACTTACCTGTAAAACGCCCTCAGAATATGGAACCTCTCTCAACCTGTCATAACAAAGTGGGGGCATGAGCTTATGCCCAGTGGGATTTATAAAAACAGTATAAAAATGAATGGCAGGAAGGAATACTCACACGCTACAACCATGTGCCAATGCCTTAGCCATTTTAATTTCAAAAACCTTATTTGCCTAGATTAATAGACCTTAATCTTATCAAAGGTTTTCATTATTCACACTTAGCATTTCCACTATATTTAACGCACCTAGTTCAACGCAGGAAACCATTTCACTTAATTTATCAAAACTCATTCCTTTATCGGGATTTACCCGTTTATTCATTTGAACGCACATTAGTATTCTCATTTAAGTCATCATTTCAACATACACATGCACAGTGTTAGAAAATACTCATTTACTTTTAAAAGATCCCTAGTAGCACATTCTCGTGTCAAATATGGGTTTAACCATTTAGGTTGCTTAACCACCCATTTATCCATTTCCTTTAACCCTTTTTCTTTACTTTATTAACATTAATAGAATTAAGCATTTACTTGTCCATTTCACATTAACCGAAATATTTATTACATTCATTCAAGTTAGGTTGTATTAACGCATTCTACCACACAACCCATTTCTTGATATGTTTCATATTTCCTTTATCTTTTCTTAGAATCTTCCAATACCGCATACTTACACGGGATCTACACCAATGGCTATGCGCACCATATGCTCTGGCTAGTGGTTTAGGACTTTTCACCTAAGGGCTCTGGGCCCTTATTGCTTTATCCTGATTTCATCCGAGTACCTTTAATGTGTTTTAATATTTTACAAATGTCCACATTATTTCTTTTCTTTTTTACCCGGTCGAAGCCAAACCCGGGACTTTATCGCCCCAATTTGTGTCACACTTGAAAATTTACCATTTTTTGTCCTTTACACTTTAACCTTGATTTTTATTCCAAAAACCATATTCATTTAGGACCATTTGTGTAACACCTTTTCCAACATTTTTATTTCATAAAAATGTTCCACTTTAAGTAAAATTACCATTTTATCCATTTATTTCCAAATCACACGTTTACTCCGTTTCCACAAGTATTATTTTCTCCAAAATACTATTAAGTTGCCTTCACCAACTTCTTAAGTTTTTTTAACACTTTAACACCTTTTTACACTGGAAGTAATCTTTTACTTGATTAGAAACACCTTTTATACTTTTACTTCCATTTAATTCCATAAGTGTTAATATTTCACAATTTAAGTAAGTTACACTCACTAACCATTCCATGTGACCCATTAACACTTAATTAATACTTTTTATCAACATTCATATTTCTTTTCTTCTTTATTCAAGAAATACATTCACACTTAAGACTACTTTTATAAGAAAATTGACATTTCTTTTAACTTCATACACATTATGCCTTTTAGTCCCAGCTACACATACTTAGAGGACCAAATTTTCAACATTTATTATTTCTTTCTCAAACCTAACACAATCTTATTTAAACTCGTTTATACATTTTGTGTCAAAATACTATAAGTTTATATGCAAGAAAATATGGATTTTAAACCCAAAATCCCACTACATGGTTTAAACATATTTTTCACCAAATAAAGGTTTTATTTCCAAACATTTTGATCCATAAAATGTTTAACACCAATGTTTCTAAAATGCCCATTTTCACAAAATATATCATCTTTCAATATTCCAAAACCTTGAAATATTTACTTATTCTTTATTTTTCAACAAAATATCATTTTTCCAAAAAATTACTTTATTTGCCAACATTTTACTCCATAAAATGCTTTTCATCAAATTTCACTAAAAAATACATCATTTTCATAAAACATCAATTTTCATTATTTCAAAACCTAGAAATAATTATTCAATTTTTATTATTAACAAAAATGGCATTTTCCAATATTTTTAATCCATAAAAATGTGTACTATTTCTTTTCACTAGAAATATGCCAAAATGATATTTTTCTATTCCATAAAAATGTTTATTTATGTCTAGCATTTTTATACCAAAAAAATGTCTATTTCCAGTTCACTAGGAAACACATTAAAATATTATTTTCTAACATTTTTATTTTCATAAAAATGTCTAATTTCAGTCCACTAAGAACACATCATTGTTTCTCATAATCCTACTCTTAATCATACACAACAATAAGGTTATAATATTTATCAATAGAGTCACAAATACACTAAGAATAGAATACCCACCTAAATTGGTCTCCGAAAATATTGGTGGTGATGGTGAAGATGGGTGACTCCACCACCTCCAAAGGTGTCCCTAAAGGGAGTCACAAAAGCTCCACCAATCAGACCTTCATGGAAGCTCCAAAATACTCATCAAAACCTTCTTCCAAGTCCCCCCAAGAACATTGCGTATTTATCCCCTTTGAAACTCCCACGGAAACTCTATACATCTCGTGGCATTATTTTAACAATGGGGAAAGATATGTATTTCTTTGGTGTGGGTGTATACACTATACAGTCTTGACATGACAATGGCAAGTGGTAATAGAAAAAGGGGAAGCATTGTGTTCCTTAAAGCCCCCCCCCCCCCCCCCCAACTGGTTTGAGGCAGAAGGGAAATGGGGAGTTTCTGAGAGGTTTTCACCCATGCCTCTCTCTTTTATACACAATTGTAACCCTAATCCAATTGAAATCCACCTAATTCAAATCTTAATCGTCTACACCCAAGAGTTAGCAGAAGATACTTGATCGACGGTTGTAAATCTAACAGAATAAACCAACTGACAGAGCTGACCCTCTCCAAACGTCACTCAAATGATTGGAGGTGTCGTTCAAACAAACTGAATGTCTTTCGAACTACAGTGACAGTCATTTGAACAACCTGCTTAAATGGACGGATCCCTTCTTCCTTGGTTCTGCGCATCCGCCCCAACTATATGTTATTTCTACCCAAAAGTAAATCATATCTAAGGTTTAATTATTTTTTATAACTACTCATTCTATAATCCATATAAAATCCTTAATTAAATAATTCTCTTTATAATCCTATTTGTCACCCACAACTTCCTATAATCACACCTTATTATTTCTCATTCAAAATCTATGTGTAGTTTGATTAATTTCTTGGGGCGGGATATTACACCAGTAGCCTTCCATGACCTAAAACCCAGAATCTCAGGTGAACAATAGAATTCCATGGATATAACCAGATTTCATAGTTGGGCGCATCTTAATTAAATATGACATAGAATACTAGAGGTTTCACAAGGAAAAAGAGTGTGAGGCCAAATCCCTAACCTTAGTGGTTTCAATCTGATGAATAGTAGTTTTTCGCTGCCTCCTTCTCCAATGAGCAATTGACTTCCATCGCCTTTCTCCAGCAACCTTCTTTTATTCACACATAAACCTTACCTTATCTCTCTAGAATGGATTTTAGGGCTTTAATGGTCTTGGGAAGTGTGCTAAGGGTGGGTATTTATAATTTCTAGTGAGGAAACTAGGGTTTCCTCTTTTGTGCACACTTTTTCACAATTACCCTTTTTTTAAAAGGCTTAAAAAATCCTCTAAACTTTCTCCCAAGTCAAGACATATTAAGGCCACACCATGCTACCAAGGAAACTAAGTTTCGCGGCCATCACCTTAGGCCATAGTATTTTAGATTATGTATGCGGCCTCTTCACACTAAGTCATATACTCTAATGTATTAGCGAACCCCTCCTCTAACCTAGATTTCTCATCAGTTCAATCACACACCGTGGCCTCCCATGGTGCCACGGTCTCTTAAGCTTTTAGGGTTGTTACAACCTACCCAACGTAGGAAATTACATCCTCGGGATTAAATGACATAAAAGAATAAATTAATTAATACCTTGGAACAATTGTGGATACTCTGCTTTGATGAGGAACTCCAGCTACCAAGTGGCCTCTTCTACTTTGACCTCAGTTTCTTTTTTTTCCCAAGATCTCAACTAGGGCCTCATAATAACTTAAGTCTTCGCGGATCTCAATGAGCTCATGGTTCAATATATAGTTGGCGTATCTGATGTAATTTCTCAACATTAAAATATGTAACACATTGTGCACATGGGATAGCTTCAGAGGCATAGATAGCCTAAGCGAAGTACTCCCTACTTTCCCAAGAACCACAAATAATTAAATACACCATGGGCATAACTTGACCTTTTTTCCAAAACTCGTAACTCCCATCCATGGGGAAATTTTAAGAAAGGCATGGTCCCCATCTTCTAACTCCACATCCCTTCTTTTTACATCAACCTAACTTTTATGTCTTCTCTGAGCACTCCACAATCATTCTTGAATCAGTTTAACTTTATCTGCGGTCTATTCTACTAATTATGGCCCTAGAAATTGTCTTTCCCCCACCTCATCCCCACATAATTATTACGACATCTTTTCCCATGTAATGTTGTGCAGGGGACATTCTAATACTATCTTGGTAACTATTGTTATACATAAATTCTATTAAGGGTATGTGGTCTTCCCAATTACTGTGGAAATATAAAACATAGGCTCTCAGCATATCCTCTGTGGTTTGGTTTATTCTTTTCATCTATCTGCGGATGCAAAGTTGTACTGAAGTCTAGTCGTGGCCTCATTGCTCTTTTAAATATCCTCCAAAATCCTGAGGTAAATCTAGAGTCGCGGTCAGATACTATGGTCACATGGACTCCATGGAGTCTTACCATTTCCTTTTTAAAAAGTTTGGCTAGTTGGTCAAATTGGTTGTGTTCTTGACAACCAAAAAGTGCGCAGACTTGGTTAATCTATCTAGACTTAGTCAATATATCAATAATAACCTAAATGGAATCCATTCCTCTTTGTGTCAGCGGAAATCCAACTATTAAATCCACAGAGATGCTTTCCCAATTTAACTTTCGGATAGGCAAGGGTTTCGATAGTCCTCCTTGTCTTTGGTGTTCAACCTTATGTTATTATCACACTAAACACTTGGTTACAAACTTTGTGGCATATCTCTTCATGGTAGGCCATCAAAAATTATCCTTCAAGTTTTGGTACATCTTGGTGCTTTTGAAGTGAATTAAAAAGGGTGAAGAATGTCCCCTTCTATCACCTCAAATATAATCTCTTCATTCTGTGGCACACATAATCTTTCCACAAATCTTAAGGCTATGCGATCAGGTCGGCTTCTCTCCTTTATCTTTAAGTGCATGTATCTCCTAAAGATCAGGGTCCATGGCTAGTGTTGCCCTTATCTTTTTAATTAAAATTGCTTCGACTGCCAGCGCCCTAAGGCATCCATGGCCTCCTCAGCTTATGACCTTAATCCCCATTTCTAAGTATTGCGAAATATGTTCTTAGTTAATGATCCTCAAAAAGGGAGCATTTTATACTAAGTGCATGGCCCATCACATTGGCCTTTCTCGGATGATACTTAATTGAGCAATCATAACCTTTGATTAAACACTTATGGTCCGTGAATATCTCTTAACTTTCCCCATATAAATACTGTCTCCAAATTTTTAAGGAAAACACAACTGCGGCCAGCTCTACATCGTGGGTGGGGTAATTATGCTCATGGGGCCTCAACTGCCTAAAGACACATAATCATTTTTCCATTATTCATCAGTATATAACCAAGGTAGAGGCCTGAAGAATCACTGTAAACCACATAGCCTCTTTTCCTTAGGTAGGTCTAGGATAGGCATGGCCACCAGCTTCTCTTTCAACTTTTGAAAACTCTCTTCACAATCCGCAGACTAAAAAAGTTTCTTATCCTTGTGTGTCAAATGAGTCAAGAGCATGTCTATCTTGAAAAATCCATCCATAAATCTTCTATAGTAACCTTCTAGGTCGAGTAATCTTCTGAACTCGATGACCATAGATGGTCTCTCCTAATCAACTATGGTCGCGACCATTTCGGAGTCCACAGCCAATCCATCCTAATTCTCTCCATGGTCGAGGAAGGCAATCTCCTACAACCAGAATTCACACATAAATTTTTTTGCATATAATTTATGTTTCCTAAGAACCTCAAACACTCCGCGGAGGTTTTCCTCATGCTCATCTACCAACGTAGAATAAATTAGTATATCATCAATGATAATAACCACAAATTTGTCCAAGAATGGCCTAAACATCCTATTCATCAAATTCATAAAATTTGTTAAGGCGTTGGTTAACCCGAAAGGCATCACTACAAACGCGTAATGACCACACCTAGTTTTAAAGGTTGTTTTATAAATTTCATTATTCCCAATTTTAAGTTGGTGATATTCTAATCTCAGATCAATCTTGGAGTGATATCTATCATCCTTTAATTGGTTAAAAAGATCATTATTCTTAGGCAAAAGGTATTTATTCTTCATCGTAATCTTGTTCAAATCCTTATAATCTATACACATACTCATAGATCCATCTTGTTTCTTTACAAATTGCACCAGGGAAACCCAAGGGGAACTAGTAGGCCTAATAAAGCCATGGCCTTGCAAATCTTTTAGTTGTTCCTTTAAATTCTTCAACTTTGAGGGGGCATTCTATATGGCGCATTAGAATTAGGAAATACTCTAGAGAAAGATCAATGGTAAACTCAATCTCTCTATCCGAGGAAAGCCTTGTAATTATTCTGGGAAAACATCACTGTAGTCCGCGATCACGTAGAAATCTGCTAAAGTGGCCATGGTCTTATTAATATCCTTGACATATGCTAAGTATCCGCAGTACCCTCATTTAATCATTTTCCTATCCCTCAAAGTGGATATTAGCAAAGGTTTTCTACTAGGTTTATGCGACACCCTAACTAATTAAATACCGGGTAGCTACTCCTTTATCTCATTAATACAGAATATCAAGTTGGTTCAGATCTAGCATCACCGTCGAAAATATTTTAAACAATTACTAGCAACCTAATATTTAAAAAGTAAGTTGTCAAAATTATTATTAAATTAAATTAACATGCAACCCATTTAATTAAGCTAACCATACAACATCCACATCATAACCATGACAGAATAATAGTGGTATAAATAAAATTAGTCTGGAGTAACACTCCCCTGAATAATCCAAATACTGAATCCCCAATACAAAAGTTTGAATAAATAGATAAATCCAAAACTCAAATAAATGTTAAAGTCTGAGAATACTATCTCTAAATGGAAATGGGCGACATGCCTAACAAATGAATAACCCTGAATAGAATCAAGTGCAAAATGTGGAGGCGTCTAATACCGAGATCCTGTAACTTCCTCAGCAGCTACAACACGTCAATGTAATGGAACTCCTATGCTTGGTGTCCCTGTGGCTGGGCAACTAAAAGTGTTTTTTACAACAAGTAGATTTGGAAGCAAACGGGTCATAGACCGAGGTGAAAACAGTTTAAAAATATAGCAAGTGTTTAATTGCAATAAACAGTAAATATTATATACATGTTAGCTACGTGCGTTCGCATGAGTTCCTCACCCCTCAACTAATGTGCACGCCTAACGTATACCCTTAACCCATCCTAGTTATGCCGCTATCAAACTTGTCTGTACCACTTCCTGTCTTCACATTATAATATAGGGGTCTATTCGTATCATCCTAGTATATTCTGCGTATAACTCACCTTTACATTAATCAGATTATTACATTAATTATGATAGGGATTCTCACATTTTTACTCCCATTCAATTATCTCAATCATTCGCATTCACAATTTAACAGTAAGCCGTTACAAATACAAGTATATAATTCTCAACTTATATATATACAAATATGTCACCCCTAGGCTAAGCTGCGGTGCACACATACTCTTCTATCGAATCCCGATACATCATGTATGACTACGCATTTCGAATCGCTTAGGAACCGTTTTATTAGACAAAATCACACATATTGGAGGCGAATATAGTTCATATACCCATGGGTAACGCACATACCTACGCTCCCATGGTTAGATGATTTACCAACTCACAAATAAGTCATTCACAGTCCTATTTCCTTAAGGTACCAATCTAAATCCCCCCGTAGGCACACAAAGATCAGATGGTCCTTTTCCGAAAGCCAACCTCCCGTGATAGCAAGTATGGTAGGTATGTCATACACATAAGAAATCCATACACTAGGCATTCACATAACCTAAGTAGTCATATATCAATATAGGTATTCACATGTTCCATCTTATAAGTCTCATACGTTGTAAGTTTATCCCGAACATTCTACGTAATATATTTAGCTTGAAAACTCTCTCGTCGTATGAATTTGAGTACCCAAACTTATTCCAAAAGGTTACTAGGCATCCTATTAGTTTCTAGGGTTATCTTAGTAACTTAAATTCCCTCAGTTACTATTCCTATTCTTACATCCTCATTCATTCCCGTTATAGTCTTAATTTGAATGATTTCTAACCGTACCTCACTCGATAGACCCTCTTAAGTAATATCATTAAATTTCATAAGGTAAACCATTTTTTCGGGCATCAACTAAGACCCTATAAACCTTAATTAAGTCCCACAATACTATATTAATCACACTAAGAATCATTATAGATTTGGGATTTATATTAAACTTGCGAAAAGTTTCAAAAATCAGGAGGGGTCGATCGATCAAAGGCAAAGGGTCGATCGATCGAACCAGTCGATCGATCAACATTCTTGTGTCGATCAATCGATCAAGCAGGTCATTGCCCAGAATTTTTTTAAACAGTTACGGGTTCTCAAAATTTACACTCCAAATCCTCCATTACAACGTCCCAAACTCCCAACCAAGTATACTACTCAATAAACCAACATGTTTCCACAATCTCTAACGTTTTAGAATCATTAAACCATCATGAATTTATAGTTTCTTGGATCAAAAGTCATAAATATTCCTCTAAACCTAGTTCTTCCAAATTTCTTCAAGAACATCAAATTTCTCAACATTAATTCGTGAATTTGTACACATGGATTAAGATTTCATTGTCTCTACATACCAGAAGTTCATTTACATGCAAAACCTACCCATATTCAAGATTAAATTCTCTAATTCATGAGATTAATAATATTTCTAGTTTAATTTATAATTCTAAACTATCATGGGTATTATATGTACTAAATCATTGAATGTTAAATCACTTGCCTCTGTTTAGATGTTCTGATCCTTTGATGACGATAAAGGTTGGTTCTACTTCTCTTTTCGATCACAAATCCGGCGATAGAGGTGGTGTGTGGTGGTTATGGCCTTGGAAACCCTTAGAACTTCTCCTCTCTATTCATATTGCCCACTCTTTAGTTTTGATAGATAATGGCCCTGGTGGCCCTAAGGTTAGCTGATAAATAACAACTAATTTTCGTAGGTCACTATTCATTATAATTTAAAATGACTAAAATACCCTCTATGGTTGCCGGTTAGGCCTAAAAATGCCTCGGGACCCAAACTAAACCCTCGGCTAGTATTTTTTGACTATTTTGATCCTTCCGGACACGTTGGCGCACTCAAAATGACCATACGGATAATACAAATATAATTTACTTATAAATTCATTTAAATTGATTCATGACGCGACTGACACGAGCGTCCCAACTTGATTTCCAAATTGTCGTATTTATAACTCGCGAGAATATTAATAAACTCAATAATCATTTCACTCAGTAATATTCAACATTTTTGTCATAATCAAATACGAACTCTCATCTCGCTAGTATTTAAATTCGGATTAATTTTTAATTAATTATCCCATTTAATCTAATTAATCCCATTAAATAAAATTAATAAAATTACGGGGTGTTACTTACTTCCCCCCGAAATTCGGAAATAAAATATACCTAGTAAAAATAACTCTGGATAACGCTCGCGCATCTCATCCTCGCGCTTCCAGGTAGACTCCTCGGCATTATGATCCTGCGTACTAACTTCGATCTCAATTTCCTCTCGCTACGATCTAGGATAGCAACTAGTCCCTCCTCATAGGAACTATCAGGCTATAGATCAATCTCCTCTAAAGAAATTTGAGTATGGGCCAATTCATCCCGAAGAAATCTCCTCAATGAGGAAATGTGGATCACGTTATGGATCCTATTTAAGTATTTCAGTAACCCAAGTCTATACGCAACTGGCCCAATCCGCTCGATGATAGGGAATGGTCCCACATATCTAGGTGCTAACTTCCCCTTCTTCCCAAAATGAATAATCCCCTTGATAGGAGACACTCGAAGCAGCACTTGGTCCCCCACATTGAACTCTTGGAAGAACCTATTTGCATCAGCGTAACTTTTATATCGGTCTTGAACAACCCAAATACGGCTTCGTATCTTCTCTATTCTCACCGAAGTATCTTGAATCACCTTCAGATCAAGTAGCTTATTGTCCCCCACCTCTAGCCAACATGCTGGGGAACGACAAGTCCTACCGTATAACGCCTCAAATGGAGACATACCAATAGTGAACTGGTAGGAGTTATTATAGGCCAACTCCACCAGTGGAAGATACTGCTCCCAACCTCCGCCAAAGTCGAGGATGCACATACGCAACATGTCCTCCAACATTTGATTCATTCGCTTGGTTTTCCCATCTGTCTGCGAGTGATATGCTATACTCTACCGCAACTCCATACCCATGACTTCCTGGAAACTCTCCCAAAATTGTGACACAAATATCTTGTCCCTGACTGACATAATATTGAGAGTTATCCCATGGAGTCTCACTATCTTGGCTATGAAATCTGGGTGGAATGTCCCGTAGTATAGTATGTCCGGGCTGGCAGAAAGTGAGCAACCTTGCTCAACCGATACACGATTACTCATATGGAATCGTGACCTCTCTGTGATGTGGGTAACCCCGTGATGAAGTCCATGGAAATGCTCTCCCATTTTCACATAGGAACCTCTAATGGCTGTAGAAGTTCTGCCGGCCTCTGATGGTCCACCTTTACTAGCTGACAAGTGGCAAATTTGGAAACGAACTTGGTAATTTCCCTCTTTATCCCGCTCCACCAGTATTGTCACCTCATATCCTGGTACATCTTATCCCCACCAGGATGTACTGTGAATCACAAACCGTGTGAATCTTTCATAACCTCGTGTCGCAAGTCTTCCCCCTCAGGAAAAACTAATCTTCCATTGAAGCGTAAGCCCCCATCTGAACTAATGGTATAAGACTCGAACCCCTCTACTAGTAATCATACTATCTACTCTTGGGAGAACAGGTCTGCTGTCAGAGCCTTCTCCCTGATACACAACTGATGGTATCCCGATCTCAAGTCAATCTTTGAAAAGAAGGCAGCTCCTCTCAACTAGTCAAATAAGTCATCGATTCGGGGCAATGGATACTTATTTCGTATCGTGGCTTTATTCAACTCCATGTAATCTACATACAACCTCAAAGATCCATCCCTCTTCTTCACAAACAACACAAGATCACCCCACGGAGAAGTACTCCTATGGATAAACCCCTGACCCAACAGTTGCTCTATCTGATCCCGTAGCTCCCCCATCTCCGCTAGAGCCATACAGTAAGGTGCGCGGGTTATCGGTCGAGTGTCCAGCACCAAATCTATAACAAAGTCTATCTTTCCACTAGGAGGTAATCCCGGAATATCCTGGAATACATCAGCGAACTCCCTAATAACTGGAATCAAATCAAGTGGTATCACCACCTCCTTATAGGTCTCCTCCTCTATGTAGTACAATTGAGTGGACGATCCTCCCTCAGGACGAGGCATCGCCACTAGGAACATCTCCTGACCGGGTATGGCAAAAATAATACTCCTATAAAAATAATCAATCATGGCTCTATACGTAACCATCCAATCCATACCAATAATCACATCGTACTTGGGCATATCTAATACTAGAATATCATCAGGTAAAGTAAATCTCCCAACCTCTACACCCACGACTCTACATATAAGGGAAATCATAGAACCTCTACTCAACGGTGAATCTACACAAGTGGCAGTGCTCTCTAAGGTATCTAGTAATCTCATAGCACGTGCAAATCTTGTGGAAATAAAATAGTGTGTGGCTCCCGTGTCAAGTAAAATACGCCCCATAGTCCCCTGAATAGAAAACATACCCTCAATTCTGGATGGCTCCTGCAGGACTACAGCCTAGTGAAGGTTATAAACCCGACCATACTGGAACTGTCCTTGTTGAATTGGGACTGCTGGAATAGATGGCAGCGTTGTCATCTATGGTGGTGCTGGGAGGGCGACAAGAAACATCGATCTCTGGGGCTCCTATCGAGCACCCTGCTGTTGCTGCTATGGGCCCCTGCCCCTCTCAAGACACTCCTAACGTTTGTGTCCAATCTTACCACATATAAAACATTTCCCCTCGAAGTTTCCCCCTCTCTGACCCTACTTCCCATGACCCTAGCCGTTACTACCCCTACACTGGCCATACTGGCCCTACTGAAATTGCTTCTGGCCCTAATGACCATGTTGGCCCTGCTGGCCATGCCTAAAACCTCCCTAGCCATGTCTGAAACCTCCTGATCTAAATCTCTTAGAATCCCCCTGCTGGGAGCTCTGATCACCATGCATGTGCTGACTCTGAGCTGACTGTGCCCTGTTGGCACCATTATCCTCTGTTTTACCCTACTGGATGGACTCTCCTGATTGCTTACCCTCTAATAAATGGAAGAGGTGGTCCTGGAAGTGAAGTAATATTGCGTTAACCACATCTGACTAGGTGTCCAATGAGAGATTACCTAGCAGGTGCTGATAGATTCTCCACTTCAACCCATCCATGAACTTATGGATCTTCTTCCCTTCAGTAGGGATCTCATCGGGAATGATGTTCAGAAAATTATTGAACTCGACCTCATACTCTGCCACTGTCCTACCTTCCTACTTAAGGTTCATAAATTTCCTCCTCATCTCTATCTTAACTGCTGAGTGGAATTATTTGCGGTCGAATCGCACCCCGAACTCCTGAATAGAAAGAACATATATCTCCTCGGTATGGTAATGGACTCCCACCACTGCAATGCTGCTCCTACTAGCTTAAACGTCTCTAGTATCTGCCTCTGCACATATGTACACTCATACATCCTCAAATATCTTTGGATGTGCTTCTTCCACTGGCTCGACACAATAATATCGAAGCTCCATGCAAACTCCGGAGGGTGCGCCTTCTGAAAGGCTTCATGAACACGCTTAGTCAATTTCATGTAAGTTCTCGCTTTGCTAACTCCGGAGGGTCTTTATTCCATATTATCTGTTCTTTCTATTTTCTCCCTTTGCCTACAATGGATTCCTCGCTTCAATTCCCTCTTAAACATTTTAGACTTCTTTTCCTCAGTGTCAACAAGATAGGGGGCAGAGTGTGATTATTCTATGAACTTTGTTCCATACTGGTCCACTAACATGGTTCTTTGGGTTAACTCCATAAATTTCACCTCTAACTTCTCCATAACCACGACCAGGAAGTATATCGCTAAAAAGAGTGATTTGATTCTAGCCCAGCACATAGCTGCAGCTTCTCCTCCCAATTATGTCCCCTTCATCATGGACCACCAATGATCTGCCTTAGCCTCAAACATAAAGGAGATGAAGGAGACCTTTTATTCCTAAGTTGAATTCAACATACCAAAAATATTCTCCATCTCTCGAATCCATGCATCGGCCTTTAAAGAGCCAGTCTCTCATATGAAAGCCTTTTGTTCAAATTTTTTAAAATGTTCAATGGTACATCCCATTATCCTTTATTCAACTCCTCTTGCATCCATGGTCCTAGCTAGGGCTTTTGCGAACCCCACTTACACTTTCAGCACTTGTTTCGCATCTGCGTTGTTATCGGTTATAGCACCATTAGCTCTACGATTACCTATTGCCTTGAATTTCCTGACAAGAAATAACCACGCACGTATAAGTCTATATTATTAGAACTAGTTCTATAAGTTAGTCTACGTAATCAAAATATTCCTAATTATCTTAAAGTTTTCCTACGTCGAATGTTCTGATATTGTCTTTAACGTCTCACGACCTACCTTAGTCGATCGCGGATTTTATATCACTAGATCTAACGGAGATTTAAAATTTAAACAATAGAGGCCCATTCTTATATTGCTACGGCTTATATGAGGCCTCGACTTCTACATTAGAGTTTGCAAAATTAATAGTATTCATAGTTGAATAATACATCACAAATGACAATTTATTTACTAAGAATTTAATTCATAATAATATATTTTTAACACATGCCAAAATGATATTCCCCCTTCATACAATTCTTATAGTCGTTCTCTAGCTCTCTAATTACAACTAAGAGTGAAATCGATATAAACTCCAGACAGGAACTATGTAAAACTACACTCAGTGGCCTCTATAACCTCTACGGCCTCAACTACCTTCATGAGCTCCAAACCTAAGGAGACAAATAAGAGATAAGGGGTGAGCTCAAAGTGTAATACCCCATACTTTTATTGATTTTAGTTAATGGAATTAATTAAATTAAATGGGATAATTAATTGAAAATTAATCCGGATTTAAATACTAGTGAGACGTGAGTTGGTATTTGATTATGATAATATTGTTGAATATTACTGGGTGAATATGGTAATATATGATTCTTAAATTTATTAAAATTATCGCGAGTCATAAATACGATAATTTGGAAATTAAGTTGGGACGCGCGTGTCATTCGTGTTAAGAATCAATTTAAATTGATTTAAAAGTGAATTATATTTTTATCATCTGTATAGTCATTTCGAGTGCGTCAGCATGTCCGGAAGGGTCAAGATAGTAAGAAAACACTAGCCGAGGATTTAGTTTGGGTCCCGGGGTATTTTTAGGCCAAACTGGTAACCCGGGAGGGTATTTTAGTCATTTTGATTTTTAGGAAATTTTGACCCACGAAATTTAGGCTTTATTTATCAGCCAATATTAAGGCCATTAGGGCCATTATCTGTCAAAATCAAGCAGTGGGCAATGTGAGAAGAGAGGGGAAGTTCCAAAACTGTTTTCAAGGCCATAACCAGCACACACCACCACTATCACCGGATTTGTGACCGGAGAGAGGAAGAGAACCAGCCCTTATCATCATCAACGGATCAGAGCATCGAATTTCCAGGCAAGTGATTTGATTTATTAAGATTCAGAATAATCTATCCATGATAGTTTAGGATTTGATGATATCCATGATAATATTTAAAAGTCATGAAACTTTGGAGATAAAACCTTAATTCCGGTTAGGAATTGTATGTAGTTTGATTCTAGAAGTATTTTATTAACGAAATCATAACCCGTGTTTAGTTAAAAATGAATTTATAAAGAGATGTATGATGATTGAAGAAAAAAGAAAAATAGGGTTTTTCATGATAATATGATGATTTGATCCAAGAAAGGTCAATTTGATGATGATTTAAAAGTTTTGGAACGTTAAGATTCATGTAATTAGGTTATATATTTACCCAATATGTTTACTTTAGGATTTAACATCTTGTAATTAGAAATTGGGACAAAACTAGGGATGAAAACGAAGAAAATCGAAACCTGCACCTGCTTGATCGATCGATAGACATTCATAGATCGATCGATCGACAGGTCTCGATCGATAGACATTCATAAGTCGATCGATCGAACTCCCCGGAATCTATGAACTTTTTCCCTTTTTGTATTTAATCGATTCCGACCATTGAAAGTTGAAAGTGGGGTTATGTGAATGCATTAGGACTTTAGGGAGACCAGTAGGGAGGTAACTAAATCCCGGAACATATTAGAATTGGTTTGGAACGTAGTGTTGAACTTACGAGTGTCTGATGAGTAATTTATCATTTTAAATGTGAGAGCATGACTTAAGTTCGTATGAGAGATGAGTTAGGGTTTAAGACATAAATGTGGACTTAGGAGTGCTGAATTGACATGTGGGATACATAGGAGGCTTAGCAACCTTTTCGGGATAGGTTTATATACTCGAAACGATACGATGTGAGA
This sequence comes from Sambucus nigra, assembly GCA_949130495.1. NCBI lineage: Eukaryota > Viridiplantae > Streptophyta > Magnoliopsida > Dipsacales > Adoxaceae > Sambucus > Sambucus nigra. The sequence continues at coordinate 363,540,837 of OX422215.1, forward strand.
TTTATTGGCAAAACATATTATATAAGTTGTAATGATAATGGCGTACGAGTATGGCCGATGGTATAGGGCTGAAAATATACCTTTGATAATGTAATATTTACCTAAGTTGTGTGAATGCGTAGTATATGGATTATTTTGTGTATGACATACCTACCATACTTGCTATCACGGGAGGTCGGCTTTCAGAATAGGACCATTTGATCTTTGTGTGCATACGGGGGGATTTAGATTGGTACCTTATGGACATAGGGATTTGAATGGCTTATTTATGAGTTAATAAGTCAGTTGACCATGGTAGCGTAGGTATGTGCGTGACCCATGGGTATGTGGACTATGTTCGCCTCCAATATGTGTGATTTTATTTATTAAAATGGTTTCGGAGAGATTCAGAACACGTAGTCTTTATGTACGTGATGTACCGGGATTCGATAGCAGAGTATGAGTGCACCGCAGCTTAGCCTAGGGTGCCTTATTTGTATATTTATGCTGAGAATAATATACTTGTGATTATAACGGACTCTTTGCTAAAGTGTGAATACGAACAATTGAGATATTTTAAATGGGATTAAAGATGAGGTTTTCATTTAGTAATTTTTATAAATTAATCTAATTAATAAAAAGGTGAGTTACGCACAGGATATATTAGAATGATATGAATAGACCCCTATATTATATTGTGAAGACAGGAAGTGGTACAGACTAGTTAGTTAATGGCATAACTAGGACGGGTTAAGGATATACGTTAGGTGTGCTCATTAGTTGAGGGATGAGGAACTTATGTGAGAGTACGTAACTAACATGTATATAATATTTACTGTTTAATGCAATTAAACACTTGCTATATTTTAAAACTATTTTCAGCTCGGGCTCTGACCCGTTTGCTTTCAAATCTATTTTCTTGTAAAACCTTTTAGTTGCCCAGCCACAGGGATGCTAAGCATGGGAGTTCCATTACATTGACGTACTATAGCTGTTGTGGAAGTTATAGGATCTCGGTATTATACGCCTCCACATTCTGGATTTGATTCTATTCAGGGTCATTCATCAGTTAGGGCATGTCGCCCATTTCCATTTAGAGATAGCATTCTCTGACTTTCAGTTTTGGATTTATCTATTTATTCAGACTTTTGTATTGGAATTTATTCAATATTTGGATTATTTAGGGGAGTGTTACTCTAGACTCATTTTATTTATTCCATTATTATTCGATTGTGGTTATGATGTGGATGTGGGACATTTAGCTTATAATTTAATTGGTTGCATGTTAATTTAATTTAATAAAATTTGGCAACTCACTTTTTAAATATTAGGCGGCTAGTAATTGTTTAAAATGGTTTCGACAGTGATGCTAAAAACTGAACCAACTTGACATTTTGTATTAATTTGAATAAAGGAGTCTCTACCCGGTATTTAATTAGTCGGGTGTCATAGGTGGTATCAGAGCATCAGTTTCTAGAGTCCTTAGGATCTGTACGGCTTGTTATGTTTCCGCATAACTTCCTTTGATATAGAGCCCTATATTTTAGGATTGTTGTACTCTTTTGTGTATCTTACGTTCTTCAACTATTTTGAGATAATAACTGCGTACTTATAAAACTTCTCTCTCATTTCAGATGCCTCCTCGACATGCACAGCGAGTTCCCAATTCAAGGTTCAATGAACGCTACTGATGTTTTCTCCATTGTAGCCCAGACGGTAAATGCCGCGTTAGCATTTGTGCAGCAGGCACCACCTCAGGCACCGGTGGTAGCCCTAGTCCAGGCTCATGCATTCTCGTCTAATTGGGAACGTGTTCGTGATGCCTTTCAGAAGGCACACCCTCCGGAGTTTGCAGGGAGCTCTCTGACGTTGTTGTGTCGAGCTAGTGGAAGAAGGACATCCAAAGACACTTGTGCAGAGGCAGATACTGGCTACATTTAAGCTAGTAGGATCAGTATTGCAGTGGTGGAAGTCCATTACCACCGCAGAGGAGAGAGATGTTCTTTCTATACAGGAGTTCTGGGTGCGGTTCGACCGTAAATATTTTCCCTCGGAAGTTCACACCGATATGAAGCAAAAATTAATAAACCTTTAGCAGGAAGGGAGGACAGTGGCAGAGTATGAGGCCGAATTCACTAATCTTCTTAACATCGTTCTCGATGAGATTCTTACTGAAGATAAGAAAATCCAGAAGTTCATGGATGGGTTGACATGGAGGATTCGTCAGCACTTGCTAGGTAATCTCTCATTGACCACCTATTCAGATGTGGTTAACACATCATTACTTCACTGCCAGGACCACCGCTTCCATTTGTCAGAGGGTGAGCGAGCAGGAGAGTCCAACTAGCAGGGCACAATCATCTCAGGGTCAGCACAGGCAGAGTGATCAGATTTCCCAGCAGGGGGATTCTAAGAGATTTAGATCATGAGGTTTCAGACATGGCCAGGAGATTTTCGGCATGGTCAGCAGGGTCAGCATGGCCATCAAGGCCAGTAATAGTTTTAGCAGGGCCAGCATAGCCAGGGTAGGGTTGGTAATGTCCATCAGGGACGTGGGCAGCAGGGTCAAAGGGGGGAAACTTTGTAGGTAAATGTTTTATATGTGGAAATATTTTCCATAAGCACCAGGAGTGTCTTGAAAGGGGAAGGTACCCACAGCAGTAGCAGGGTGCTCGACATGAGCCTTAGAGACCTATGTTTCCTGCCTCCCTCCCAGCACCACCACAGATACCAGCATTTCCACCTATCCCAGCAGTCCCAGTTCAGCAGGGACAACTTTAGTAAGATCGAGTTTACCAGCTCCAGTAGGCCGCAGTCCCGCTGGATCCACCCGCGATTGAGCGTATGTTTTCTATTCAAGGGACTTTGGGGCGTATTTTATTTGACACAGGAGCCACAAAATATTTTATTTCCATGAGATTTTCACCCGCTATGGGGTTATTAGATACCATGGAGAGCACTGTTACTTGTGTAGATTCACCGTTGAGTAGGGGTTTTGTGATTTCTCTTCTATGTAGAGGCATGGGCATTGAGATTGGGAGGTTTACTTTACCTGCCGACATGTAAGTATTAGATATGTCCGAGTACGATGCGATTATTGGTATGGATTGGTTGGTTACGTATCGAGCCATGATTGATTGATTCAGTAGGAGTATTATTTTTTCCAACCCGATAAGGAGATGTTCCTAGTGGTGATGCCTCGTCTTGAAGGAGGATCGTTCACTCACTTGTATTATATAGAGGAGGAGATCTCTAGGGAGGTGGTGATACCACTTGATTCGATTCCTATTGTTAGGGAGTTTGCTGACGTATTCTAGGATATTTCGGGATTACCTCCTTGTAGAAAGATAGACTTTGTTATAGATTTGACGCCAAGCACTCGTTCGATAGCCTGCGCACCTTATCGTATGTCACCAATGGAGATGAGGGAGCTACGGGATCAGATAGAGCAGTTGTTGGGTCAGGGGTTTATCCGTAGGAGTACTTCACCGTGGGGTGATCCTATGTTGTTCGTTAAGAAGAGGGATGGATCTTTAAAGTTGTGTGTAGATTATCGGGAGTTGAATAAAGTCACAATACAGAATAAGTATATGTTGCCTCGAATTGATGACTTATTCGACCAGTTGAGAGGAGTTGCCTTTCTTCTCAAAGATTTACTTAAGATCGGGATACCATCAGTTATGTATAGGGAGCAGGATGTCTCGAAGACTGCCTTCTTGATGAGATATAGTTCCTACGAGTTTAGGGTTATGCCTTTTGGCCTAACCAATGCCCTAGCCGTGTTTATGGACTTGATGAATAGGGTCTTCAGAGAGTTCCTAGACCAGTTCGTCATTGTCTTCATTGATGACATTCTGGTTTACTCCTAGACAGAGGAGGAGCATTCCAAGCACTTGAGGCAGGTTTTGCAGACACTATGTCAGAACGAGTTGTATGCAAAATATGAGAAGTGTGGGTTTTGGCTGAAAGAGGTTCAATTTTTGGGCATATCATTTTAGACAGGGGGATATCTGTTGATCCGGGGAAGGTATCGGCGGTGAGGGAGTGGGGACAACCCACGACACCGACAGAGATATGTAGTTTTCTGGGCCTAGTACGAGACCACATGAGGTTTATTTGGGTGTTCTTGAAGATAGCAGGTCCTTTTGACAAATCTGACTCGCAAGGGTGTGCTATTTATCTAGAGCGATGCCTATCAGTTGGCTTTCGACGAGTTGAAGGACAAGTTGACCTTAGCACCAATGTTAGCATTGCCCAGGCCGGGAGTGGAGTATCTAGTCTACACTGATGCATCCTTACTAGGACTTGGGGGTGTACTGCAGCAGGAGAGTCAGGCTATAGATTATGCTTCCCGTAAGCTTAAGCCTCAAGAGAATAATTACCCCACCCACGACTTGGAGTTAGCGACAGTCATATTTCCTCTTCGGATTTGGAGACATTATATCCTGGGGAGAAATTCGGTTTATTCATAGACCACAAGTCCCTACAGTACCTCTTCACGTAGAAGGAGTTGAATATGCATCAACATCGGTGGCTTGAGTTTGTGATGGATTATCAATTCGATATCCAATACCACCCAGGAAAGGCTAACATGGTAGTAGACGCGTTGAGCCACAGTCTAGTAGGTGAAGTGGTCGAGGTGTGAAAAGAGAACTGGAAGGAGTTGGGACACCAGGATGCAGTGGCCCGATCATTCATGTTTATGATGAAAGTTATGCCCCAGATCATTACGAGAATTATACAGGCCCCGATAGCACACCCGTTTTGTTAAGAGAAGATAGTATTATTATTAGCAGAGGGGGCCGAGTCTTACACCGTTAGTTCAAACGGGGGCTTACGCTTCAATGGGAGATTAGTTGTTCCTGAGGGGGAAGACTTGTGACACAAGGTAATGACAGAGTCGCACGGTTCACGATTCGCGGTGCATCCTGGTGGGGATAAGATGTACCAGTATATAAGGCGACAGTACTGGTGGAGCGGGATGAAGAGGGATATTGCCAAGTTCGTTTCGAAATGTGCCACTTATCAGCTAGTAAAGGTGGACTATCAGAGACCGATAGGACTTCTACAACCATTAGAGGTTCCAATGTGGAAATGGGAGAGCATTTCCATGGACTTCATCACGGGATTACCTATATCGCAGAGAGGCCACGATTCCATATGGGTAATCATGGATCGGTTGACCAAGGTTGCCCACTTTCTGCCAACCCGGACAAAACGCCTAGATATTCATAGCTGAGATAGTGAGACTCCATGGGGTACCTCTCAATATCGTTTCAGACAGGGACAAAATATTTGTGTCAGGGTTTTAGGAGAGTTTCCAGGAAGCTATGGGAATAATTTGCGATTGAGTACAGCCTATCACCCGTAGATATATGGGCAGACCGAGTGGACGAATTAGATGTTATAGGACATGTTGTGTATGTGCATTCTCGATTTTAGAGGTGGTTGGGAGCAGTATCTTCCACAGGTGGAGTTTGCCTATAATAACTCCTACCAGTTCACTATTGGTACGGCTCCATTAGAAGCGTTGTACGGTAGGCCTTGTCGTTCCCCAGCATGTTGGCTAGAGGTGGGGGACAACAAGATACTTGGATTGAAAGTGATTCAGGATACCTCAACGAGGATAAAGATGATATGGAGCCATATTCTAGTTGCTCAGGACCGATAGAAGAGTTACGCTGATGCCAAGAGGTCCTTTCGAGAGTTCAATGTGGGGGACCAGGTGCTGCTCAGAGTGTCTCCTATAAAGGGGATTATGCGTTTCGGGAAGAAGGGAAAGTTGGTGCCTAAATATATGGTACCATTCCCTATAATCGAGCAAATTGGGCCAGTTGCATATAGACTTGGATTATCGGAACACTTGCATAGGGTCCATGACGTGTTCCATATTTCCTCACTGAGGAGATATCTTCGGGATGATTTGGCCCATACTCACATTGCTTTAGAGGATATTGATCTACAGCCAGATAGTTCTTATGAGGGGGGGTCGGTTGCTATTCTAGACCATAGTGAGAGGAAATTGAGGTCGAAGATAGTACCGTTAGTACGTGTTCCGTGGCGGCATCATAATGCCGAGGAGTTTACCTGGGAGCGCGAGGATGAGATGCGCGAGCGTTATTCAGAGTTATTTTTGCCAGGTATATTTTATTTCTGAATTTCGGGACGAAATTTTGTTATTAAGGGGGAAGTATATAATACCCCGTAATTTTATTGATTTTATTTAATGGGATTAATTACATTAAATGGGATAATTAATTAGAAATTAATTCGGATTTAAATACTAGCGAGACGTGAGTTGGTATTTGATTATGATAATAATGTTGAATATTACTGGGTGAATATCGTAATTTATGATTCTTAAATTTATTAAAATTATCGCGAGTCATAAATATGACAATTCGAAAATTAAATTGGGACGCACGTGTCAGTCGTATCAAGAATCAATTTAAATGGGTTTAAAAGTGAATTAAATTTTTATCATCCGTATAGTCATTTCGAGTGCACCAGCGTGTCTGGAAGGTTCAAAATAGTCAGAAAACACTAGCCGGGGGTTTCGTTTGGGTCCCCGAGCATTTTTAGGCCAAACCGGCAACCCAGGAGGGTATTTTAGTCATTTTGATTTATAGGGAATTTTGACCCACGAAATTTAGGCTTTATTTATCAGCCAATATTAAGGCCATTATCTGTCAAAATCAAGTAGTGGGAAACGTGAGAAGAGAGGAGAAGTTCCAAAAGGGTTTTCAAGACCATAAGCACCACACACCACCACTATCGCCGGATTTGTGACCGGAGAAAGGAAGAGAACCAACCCTTATCATCATCAACGGATCAGAACATCGAATTTCCAGGAAAGTGATTTGATTCATTAATATTCAGCGAATAATCTATCCATGATAGTTTAGGATTTGATGATATCCATGATAATATTGAAAAGTCATGAAACTTTGCAGATAAAACCTTAATTCTAGTTAGGAATTGTATGTAGTTTGATTCTAGAAGTATTCTATTATGGAAATCATAACCTATGTTTAGTTAAAAACGAATTTATAAAGAGATGTATGATGATTCTTGAAGAAAATAGAAAAATAGGGTTTTTTATGATAATACAATGATTTGATCCAAGAAAGGTCTATTTGATGATTATTTAAAGGTTTTGGAATGTTAAGATTCATGTAATTAGGTTATATAATTACTCAATATGTTTACTTTAGGATTTAACATCTTGTAATGAGAAATTGGGACAAAACTAGGGCTGAAAATGAAGAAACCCGAAACCGGTACCTGCTTGATCGATCGATCGACATTCATAAGTCGATCGATCGACCTCCCCAGAATCTGTGAACTTTTTCCCTTTTTGGATTTAATCGATTCCGGACATTGAAAGTTGAAAGTGGGTATTATTTGAATGCATTAGGACTTTTGGGAGACCGATAGGGAGGTAACTAAAGCCCAGAACATATTAGAATTGGTTTGGACGTAGTGTTGAACTTACGAGTGTCCGACGAGTCATTTATCATTTTAAATGTGAGAGAATGACTTAAGTTCGTATGAGAGATCAGTTAGGGTTTGAGACAGAAATATGGACTTAGGAGTACTGAATTGACATGTGGGATACGTAGGCTTAGTAACCTTTTCGGGATAGTTTTATATACTCGAAACGATACGACGTGATATTTATTGGCAAAACATATTATATAAGTTGGAATGATAATGGCGTACGAGTATGACCGATGGTATAGGGCTAAAAATATACCTTTGATAATGTAATAATTACATAAGTTGTGTGAATGCTTAGTATATTATTGTGTATATGGCATACCTACCATACTTGCTGTCACGGGAGGTCGGCTTTCAGAATAGGACCATCTAATCTTTGTCTGCCTACGGGGGTGATTTAGATTGGTACCTTAAGGACATAGGGTTATGAATGGCTTATTTGTGAGTTAATAAGTCAATTGACCATGGGAGCGTAGGTATGTGCATGACCCATGGGTATGTGAACTATGTTCCCCTCCAATATGTGTGATTTTGTTTATTGAAATGGTTCCTGAGAGATTCGGAACACGTAGTCCTTATGTACGTGATGTACCGGGATTCGATAGCAGAGTATGCGTGCACTGCAGGTTAGCCTAGGGGTTCCCTATTTTTATAGTTATACAAAGAATAATATACTTGTGATTATAACGGACTCTTTCCTAAAGTGTGAATACGAATAATTGAGACATTTTAAGTGGGATTAAAGATGAGTTTTTCCTTTAGTAATTGTCATAAATTAATATGATTAATAAAAAGGTGAGTTACATGCAGGATATATTTGAATGATATGAATAGACCCCTATATTATATTGTGAAGACAGTAAGTGGTATAGACTAGTTAGATAACGGCATAACTAGGATGTGTTAAGGATATACTTGTATTTGTGACTGGCTTATTGTTAAATTGTGAATGCGAATAATTGAGATATTTGATTGGGAGTAAAAATGTGAGAATCCCTATCGTAATTAATGTAATAATCTGATTAATGTAAAGGTGAGTTATACGTAGAATATACTAGGATGATACGAATAGACCCCTATATTATAATGTGAAGACATGAAGTGGTACAGACTAGTTAGATAGAGGCATAACTAGGATGGGTTAAGGGTATACATTAGGCGTGCACATTAGTTGAGGGGTGAGGAACTTATCTAAGAGCATGTAACTAACATGTATATATTATTTACTATTTAATGCAATTAAACACTCGTTATATTTTTAAACTGTTTTCACCTCGGGCTCTAACCCGTTTGCTTTCAAATCTACTTTCTTGTAAAACCTTTTAGGTGACTAGCCACAGGGACTCCAAGGATAGGAGTTCCATTACATTAATGTGTTGTAGCTGTTGTGGAAGTTACAGGATCTCGGTATTAGACGCCTCCACATTCTGCATTTGATTCTATTCAGGGTCAGTCATCTGTTTGGGCATGTCGCCCATTTTCATTTAAAGATAGCATTCTCAGACTTTCAGTTTCATTTCAGTTTTAGATTTATTTATTTATTCAAACTTTTATATTGGGATTTATTCAGTATTTGGATTATTCAGGGGAGTGTTACTCCAGACTCATTTTATTTATTCCATTTGTTGATACCAAATTTAGTCTGCTGACATGGCTCAATAAAGTGAAGACACGTGGCAATCTACGTGGCAACTACAAATATTTCCGAGGAACTCACATGCTTCGAGGAACTCATATGCTCCGAGGAACAAGAACTCTCCGAGGAACTCTTAAGTACCGAGAAGCTCAGGCAGTCCGAGCAACTCAGGCGGTCTGAGCTGCACCTCGAACAAAGCATTAATAGCTGGATAACCAACAGTTTGATTGTTCATTAAATGCTTATCATTCAGATGCACACGCTTAAGGGGCATTGAATGTATTACCCTTTCATATGTACATCATTTAATGTATTACCCTTTCACATTATAGCCTCAGGGCTATAAATACATTGTACAATCCTCATTCTAAAGGGACCGGAATTTATTGATAGAACTTGTAATCGAGAATTCCCAAACACTCAGCAATAACATAACAGTGGATGTAGGCCATTCTTATAAGGCTGAACCACTTTAAAATTCTTTGTCTCATTTATTTATCTGTGATTGAATAATTAGAGTGATTTAATTTTTTACATCAATAGATTGGCGCCGTCTGTGGGAACGACTGGTAATATCATTTTTTCACCAAAAACAATCCATTACGAATGGCTGACATTCCGAAATCCCGCAATCGAAATGCTGGAACCCCACCAAATCCATCTGCTCTGCCAAATATTCCAGATCTGGCTGGAATAATGACAAATCTGGCTCAGGGCCAGACTGTCATGCAAGAAACAATGTGACAACTCATCCAAACTCTCCATAGCGGTGCGTCAGCCCATTCAGGACCACGAAGTATTCAAAGAAATACCCGTGCACCATCCTCACGTACTAGGTGTACCAATTCATATCGCAATGAAGAATCTGAAGATTTCTCTTATCAACCTGGATGTACTTCGTCAGTGCGAGCCACAGATACTGAACAACGTGTCACTCTCTCTCCATAAAGGACTAGTGCGCTAGAGAGGTTAAGAAGGGTATCACCTTTTGATCGATTAGGACTTGGAAGGAATAGAAGTCCTCCTAAAGTCGTATCGAGGAGTTTTCGATGACCATCAGATTTAAGGGAAGGATCTGCCCAGTCGCGACCAGCTGCTCGTCAAGATAGATCCTATGAGCGACTAGCTGCTCGTCAAGATAGATCTCAGGAAGCCACTTCAACGCGATCAGTTGCTCGAACCAATAGGCCCGAGGAAGGGAATGATGCCTGGAAAGGACCTATTCAGAGGCTGGAGGATAGATTAGGGGAAATGGCTAAGGCCAAGAACCCTCTACAACGAACCTTTGTTCGAGGAACACCTTTTGTCCAGGCCATTGTAGATTTTCCAACACCATCAAATTTCAAAGCACCTGTGGTAACCCCCAAATATGATGGAAAGACTGACCCTGTCCTTCATATAGAATAGTATCAGGCTGCAGCCGACATCTACGCTGTTCCAGATGAGATGAGATGCAGGGCATTCTCGGGAACTCTTACCGGATCTGCTCAAATATGGTATAATAATCTTCCTTGGGGTAAGATCTCAACCTTTCTTCAACTGGCCGAGTTATTCATTGGGAATTTCTGTTTTGGGGCAAAGCCAGTTAAATGGGTAGCACATTTGTTAAGTGTTAGACAAAAAGCTGGTGAGAGTACCAGAGATTATATAACTCATTTTAATAACGAGAAACTAGAAGTCATTGATTATGAGGAGAAGACAGCGATTACTGCCTTGATGAGTGGACTACTGTCGAACAAGTTGTACTACACTTTGGCCAAAGATCCACCTAGAACCATGTCAGACCTCATGGGAAAAGTGTCCAAGATTATGAATGCCGAGGAGGCTATGGCTGCGAAGAAGAATATGGATGCTAAAGAAACCAAGGTGGAAGGTGATAAAGCTAAGAAGAAAGAGCACAAGAACAATGGTAATGACAAACATTCAAAAAGTAGGTCGGTATGGGATGTAATGAAGAAATATGATAATTATACTCCTTTGAAGAAGGATATCAACCATGTTCTAGAAGAAATCAAGAACAACGAGGAACTAAACTGGCCAGAGAAAATGAAGGCAGACCCTGACAAGAGGAATAAGGCATAGTATTGCGAGTTTCATAAAGATCATGGGCATATGACCAAGAATTGCATAGCTCTTCAGAATGAGATTGAAACACTCATCAGAAGAGGAAAGATGTCAAAGTATGTTGATCGTGGAAACGAAAGAAGAAACAACGACCGAGAAAAAGAGAGGTTTAGATCTCCTCGTCGAGGAGAGGAGAACAAGAAAAGAAACCATGAAGTTGATCCAGAAGACGACCCCGATCTTCCCAAGAGACCAAGGCAGCCAGAACGAGAGGTATTTTCTATACGCTTTGGGTCATTTGACTGTAATATTATTACAGGTGGAGATGCAGGAGGAGGAGACCTTACTGCGGAGAGAAAAGCTTACCTCGGTGAGGCTCAAGCTTTCTCGTACATTCAGCGAATAAATCTAGCTGAGGAAGATCGCCCGAGAAAGGTGAACAATGAGAAATTGGTCATCGGTTTTTCAAAGAACGACCTCGCAGGAGTTTTGTATCCTCATGATGACCCATTGGTGATAAAAATGAGGATGAAGGAGGTAATGATTTCAAGAGTACTGGTCGACAATGGTAGCTCGGCAGACATCATGTTCTACTCGTGCTTCGATAGTTTAAATCTAAAGCTATCTCAACTGGATCCTTACCACATACCCCTCATCGGGTTTGCTAGCGAGATAGTATTTCCACTTGGGATGATCAAGTTAGATATATTCATTGGTACGTGGCCTGCATGTCGGACAGAAAAAATACGCTTCTTCGTGATGGATAAGAATGTTTAATCATCATACAATATCATCATGGGAAGAGTAGGATTGAAAAAGTTCGAAGTTGTACCATCTACAGTGCATCAATGCCTAAAATTTCCAACAAATTTTGGAGTAGGAGTTGTGAAATGTGATCAGAAAGTAGCTCGAGAATGCTATTATTCATCCGCCGAGCAAGAAGAACTGGAGGAATCAAGGAAAAAGACTACTACCTATCAGGTGGATGAAGGTGCAGAAATTGAAACATTGGATCCTAGAGATGAGTCTCAACTCGTGAAGGGTCAAGTGGTGGAAGCTACTTAAAACATCATTCTGGATGACGAACACCCTGAGCGAACTACTCAAGTAGGTTCGTCGTTGGAAGCCTCATTAAAACATGAATTGATAACTTTCCTTAGAAGCAGAAGACAAACTTTTGCATGGAGTCATTAAGATATGCCTGGGACAGACCCAAACTTCTTATGTCACGAACTCAATGTGAATAAGGAGATCAAGCCTGTGAAGCAGAGAAGAAGAGTATTCAGTCCCGAGAAGAATTAAGCTATACAGGAGGAAGTCGAGAAGCTCCAGAAAGCTTGTTTCATTGAAGATGTTAAATATCCAGACTGGTTAGCTAATGTGGTGATGGTAAAGAAGAAAAACAACAAGTGGAGGATGTGTGTAGACTTCACCGACCTCAACAAAGCATGCCCAAAGGATCACTTTCCATTGCCCCGAATTGATCAACTGGTGGATGCTACCTCGGGACATGAGTTGCTGAGCTTAATGGATGCTTATTCTGGCTACAATCAGATCAAAATGAAACCTGAAGACAGGGAGAGTACTTCTTTCATTACCCCTAGGGGAATTTATTGCTATAATGTTATGCCTTTTGGTTTGAAAAATGCAGGTGCGACATATCAACGGCTGATGAACAAGGTTTTTGCTGAACAAATCAGTTGCAATATGGAAGTCTATGTTGACGACATGCTGACAAAAAGCAAGAAAGTTGCCGATCATCTAGTTGACTTAAGTCAGACTTTTGATCAACTGGATAAATATCAAATGAAGCTGAACCCGACGAAGTGCATATTTGGAGTACGAGAAGGCATGTTCCTCGGGTACATTGTCAATCAATGAGGCATTGAAGCAAATCCTGAAAAGATCAAAGATCTATTAGGGCTGCGATCTCCAACGACGAAGAAGGAAGTACAGAGTCTCACAGGACGAGTAGCAGCACTCAACAGATTTCTGTCACGAGTAACTGATTGATGTCTCCCATTCTTCAAGACACTCAGAAAGACTTTTGAGTGGAATAATGAATGTGAGAAGGCTTTTCAAGACTTGAAGAAATACTTGGGAGCACCTCCACTGTTATCCAGGCCAGTGATGGGAGAAAAATTGTACTTGTGTCTAGCAGTATCGGAGAATGCAGTTAGCTCGGCATTGATCAGAGTGGAGAATGGAGTACAAAAACCAATCTACTACACAAGTAAGGCCTTCCGAGGAGCATAGATCAGATATCCAAGGCTGGAAAAGTTAGCACTGGCGCTGATTGAGGCGAGTAGGAGAATGAGGTCATACTTCCAGGCTCATACCATAATCGTATATACTGATATGCCATTGAGGCAAGCCCTTCATAAACTAGAAAAATAAGGGAGATTGATGTACAGGGAAATAGAGCTCGGTGAATATGATATAGTCTATGAACCCAGATCATCGCTAAAAGGGCAGGCAGTAGCAAATTTTATAGCAGAGTTCACCTATCCTGATACCCCCGAGGAGCAAAAGTTGCTCGTTGATCAACCTGTAGATGTTACAGGATCAACAAACACAAGCTCAGACCAACTCTGGTTGATAAAAGGGCAAGTGGATGTTACAAGATCATCAAATTCGAGCTCAGACCAATTCCAATTGGTAAAAGAGCAAGAAGAGATGATCGACGAAGAGCAGGAAATATTCGGGGAGGACGAAAGGAAGCAACAAATATTTCACCGAGGAACTCTGACTGATCAGAAATTTGAAGACTAGTTACCTATATGGAGGTTGTATGTAGATGGTTCATCTTGCACTACAGGATATGGCGCGGGGATAGTTTTGAGAACTCCGGACGAGGTCGACATGGAATACGCCCTGCGTTTTCAATTCAAAGCTTCCAACAATGAGGCTGAGTATGAGGCCATGATTGCAGGACTTAGTTTGGCAAAAATTATGGAGGCGCAGCAGGTTATGGTCTTCGATGATTCTCAATTGATCGTAAACCAAATGTTGGGAGTATATGCAGTTAGAGGAGAATTAATGATCAGATATCATGCAAAGGCAAAGGAGTTGGTGTCAGAATTTGCCGCTATTCAGCTGGTCAGAATACCAAGAATGGAGAATGCGAGAGCAGACGCCCTAGCTCGACTAGCATTAGCTACTGGCACCGAGCTACGACGAACAATCCCAATTGAAGTGTTAGCTGGTCGGAGTATAGATGAAGATCTGACGATGAAATTTATTACCCTTGATTTAGGACCATCTTGGATGGATCCCATCAGGGCATATATTGAAGAGGGAGAATTACCAATTGACAAGCTCGCGGCCAAAAAATTGAAATTTAAAGCTGCTCGGTACGTATTAACTAATGGTATTTTATATAGACGAGGAATTATGGCAGGTTTGCAGAGATGTGTACATCCCTCCGAGGTGAAAGAATAGATTGAAGAAATCCATGAAGGGTCCTGTGGAGTACGTGTAGCAGGTCGGACGCTTTTACAAAGGTTAATGACGCAGGGATACTACTGGCCGACGATGAGGGCTGATTGTATAGCCTATGCCAAGAAATGTGACAAGTGCTAGCGCTTTTCCTCCATCCGAAGAACTCCACAAGCATTGTTTACACCCATAACTTCCCCTTGGCCATTTGCCATGTGGGGAATTGATTTGGTTGGGCCACTGCCAACGACCCGAGGAAGGTTCAAATACCTCGTCGTCGCAGTAGATTATTTTACTAAGTGGGTAGAAGCTGAGCCACTCATTGATATGACGTACGAGAAGGTGTACCAATTTATTTGGAAGAACATCATTTGTCGATATGGTCTTCCTCATGCTTTCATCACAGACCATGGAACACAATTTGATAACGAGGAGTTCGCTGCCTATTGCCATCAGTTAAACATTTTGAAAGTCCACTCAGCACCAGGCCATCCTCAAAGCAATGGACAAACTGAAGTGACAAACAGAACGCTGCTGAATGGTTTGAAGAAAAGATTGGATGATGCGAAAGCAAACTGGATCAATGAGCTACAATCATATATGCTGGCATTTGGAAGTGAAACTGTTATACCTGCCGAGTTGGGCCTCCCAACACACAGGGTTCTGAATTTCAATTCCCCTGTCAGCGACTTAATGAGAAGACTGGATTTCGACATGCTCGAGGAAGTTAGAGAAGAAGCAGCCATTAAAAATGCTGCTTACCAGCAGCGAACAGCTTTGTTCTACAACAAAAGGGTGAAGAAGTGTGACCTGAAAGAAGGAGATTATGTGCTAAATAAAGTCATTCAAAAGCACAATAAGCTGGAGGCAAACTGGCATGGACCATACCGAGTTACAGAAGTTGTTCGACCAGGAACTTATCGAATAACAACTTTAGAAGGCGAGGAGTTTAAGAATGCCTGGAATCCAGAGCACCTGCACAAGTACTATCAATGATGAATAAAATGAAGATATTCTGCTGAATTCTTTCTTTTTATTGAAAGTTTTTTTCGGGGAATAGTGCTACACACTACTCGGGGTAAAACTCGGCAAAGCTCAAGCTACTCAAATTTTTTCTCGAAAATGCCAACTAAGGTTGGTCGAGAAACCTATATTCCTCCGGGAAGTAAAGCTACCAATATTCCTCCGGGAAGTAAAGCTACCAATATTCCTCCGGGAAGTAAAGCTACCAATATTCCTCCGGGAAGTAAAGCAACTTGTATTCCTCCGGGAAGTAAAGCTACCAATATTCCTCCGGGAAGTAAAGCTACTTGTATTCCTCCGGGAAGTAAAGCTACTTGTATTCCTCCGGGAAGAAAAAATTTTGTATTCCTCCGGGAAGAAAAAATTATATTCCTACTATAAATAAAATTGTGTTTCTCGGGAAATAAAAATATTCCTAAAAATGCCAACTTATGTCGGTTAGGAAGTAAATATATTCTCGAAAACGCCAACTTGAGTTGGTCGGAAAGTAAAATTATTTCAAAAAGACTAACTATGGCTAGTCGGGGATAAAAACCCACCAACTGTAGTTGGTCGACAAGGAGAATTTACCGACCTTGGTTGGTCGGAATCATTTAAGAGAAAAATCTACTAACTATGGCTGGTCGGGGATAAAAACCCACTAACTGTAGTTGGTCGACAAGTAAAATTTAACGATCTTGGTTGGTCGGAAACATTTTAAACATTTTTTATACTCGTAACTTTATTATTAAGTGATCGTGCAACATTTTTTATACTCGTAATTATTACTATGTTGGTCGAGAAACAAAATATTGTTTTTGCCAAATGACTACCATAAATTCAAGCTATTCGACAATAAGTTGATCGACAAACTACACAATATTGTTATCTTTTTAACAGATATGCATGCACAAATATAAAGTGTTTTACAAGACAATAGCAGTTAAAATTGCGAACAAAAATGAAAGTCTTTCATTAAATCCAAAAATAAATTACATTGATAATGAAATGAAAGTTACATTGACATTGAAATGTATACTAACTACTAAATCAAAATTCCTATTCTACTGGTCTTTTCCCCTCTGCTTTTGACACAGGTTCCTCGCCAGCAGGCGGATCATTTAAAGCCAGAGGAGAATTTATAAAATTGAGATCCTTCAACATCCTGACATTCATCACGGATGGTCGATCTAAGAGGTGCTCGGGACAAGATATGTCGGCTTTTGAATGGAGATTGTAGTCACCGAGATACTTTGAAATCAAGCTCCGAGGAATGGCCCGTGCGGGGATCCAACTCCTATCCAATTTGTACGGTGGTACAGGTAAGTCGAGCAGCCCGGGATCATGGTAGTCCCACAGGTAATGACCCTGTTCGAGTTGTAGCACACATAGGGCATTCAACCAGCCCTGCTTATAGCCCTTATTATTGGCATTCTGGATACGATCGTCCAAATGGTACAGTGCTTCGTTGTATCCAGCCATCCAGAACTCCCTGGGCTGTTTGTGGAAATGATATGTTAGCCTCTCCAGCTGCTCGTGGAGATTTTTGGTGAAGAGCTCTTTGTCCTCCAAGGTAGATTTCTTCTCAGAGAGCTGCTCTTCCAAGTCCCTGATCTTCTTTAACATTTCAGCCAAAGCCTGTTTCTTCGCCATCAGCTAGAAGGCCTAGTTTTCTAAGGCAGACTGAGTCCTCTGTTCCTTGACAGGAATCCGAGCTACTCTTACTCGTCCCCGAGGTGCTCTTTCTCATCCCCGAGAAGATGTGGAAGGGCCAGACCTCTTCAAGGTTTCCAACTCGTCCCTCAAGTTGGCGTTCTCGACTTCTAAGAACGAGAATCCCTCATCGGTCACTGGGATTAAGGCTTTTGAAGAAGAAGCTGCAGACTTCAATTGTGATAGCTCTTTCTGCAAGTTGTTGTTCTCTTGCTCTAGCAACTTGTCGATTTGTCTGCACTCCTCGACCTCGCCCTTCAGAGTTCTTTCCCTCACATCATACCCAGTAAAAAGCTTCGCATAGCCCTTATCGGCAATGATCAGCTTGTACTGCTTCTCATACCCCTCATGCAACAGGGCAGTTGATTCTTTGTATTGTAGCTGAAGGTCTTAGAGGGTGCCTTGGAGATCCTCGATCATATCATAATAGGCCACATTATTGGCCACTGCTCGATCAAGTAGACACTTCAGATATTGATATGCTTCAACTGCCTGTTCTGAAGCATCTTGGCCGAGGATGTCGATAACTTATGTTGCACTCAGGTCTGTGTGACCAGCCTTAAAGTATTCATTGCATTGTCGCAACAACTTTGTATCATGGGCAGATAACAATTCCATCTTAGCCATAAACTAGCAGAGAAAGAAAGAGCAATCATCAATAAGAAGTACAAACAGAGTATGAATAGAAGATAGACAACAGTATGCCAAAAAGTCCAAGTTTTATTGGATCATAAAGTTCAGAGTTACATATGCTAGGTTACAATTGATAAAAGAAAAATGTAAAGATAAACCCGAACAACTCTACACCTTTTCCTTGTCTCCCAAAACCTTCTCGGGAGGCTGGGACGAGGAAGTAGGTTGCTCGGAGGGAATGGATAGTTGCTCGGGGAGCACTGGCAGTTGCTCGGATGAAGTAACAATCTGCTGAAGTTCCTCGGCAGCAGGCTGAATGGCTGGTGGATGATCTCCCATCACCATAGAAGACTCTTCGGAGGCAGCTTCGTCCTATTCTAAGTCTTCAGGAGTTGGAGGGGGACCAGGGATGTGTTGCTGAAAGAGCTCGGAATTTTCATCCACTTTCATCTCCTGAAGAGCAGAAACCCATCCATCCCTAAAGTATTTAAGGCTGCCACAGTCCACTTGCGACACCATGGCAGCCAACCCCTTATTCCACCCCTTGTCCCAGCCAGCGCTGAAGGACTTCTTCACAACCATCTTCCTCTTCAACTTCTCCGAGGAAAGCTTCTCGGACAGAAGGTTTTCAGCAGTCTTCAATTTACTTTTAACCTCCTCCTTCTGCCGACTTACTTCCTGAAGTTGGCCCAATTTTTCCTCAGCAACCCTGAGCTTATCTTCAAGCTCCCCAGTAGTTTTGAGCTTCTCTTCGAGCTCCTTATTTGCCTTCTCCAGGGCATTTATTCACTTCTCCAACTCCTTGGAGGCATCAGCAGCTTGAGCTTTCTTTTACTCGGTGGAGGCAAGCTTTTTCTCCCAGACAGCCTTGTCAGTAGCATATGTCTGGCGAGAATCGTCCAAAGACTTGATAACTTCTTCCAGAGCTCCCTCCACACTGGACGAGGAGCAGGAAGCTTTAATTGCTTCATCCTTCTTCAGAATTATATTAAAGCCGCTCGTCAACTGTCAAAGTAAAAAGAAAAGCAAGTCAGAAACAGAAATGACAAGGGAAATATGAAAAGTTCAAAGTAAGAAGACTTACAGAAGCAAGATGGCGAGCAGCTAACGAAGTGACCATATCCCGAGTAAGGTTTTCTTCAGTACCTTGGACCTCGGGAATGATCCAATACTTTACCAAGCTCATGGCAGAGCTCGGGGGAACAAAAGTTGGAACCCCAGTTCCAGTAGCTAGGGGCTGAGTGATGGTGTCAGCCAAATTGATCGAGGAGCTTTTCTTCAGCCTCCTCGGGGGAACAGGAACAGATTCAACCAAGGAATAACCCTTGGTCGGTGATATTACAATCACCTATCCAGGAGCAGCAGACCTGCTCGGAGCCACTGCGGGCTTCTCGACCACCTTCACAACAGCAGCCGAGGAAGGTGCATCATCCTTCTTTGCCCCCTCCCCTGGGACATCAACTTTACTCCTTTTTTCCTCTCCAGAACCAGAGGCAGGCTTCTCGAAGAGAGTGGGAGTTCTTCTCTTCTTCATTCTGTCACTCAAAGGGACGTGAGATTCACGCGAGGAGCTGGGGGAAGCTGGTACTGGCTCTGCGTCACTTATTACTGGACGAGCAGTAAAAAAGGTTGTGTAGCTCTTGTACTGCAGCAGATATGAGGCTGATCTAATGTGCTCGTCGGCAACACTCTGATGCAGACTCCAGATAAGTTTTAAATGCCTTATATTGACATCTTCTTCTTTTGGGCACTTTCTTTTGTATCAACTGCAAATAAATAAACATTGTCATTAGTGACACATTTTATCAAACATAAAGGAAGCATAATTTCAAAATAAATAAAATGAAATAAAAATAACCTATCCCATTGCCATAAGGAGGGCATCTGGGACCCTGGTAAACCTCATCTCCAATTAATGGAGGGTGTTGCCAATTTTTTATGACAACCCCGTGTTCAAAATAATCCCTATTGGCATCAGGGAGATTGACTACTAAGGCTCTATTTAAAAATCTAGTTTTTAAATAAAAAATGTTATCATTAACTGTCCATCTATAGCAGTACATGATTTCTGGAATTCCTATGCGAGTTTCATGGACTTGATTTAATTTATGAACCCCATTAACTATTCTCCATGTGTTGAAGGCTATTCTTGCAGGAACAACGTCAAAGAAATGACAGAATTCCAGACACAAGGGATTTGGTGGAAAAGAAAATCCACACTCAGCAATAAAGAGGCTGGGGAACCAATGTCCCTCAGCCAAATGGAAATAATCAGAAGGCTCAGAAAGTTCTTCCAAAACAACCCAGGAGGGAATGGAAAAATCAGAGCAAAATTTTTCAAGAGATTCAACAGGGTAAACCATAGTGAATAAAGGAAATGAAGAAGAAGGAAGATAATCTTACAGGAAAAGAGTGGATCTGATGATAACGAACGATGGAAGAGATGAATACACAGGAGAGAAAAAGACGACGGAAAACTAGAAGATATAAATTTGAAAAGGTAGAAGACGATGTGAGTATCTGTGAAGTTTAAATACCTTGCCTTGGGAAATGGTAAAGTAATGATTAAAAAAAGGGACGATTAAGTTACTGGCGGCTAAAAAGACGAAATAGGGCTCGGGAATCAAAGCGGGAAACAACGGCTAAAAAGACAAAAAGTGGCACGGGAATCGAAGCGAGCATAAAAATTTAAAAAGCCTGATTCAACGAATTTGGAAGGAGAAATAAATATGAAGGAAACACTCCTAAAAATCAGGAGGGTCATTTAAAGCTGCCGTATTCCGAGAAAAAAATATTCCACACTCCTCAAATTTCGAACTATG
Organism: Sambucus nigra; assembly: GCA_949130495.1. Lineage (NCBI taxonomy): Eukaryota > Viridiplantae > Streptophyta > Magnoliopsida > Dipsacales > Adoxaceae > Sambucus > Sambucus nigra. Next base: position 363,561,624 of record OX422215.1, read on the forward strand.
AAACATTGGGGGCTTCTGTTGATACCAAATTTAGTCTATTGATATGGCTCAATAAAGTGAAGACACGTGGCAATCTATGTGGCAACTATAAATATTTCCTAGGAACTCACACGCTCCGAGGAACTCATACGCTCCTAGGAACAAGAACTCTCCGAGGAACTCTTAAGTACCGAGAAGCTTAGGCGGTCCGAGCAACTCAGGCGGTTCGAGCTGCACCTCGAACAAAGCATTAATAGCTGGATAACCAACAGTTTGACTGCTCATTAAATGCTTATCATTCAGATGCACACGCTTAAGGGGCATTGAATGTATTACCCTTTCACATTACAGCCTCAGGGCTATAAATACATTGTACAATCCTCATTGTAAAGGGACCGGAATTTCTTGATAGAACTTGTAATCGAGAATTCCCAAACACTCAGCAATAACATAACAGTGGACGTAGGCCATTCTTATAAGGCTGAACCACTTTAAAATTCTTTGTCTCATTTATTTATCTGTGATTGAATAATTAGAGTGATCTAATTTTTTACATCAACACCATTATTATTCTATTGTGGTTGTGATGTGGATGTGGGACATTTAGCATATAATTTTATTGGTTGCATGTTAATTTAATTTAATAAAATTCTGTAACTCACTTTTTAAATATTTGGTGGCTAGTAATTATTTAAAATGCTTTCGACAGTGATGCTAAGAACTGAACCAACTTGACATTTTGTATTAATTTGAATAAAGGAGTAGCTAGTTGGTATTTAATTAGTCGGAGTGTCACACAAAATTCCTCATCCATGTAACACCCCGTATTTATGAGGATTTAGCATTTAATTAATTCGGTGATAAAGGATTTAAATTCATTTAGAGGATTCAATTAAATTAGTGAATTGAGATTTAATTAATTCGGATTATATTTTTAAATTACATATGTTGTAATTTGTGGTTGAGATTGGAGATTTAATTTAAGTAAATTGGATGGTGATTCTAAGTGCATGGTTGATTCGGGATGGGTTGATATAGTCGGGAAAGAGTACCCGGCGTAATAATTGGGTCTCGTGGCATTTTTAGGCATAGCCGGCCCCACATGGAGGTGTTTGGGCCATTTTAATTTAGCCCACAAGTTTAATTTCGAGATTTGTGATATAAAACCTAGTTAGAGAGTTTATGGCAGTCACAACTCTAACAAGAAAACCTAGTTGCAAAGGAGAAAAGAGGGAGCAAGTGGGAGAGCTTTTGGGAGCCAAACCAAGAAGAAAGTTATGTGTTCTTCGTCAAATATTCGTCTTCTACAAATAGAATCAGGCTCTACGATTTATCCAGGCAAGTAGTTAAACTTGTTTTCATTTAAATTCCGGTATTGCAATTCATATCATGGTGGGTGTAAACCATATTTATTTTAGGATGGATTAATACAAAAAAATGGGTTTTGAGGAAATCGAACATAGTGGGTAGATTGCAGATGAAATTGATGCAGATATATGAATTGATGTTGATTATATCTGAATAACATTACAATCCCAGTAACTGATGTTGATTAATTCGAATTGTGAGACTGAATTCAGGAGAAACGAGTAAACGAAAACCCATGTCAGAGATTTTAGATTTTTATAAATTGTTGATGTTTAAAGGGTATTATGAGAGTTAAATCGAGTAGTAGGTGTGTGTGTTATGATAGTTTTAATCAGGATAAGGTGTATGAAGATGTAGAAGCTTGGTTAGGTTCATTAATGGAGGAAATCAAATTTCGTGTGGATATTGGGTGACATAACTTGAATGACAAAATAATTAATGTATGATTAATTGGGTGACACAACTTGAATGACAATAACTAATGTGTGATTAATTAAATTAAAAGTCGGGATACAGACTTGGGTATTTTGGGCTAGTACCGGACTTTTTTAAAATATATGTATACGGCAGTGTGATAGTATATATATCGATGTGAATGAAATTTATAGATATCGATGTCAATGAAATTTACAGGAAGTCATACCCCTCTAGTGATATCATAAGAGGTTGCGCGATGTGGGTGAATCCCCCGGCTTGAGGAGCAGGAAGAGTATAATCCCCAAGTCATAGGCGTCCAGTATTTATATTTTGTGATTCTTTTAGAGGTGAGGTGATTTAGGTATGATTTGTCCTCACTCTCGGTGGGATCTGTGACCGCCTTGGTTACACTTATTTATTTTTACTTAATTCAGTGGTATTTAATTATCTCAAGGTAACCATGTGGATGAGTATACCCGGAGTAATAGCATATTAGAGAAAACATCCGGTGAGTCCTTACTCGGGAGGATGGTTATGATACTAGGAATGTGTGAATGTTATAATATCCAAGTACGTATATAATATGAGTAGATAATTATATGCAGGATTTAATACATAAGTGTGTATGTATTTCTTATATAACTCGTGCAAAAGTTATATATAATTTTAAAAGGGATTTCCTAGATAACTAGTGTGATAGTTATATGATTCAAAAGTGGTTTCATAGATAACTAGTGTGAACGTTATATGATTTAAAATAGTTGAACATATTAATAAGTTAACGAGTATATAACTTAATAATCAAAGTAAGAATACTCGGGTTAGAGTAGTGTGGTGGAAAGAGGTGTGATACGTATAGTCAGGTGGGGTAACTTAACTAGGAAGGTTAGTAGTCAAGCGTTAGGCATGCACATTAGATGAGGGGTGAGTTATACCTCAAGAGAGTGTGACACTAACTTAAATATGAAGAGTGTGCATGCATATTTAATTATTACAATTTAACTGCTTGCTAAATATTTTCAAAAAAAAAATCTTGGGCTCTAACCCGTATCAAAATCTTTTCCAAAACCTTTTAAATGTCCATCCACAGGGATGCCCAGCTTGAGGATTCTATCTAGGGATGCGCAGCTGCAGCTCATATGGAAGTTGTAGGACTTTGCTATAGACGCTTCATTCATTTATCTTCCTAGTGTAGGGACTTTATTTCAGTACTCAGTTGGGCATATCGCCCCAGATTTAGTATTCAGTTTATTTATGTTACCTTGTGTATCCAGGTTATTATTTTAGTTTACTGTTGTATTTTATTATTGAACTGATAGTTGATTCGGTCATCTTATTTATATCATTCATCTATGTTGGATTAAGTTATCAGCTTGTGTTGATGGTTTCAATATTATTTATTTCCGCATGTTTCTATTTAATGCAAGATTAAATTTGATACCGGTCTAATTAAATTACTAGGTGGTTAGTAAGTTTAAAAAGGTTTTTGACAGTGATGATAAGAATGAGCCATATGAGACCAACGTTTTATTTTGATCACGGGTTGGCCACCCCATATTTTAGTAGGCAGGGTGTCACAATCCACCTGCCAAAGTTAATATTTACAAAGTCAACAAATATACAAAAGATATAATGTAATTGGCAAAAAAAAAGAATAATAATTGTGCAATATGAACATAAGGAAAGGAAATATTAGTGTTTCGCAACCCCTCAGATTTTCCAATGACCTATGGCTCAATCCCCCAAAGGTGTCAACTCCTCATCTTCCCCCATGGCTCAATCTCCCTTGGTTCTCCCTCATAGTCCGTGGCATATATATTTTTATAAACTTGGACTTCTCAAACTCTGTGACCTTATTCTAGGTGTCTTTGACCTACTCATGCCACAAGTATTAGCCTCCTTTCCTGCCTAAATCTAGGATGAGCGATCCATAATATGCTGTTAACTCTATACCTTGGTCAAGCTCTACCGCGGTGTTAAGCCCCGTAGTTACCCTAGGCTCGATCTCCCTAGACAAACTGTGTTGACCTCAAGCACTTAGAAGGAGGTTCTCAAACATATTTTATTCATTATCATAACCAATGAATGTCGCAGCCTCAATATAGAATCCGCAACTCAATAAAGGCACAATATATTACTGCCTCCCAACTCCACGACCTCTTCTAATAGGTCGCGGCCACAAGGAAAGAGTTAAAATCATTGATCAGCAACAATAAGGGCATTAAAATTAAAAAAAATATTTTAAAGGCTTAATTTACTCCCAAATTTAATCCTAAAAGATCAAAGGAAAAATCCTAGATAAATATCCTAAGGTCAAGTAAGAACATCCTCAAAATACCATTATCCGACTATATAATCTCACCTCAAGAATCCTATCTAAAATAAAAAAAGTAGTTAATCAAAAGTAATAATCCTATGTCTCTAAATCTCAAAGAAGAAATGGAACTCCACGGCCTCTAACCTTAATGAATAGTGACCTTCCACATCCTAAAACCCCTAAATCCAGAATCTCAGTTGAATGGTAGAACTCCATGGACATTGCCAAATTTCACATAAGGGTGCATCTCAATTAAACAAGACATTGAAAATTAGATATTTAATAAGGAAAAATATGGTGAGCCCGTATCCCTTGCCTTAGTGGATCAATATGATGAATAGTTGCATTTCGTCTCCTCATTGTCCGGTGAACAGTTTCCTTCCGTCAGCTTGCTCTAGCAGCCTTCTCTTCTTCAGGAAAAAATCTTTTTATCTTTAGAATGGATTTCAAGGTTTCTAATGGTCTAGGGAAGTGTGCCAATTGTGGGTATTTATAGGTTCTAGTAGAGAACCTAGGGTTTCCTCTTTTAGGTAGACTTTTCCATAATCACCCCCATTTAAAAGGATTCTAGAATCTTCTAAACTTGCTCCTCAATTCAAGAAATAATAAGGACAGATCTTCATCCTTGTGCTGATAAGGAAACTAAGCTCTACAGCCATTACCTTTGGTTGTGGTCTTTTATAGTATGTTCACGGCCTTTTCACACTAAGTCATAGTCTCTGGGTTTCGTGTGTCCGCAGACCCCTCCTCTAACCTAGGTTTCTCATCCGTTTAACCACACACTGCATCCTCCCATAAGGTTATGTCCTCTAAAGGTTATAGGGTTATTACACTACATATAACATGGTATATACCATTTGTCATCCTGCGGACATAAGAAAATACCTCCAACATACATAATCATGTTAATATCATTCCTACACTAACACGCATGTGTACAAAATAGAACCTCACGATCCAATTTATTTTAACAGTTAATTCCCATAATTAATTAATCTCTTAACTAATCTAATCGTATCCAAAATCTTCCCCTTCTTTCGGCCTCCCAAAACAATATGGTCAATAATACATTTTATGTTACATTATTCAGGCATCACCGTTCTCTATCATGGCCCCACCAAGCATGAATGGTGCACAAATAAGATTGTATTTGAATCCATACCCACCATTCACTAGCATGGGAGTGCACAAATAAAATCGTGATCCATCTTGTGCAATCAAACTACCATCACTAGTACGCAATAAATAAAGTGTTCTTTCTCGACACACACCCATATCGTCCTTTAAATCCATAACACAGTTAAACCCATATCTTGTGCAATCAAATTACCAATGTATCAATACATGTTCCATAATTACTTACTACTCATGTATAATAATTGTTTATTTATTTAAACCTAAGTCCCTAACTCCTGACCTTTTATGGATTCCATTCATGGAACATCTCATAAATAAAATCCAAATAAGGACCCCCTCAGTACACTTTTTTTCTAGATTATATAGCGATCAAGACTTTAAAATAAAAACATATCTCCTAATCTCATACTTGTCGCACCCCTAAATCAAACACATATCTCCTAGTCAACCTTCCATTAAAACATTGTTCTCGAACTCCAAACCAAGAATATCTACACACTCATGGCTTCCGGAAATCTCAACTCCTAACCCCCTTTAGACTCTATGCGTGGGATGTCTCATAAATGAAATCCAAATAATGAACCAACCGATACACTTATGCTTAGATTAGTTAGTTGTCAAGAGCAAATGATTTCTAAATGTATCCTTCTACATAATAATTCATCTAATTTTAATCTTCACTCATATACTATATGTAATCACATTTTATATTTATATCGCTACTTCTACGCGTAATAACATAATAGATTTATATCACTACTTCTATACTCATTCAATACTCATAAATTTTCAAAATTATCTCTAAAATTCCAACATCAATATTTGGTATACTTACAAGACACATATCACAAAAATAGTGTATCCCATCTACACCAATTATAAATTAATACTCGACAATTAACTAAGTTCTTACAAACAACAAAATATTATCTACCTCACCCATATCTCCACATTTTCCTTATCTCCATTTATAACAAAATTCACATAAGATACTTGAAATTTGTAACTCATTATAAAATCCAAAGAATCTTAATGATCAAATCATATTTATCAAACACTAATTTTTTTTCCTCAATCCATAATTTTCCATAGCCTTCCTACCGTATCCTAACATCCCTTTTTCTAATAATTTTTAATTATAACACCTAACACGTTAAAGACCCAAGTCAATTATTAATAGTAATGTAAGCAACCCTAAAATCATTTACGCGTCTCAACCCCTACTTATAAAACCCAACATTATGATCCCAATGATATCAAAGGTACTGATCCAACATCATAAGTCTCTAACGGTAACCTCATGTGGTCATCAACATAATCCCTTATAAATAGCATATAACCAAAAACATAAATCCTTTTGAAAGGAATGACTAACCATAATATAAGTCTCCACAACAACAAGGTTTAACCAATCGATATAAGTCCCATCAATAATAACAAATAACCAACAATGTAAGATCCCTTCATTAAATAATTAGCTATCAACCTAGATCCCATCAAGAACAATAATAATTCCATAATTAACAACAGTATTCCAACTTCACAAATGTCATAAATAAAAACAACATAGTCAATAATGTAAATCACCGCGATAACACAACCATTTACCAACCCAAGAACGTCCCATCGATAATAATAATTAACCATTGGACCTAAGTCTCGTCGACAACAACAATAACATGTAGCTAACCACATAACTTCTATCGCCAATAACAAGTGACTTATTTCCCAAGCCTCATCTTATTTTATTTATTATGTTCATTATCACCAATTTATAGGTGGATATGCAAATTTCCTACATCTAATTTAAAAGTCCAAAAAATGATATTTTGTACGAGTTACTAATGGGGTTCACATGAAGTTTCCAATAATATAAGTATGTTCTAGGATGAGCATATAAATAAAATATCATGATTCTAAGGGATAAGTTATATTCATAACTCACAATATTGTTCCTCTTTTCAAAAGTCAATATAATTTTTTAAAAATTTATAAACTAATCAACGTATTAAATGCAAAATTATTCAACAATTACATAATTTAGTCCACAAAATTAATTTCTAGAAAGTTTGTCATGAAGGAAGAGTTACACAAATTTCAATATAAATTATTAACAACATAAACTAATTACGTTTACCATCCCCTAATAAAGATTGTAATCAATTTTAATCAACGCTTGAACATAATTTAGGTAATATTTAACTAATAAAACACTTAAGGGGAAAGTAGAGTATTGAATTTGACTTAAAATCCTTATTATTTTGTTTAACATCTACAACATAATCCTCTTATCTCTTCTTCAAAATCCTTTTGCAAAAGCCCCAAATACAAGCTTCAAATGTTGTTCTAAGGTTAGGGACGAAGTAAATGTATCTGTTATAGGTTTTGTTAAAGGGAAAATGTGTCAAAAATGAAGTCTCCTTCATATATCAAAATATAAAAACATAAGACAATGTGACTTATAACTAGGTCACGAGTCACAAGGACACAGTCATGTGAATCCAGCCCTGCGTGAAGGTAGTGTGTTTTAGAAAAAATGTTCACGTCAAATAAAACTAGAGGGGGTGAATATGTTTCACTGAGAATTTAACCAATTTACAAATTCTCTTGCCTAATTTTTATATCAAACCTAGTTAACATGCATCTAGGTGAGAAATATAATATATCTAAGTCAATTAATCAAATTAGAACAAATCTAGATTAATTATGCAAATTGACTAGATGCAAGTCCTAAATTAATTTTAGCAATGGATCATGTTGAATCCAATCTTGTCTATGTGTGTGTGTGTGTGTGAGAGAGAGAGAGAGAGAGAGAGAGAGCAATTGTGTATATGAATAACAAAAAACCACACAAAGAGCATAAGTCAAGATCTATAAGGAAAAAACCCACCTAGAGGTGAAACACCTCGATGCATCCTTGTCTCTTCTTGAGTTTGAAAAGAGATTTTATATAAACTCAAAAAGGCACCTCTTTCTTGTTCCTTAACAAGAAATTGCCGATGGACGTTGAAATTATCCATTTAAACGAGTGATCCGCTCAAAGCTCCATTAGAGAAAATAAAAGTCATGTTCTTTTTCCTCATATTACACCACGTATTAACTCCCCCATAACCAACTCACCTCATATTAGATCTAGAGTATAGATCTTCAAATTATGATAAGTAGAATTGAATCGAGACTATGTGGGTTTTCAACTTAAATCACGATCAATTATAAATACAATCCTTTCTCTAAAATTATGTACATCAAGTGAAATTGATAATCGAACGGTGTTTATTTGGTCACTTGCCTAAAAAAAACTCTCTCTATGTGTGAGAAGCACTTGAGAAATAAATCTCAAAAAATAGGAGAGAAAACTCCTATTTATAGAAACTTTTGAAAATTCTAGTAGCGTCGTACATAGAGTAAATTGTCCTCCATGCGGATAGTTTTGGGAAGAGGTCAAATTCACATTTAACATCTGATAGTTGTGCACACAGAGAGATATTCAGTCATACGTATGATTTTAGGTAGAAAGAACAAGATGCCCAAAAACATACATATCGTGCACACGGTAAGGTTTTGCATCTGTGTGCATGGGTTCGAAACCCAACCGTGAGCACGATTTTAGGCAAAATGCAATATTCAACTAAACAAGCATACAAGACAATGACTATTTGAAAAACATCAGTTGATCGATTCAAAAAAGTCATTTTTCATAAAAATATAATCCTATACATGTGTGTATTAGCCTTGAGAATATTCAATCAAAACTACCAAAATGATATAGTTTTTAATCTTAAGAATTTTCTTGCGGAAGCTTTGACGTGGGTAAGCCATATGAATTCAAGGTCCACAGATTCTAGTTAACAAGATGATCTTTATATATATATGAATCAATATTTTTGACTTGATTTGTGCATCACTTAATTTTTTTGTTACGAGAAGTAGCCAGCCAAAATATAATCAAGCTTAATACAACATCTATTACATATCCATTTTCCCTTTCTGTCTATTCCATGATAAATACCCTTAAAATCTTAATTGTGACAAAATAACTCACCTTACATTATCCATTTAATGATAGTAGAGAGTCACATTACACATGAAATCCTTAAGGCAACCGTCAACCAACAAGTCGAGTTTGAAACATGGGTTTGAGCCGCATTCTCGTGATGATGCCAGAAATATATGAAACATAACCAAATGATCATGCATGTATGACATGCACAAAGAGAAACTCCACCTTCTTTGGGAATAAAAAAATCAAGATTAATAATCAAGATTGTAATATATATGAAAGCATATGCAATATAGACCCCCACTAAATAATACCAATCTCAACCAATCAATACAACCAAAAATCAAGATATCTCCCATTTTGCAAAAAAATTACCTCCATTCATCAAAAGTCTCTCTCCAAAAGAATTGTATCCCCAATAAAAGACATGTATCCACAATGGCGTCAAGAGAATAACTCCCCTATCTTAGATGTTCATCCCCCTTTGTGACATAAAAAGCCAAGGCAAAGTAGAAATCACATAGATAATGGTATAAAATAAAATTACAATGAACAACAAGTATAAAAGAAAAGGCTAGAGAATCATGTGATAAGCCAATGCTAAGATGAAGGTAAAAACATGGGGATAATCAAGAATATGATCACAATATCTCAACATCAACTAAAGCATGTGAACATGGTAAAACATGATGTATGGCCCGTGAATCTCCAACATAAACTAGTAGAATAACATATATCCAAGTGAGCATGTGAATCACGATAAAATCATTAAGTCTTACTAGATGTGATAAAAAAAATATAGAGCAACAAGATATATAAATGACAATAATCAAGCTCAAGGAAAACCATTATAGGATCAAAATATTCATACAACCAAACCAAATGTATTAACACAAAAAAACTCCAAAACCAAATAGGAGTGATACGAGTCAAGTACAAGGTATCTAAAATTTACTAAACAAAAATATAACAAAAAACACATAGAGATAAATAAGAAATCTCTAATCTACATCAAACAAATTAGCCAGCATCTCATCATCCTCGTCACCCCATCATCCTCAAGGTCATAATCATCATCATCATCATCATCACCATCATCATTATCTAAAACATTAGAAACATCCTTAGCATCATCATTATTCTTACCCCCCACCTCCACTACAGTAGGCGTACGAATCATCTTACACTAAAACGATCACAAAAATGGAATGCCATAGTGCTCGATCCCTAAAATATGTGTAAGAAGGTTATATGTAGTCTTGTCAAGCAATGTGAATAAATAATCAAAGTGTCTATGATAAAGGTCATTCTCACATCCATTCAAACAAATGCATCAGGTATGATGGAAAACTGAGCATCAATGTACTCTTTAAATGATTAATGTGCTCTCGAGGCAGGTGTAGATGGAGCAAGAGCTAGAGCATGACCATGTACAATATCCTCAGAATCGGGGTCAATGGTTGGAGGAGGAATAAAAAGAAAAGTGTGTACCTCAGAACGTATAGCAATAAAACTGGTGATCGAAACTAAATGGATGTAAACTAATCAGATACTAAATAGGGAACACCTAGAGAATATAGCTACCCAGTGACAATCTCTTGTGATAGACTCACATAGCTGGCTGAGATTGTGTCAGTTCAGCCCTCCTATGCCATCTCTTTCCTAGATAAAAAAATATATATATTCTAATTGATGATGGATTAAACCAGGGATATAATCAGTACACTCCTCTCTCTCTAAGATCATATGTGTAGATAGAACATCCTTAGTCAGGACGGTCTCTAAGACACAAACAAAATATGTAAGGATCAAAGGATGCTCAGAAGAAATCAACATGTTAGGATAGATTTCATGAACAAGTATGGCATTAGTCGACGCATGTGGGCAAAGAAAACAATAAGATGTGAGGTTTAGAATTTGCCTCTTAAAATACAAGCCCTCTGCGGTCTGGTTTAGATGTGTAAGTCCTCATCCCTTTCAGCTCTCCCAGCCCAGGAAATGAATCCTTTCTGTAATACCCCGTATTTCTACATATTTCTAAGTTAATTAATTCGGAATTAATTAGGAAAATACACTTATTTAAATTACGCGAGTGAAGTAATTTAATGTGATTTAATAAATGTGATTGTAAAATATTAATCGAGGGATAGATACTGGTTAATATTTTGATGAAATTTACTAAGTGTGAATAGTAAATAATAAATGATTCTTATTATACAACATAACGAGTTATATGTGCGTATTAAAGTTTATCTCACCGGGAGTCGCATGTAGACTATTTTGAGGTGTGAAATCAGAAATGTAATTTAAGTGACTTGGATGGGAATTTAGAGGTCTCGAATGATTTTGGATGGGTCGAAATAGTCAAAATAGTGTAACCGAAAATATAGTTTGGGTCTCGGGTCAATTTTGGACCAAACCGGCACCTAAAAAGGGCATTTCAGTCATTTTTCAAAAATAGGTCAAGGGACCTACGAAATTTAGAGCCGTATATCTGATATTTAGAGATTGGGGTTATGGCTCATGACACAAAAGATTAGAGAGGCCATTGGAGAAAGGAGGGAACCATTTACCAAAAGCCTAAGGAGAGAATTGGGAAGGTGGTGAAGGGTTTCTTGCACCTCAAGGAAATTGAAAAGGAAGATTGAAGGAGAAGCAATCAATTATCAACAAAGAACCAAGAAAATCATATCAATCAATCTAAGTCAACTATTTATTGCAATACAAATTGATGTTATAATACTCATGTATAGGGGTTTCATGAATAGATTGAAATTTATTTCAAAACCTTTGATGAAAATAACAATTGATTTCATGTTTGGGTGAAATTCATATCTGTAGAGAATGTTAAATAAGAAGAGTTTTAGTTATTACTATGGATTTAAATCGGGGTTTTAGATTGAATGAAATGGATGAACACCAAGGGGTTTGATTCATTCTTGTTGATTTTGGTGAAGTTCTAATGTGTTTGAAATGTTAGAAATCATCTTAACTCAAGTAAAAATAGTTAGGAACAATCGATTGTGAATTTGGTGAAGAATTATGAGGTTTGGGTGAATCATAAATGGTGTAAAATGCTGCTGCAAAACAAGAGAACAAAGTTGTAGAAAAACAGACCGGTCCGGCCCTGGAGGGTGCGGCTCGATTCGGCCTTAACTGACTAGCGGACCCATTCTGTCCTAGGAAGCCGAATCATTTTGATGCTCTAAATATTTAAAATTTCCATTTTTCGCTTGTATTCCTAAATGGACTTGGTGGAAAATCCTTCAGCACTTGTGAAAATAATATTGGGAGACTTATTATTTTATAGTAGGCCTACTATGGTAGTACGACTTCATCTTAGAAAGAGAATTAAGACGGGAATGGGATTGGTTAAAGTAATTCGTAATTAATCTGAGAGATGGATAAGGAATTACGGGAATCTGATGAAACTATGTACATCAGTAGAGTAAAGATGGTGACTAATGAATTACTATATAACAAGGGGTAATTATAACCTTTGAGTTGTGTGAACACTCAGATAATTACGAAAGTGAATTAAATTCATAAATAAATGATAATGTACGGTGAATATTAGAGAGAAAAATATTACGTACTAGTATAAATAATTTGATTGTGTGAATACCTATTATATTGATACTTAGACCTTGTGGATACCTAAAGTATGCAAAATTTTGTATTGGGTTCGATGATTATCCGAACCAATACATGAAAGCTCGATTTGGGGTCAATGATTATCCAAACCAAATTAAATATGAATGATATTGGGATCAATGAGTATCAGGACCAATATACATATGCTTAACATTTACGTTGGCGTCGAGGGATATCCAGAACAATGTAAATGGTAGGATGATTGGGGTCGATTATTGTCCGGACCAATAATCCCATAGTTTATATATTATGCATGAAATATATACTTCATGATATTCTACTTATGTGCGATTATAGATGATATATATAAATATACATCTAAACGAAAAATTAAGTATAGAGAAACTTAATTTCGAGATTTAAAAAAATATAGATTGTGAATATCCATAGTAAATTTAGTAGTGAAACTTAATTATGGAGATTGAAATGATAAATCTGAAATGCTTTATGAATTAAGTATTGAGACTTACTTATGATGCTTAAATGTAACATATGTGAATGTTACCTAAGTAATGAAGGACATTGCAAAATATGTGAATAATGAATCATGTTGAATGGGCGGTACAGGAGAGTATGCTATTGATAAGATCGATTATATACTTAAGTCGAGATATCTAGGGAGTGGTATCTAGGTGGGCTAAGTATGGAACGTTAGCCGTGCACATTAGATGAGAGGTGAGGAACTCATGGGAGTGTGCGTAAACCTAACATGTGTAATCAATAAAAGATTTTAATCGCGATAAATTACTTGTTAAATGTTTTGAGTACTAACTCTTGCTGTATAAATGTTTTAAAAACCTTTTCGATGTCCAGCCACAAGGGTGCCATACTTGATTCCATTCTAGGGATTTGGAGTGTAGCACTGTGGATGCTGACAGGATTATTGAGTAGCTGACTCTTTCATTCAGATCTAGGATAGGATATCATTCTTGTATCTCATGTGTAGACATGTTGTCAGCTGACTACATTGTAGTTCCAGTTTTGTGTCAGTTTTACTTAGTAGTTGGATTGTGGATTTTTGATTAGTTGTAGTTATAGCCGATGGTTTATTTGTCATGACTTTGATGCTTTTACATATTAGTGACGGTTTGGATTTTATTATATTGCAAATGTTGTTTTAGTTTTCAAACTGTTCTTCTATCATGTTTATTTGAAAGATAAAATTTGGCACCGGTTGAATTAACTTTGGTGGTTAGTATTTAACTTGGTTTTCGACAGTGATGCTAAGAATGAACCATATGAGAAACCTATTTTAATTCGATAAAGGCCTGATCAGCCGATATTTAATTAGACGGGGTGTCACAGATTGTATCAGAGCATCAGGTTCTAGTGTCCATATGATCTGTACGGCTTACTACATTTTTAGCATATCATTTGCTTGATATAGAGCCCTATTATTAGAATTGCTGCTTATATCTTTGCGTGCTTTGAGATATCATACTTCTGCTATTAAATTTTGTATAAACTGTGTGCTCATATAATTCGATATATTTTCAGATGCAGCCAAGGAGAGACCTAGCTGAGAGGGTCGTAGCTAGAGATGAGTTGAGGGAGGGTCCTTATGAGCAGTAAGTACTGCCACCACCACCACCACCAGAGATGATTTTTACTATTCAGGTGGAAGTTATAGTAGCTCAGGCAGTAGAGACAGCTATGAGGGCCATGATATCCCACTTCCCTCAGCCTCAGGCTCAGCAGCCCGTAGCACCAGCTATTCTATCCTAGCAAGGGCCACCCACTTGGAAGAGCATCAGAAAGACGTTCCAAAAGGTCCATCTGCCCGAGTTTCACGGTGGCATGGATATAGTGGAGGCATGCCAATGGAAGAAGAACATTCAGCGACACCTATGCATGTTAAATTGCAGTAAGGTTCAGAGACAGATGTTGGCCACCTTCAGGCTAGCAGGGGCAACCCTTCAGTGGTGGGAGTTAGTGATCACCACTGAGGAGAGAGACTCAATGACTATTTCGGAGTTCTGGGTGCGGTTTGATCACAAGTACTTTCTGCCTGCTGTCGAGGCAGAGATGAGAAAGAATTTTGGTGAGCTAAGACAGGGTGACAGCTCAGTTGCTGATTATGAGGAGGAGTTCACCCATCTGGAAAATTTTGTGTCAGACGAGGTGAGCAACGAAGAGAGGAAGAAGGCAAAGTTTATGGATGGCTTGTCCTGGAGGATTAGGCAGCATTTGATTGGGAATCCAGCATTGATGACGTATACCAATGTTGTTAATGCGGCACCTTTGCACTGTTAGGACTTTCGTTTTCATGGGAAGGGAAGTAAGAGGGGAGCAGAGTCTATGCATGAGAGAAAGACTGGGGGGAGCAATGTTAGTGGGGCACCACCCCAGTAGTAGCAGCAGCAGCAAACAGTGGGCATACAAGGGCAAAACTCTCGGCAAGGAAACTCTACCAAGAGATTCAGATTTGGTGGGTACAGATCATATAGGCATGGCCAATAGGGTCCCCAGCGGCAGCAGGTTCCTCAGGGTCATCAAGGCCAGGGGAACTAGGGACTGGATAGCAGGGTCAGGGTCAGAGGCAGTTCCAAGGGCAATGTTTCACATGTGACCGGCAGGATCACAAGAGTAGGGATTGTCCACGACTTATCGGGGTGAACCATCAGGGTGCCCAGTAGGGGTAGTAGGCTCCGTTAGCTCCAGCACCAGCGCCAGCCCCACCCTAGTAGCAAGTCCAGATGCACTATGAACGTGTATCTAACGTTCGGGATGTACCTGTGCCTCCAGCGCCTCAGGCGCCATCTATAATAGTGGGTAAGTTTTCTATTAATGGATCTGAGGGTAGAGAACTTTTTGATACTGGAGCATCTCATTCATTTATTCAGACTCGATTTTCAAGAGCCGCCAATTTATTAGAGACAACTGATAGTCTCCTTATGTATGTAGAGCCACGGATGGAGAGTGGTTCATTGATATATTCGATCTATTAAGGAGTCGATGTTATGATTGGGAGACTGAGTCTATTGGGAGACCTCCTAGTTTTAGATATGGAGGGGTATGATGTGATTCTAGGTATGGATTGGTTAGCATGCTATAGAGCGATGGTAGATTGCTATGAGAGGACTATTATGTTTTCGATTCCGAGACAGGAGATGTTTCTTGTGGCAATGCCCCTTCCCGAGGGAGATCGCGCACTCATTTATATTACATCGAGGAGGAGACCTCGCAAGAGGTGGTTATTCCCTTAGATTCAATTCTTGTAGTGAGGGATTTTGAGGATGTGTTCGAGGAGATACTCGGGTTGCCACCGAGTCGAGAAATAGAGTTTGTCATCGATTTAGCAAGATGGATGAGATCGATTGCCATAGCACCATATCACATGGCTCCCTTGGAGATGTGGGAGCTAAGAGAGAAGATTCAGTAGCTCTTGGGTCAGGGTTTCATTCGGTGGAGTACATCGCCCTGGAGTGCTCTGGTGTTGTTTGTAAAGAAACACGATGGTTTTCTTCGCTTGTGAGTGGATTACAGGGAGCTGAATAAGGTGATGATACGGAACAAGTATCCGTTACCTAGGAGTGATGACTTATTTGATCAGTTAAGATGGGTTGCGTACTTCTCCAAGATTGATTTGAGGTCAGCTATCACCAGTTGCATATTCAGGAGGAGGATATTCTTACGACCATTTTCCTTTCACGGTATGGATCCTACGAGTTCAGGGTGATGCCATTTGGGCTCACCAATGAGCCACTAGTGTTCATGGACCTCATGAACATAGTATTCTAGAGTTTCTGGATTTTGTGATAGTATTCATCGATGACATCCTAGTTTACTCATAGACGCAGGAGGAGCATGCCGAGTATTTATGAATGGTTCTGCAGACATTATGGGACCATCAGTTGTACGCTAAATTCAGTAAATGTGGATTTTGGCTTCGGGAGGTATAGTTTCTTGGCCACATTGTGTCAGACAGGGGCATAAATGTCGATCCGAGTAAGGTATCGACGGTGAGGGAGTGGGGGCAGCCCATGACACCGATCGAGATTCGCAGCTTCTTGGGGTTGGCTGAATATTATCGTCGCTTCATCAAGGGGTTCTCAGAGATTTTTGGGCCTTTAACTAACTTGACTCGTAAGGGAGTACCATTTGTGTGGAGCGACCAATGTCAGTTGGCATTTGATGAGCTAAAGGATAGATTTACATCAGTACCCATACTTGCATTGCCTAGGAGTGGGCTGGAGTATCGGGTCTACATGGATGCATCCTTACAAGTACTTGGGGTGTGTTGTAGTAGGAATAGAGGGCGATAGCTTATGCGTCTCAAAAGATAAAGCCCCACGAAAAGAATTACCCCACCCACGATCTAGACTTGGCAGTGGTCGTCTTTGTGTTGAGGATATAGAGACACTACCTATTGGGAGAGAAGTTCACATTTTTCATGGATCATAAGTCACTTTAGTATCTCTTCACACAGAAGTATATGAATATAAGGCAGAGGCGGTGGCTAGAATTTGTGAAGGACTACCAGTTTAATATACAGTATCATCCTGGTAAGGCCAACATGGTGGCAGACACGTTGATCCAATGACCTACTGGAGATTTAGCGGAGGTGTGGAAACCAAAGTGGAGTGAGCTCCAGTGGAGGACGATCTTGTCAGAGCATACATGGAAGTTATGACTATCACTCTCGAGATTGTTATGCAAGTAGTGAAGGCACAGGCAGAGGACCAGTTTTGTCAGGACAGGGTGAGACAGTTATTAGCTGAGGGTGCGGAGTCCTACTCAGTCAGCTCAGAGGGAGACCTGCACTTTAATGGGATTTTGGTAGTGCCCGAGGATGAGGAGTTGAGGTAGGCAGTGATGATAGAGTTTCACGGCTCCAAGTTTGTGGTACATCCCGATGGGGAAAAGATGTACCAGGATATGAGGAGACACTACGGGTGGGCCGGCATGAAGAGAGACATAGAAGAGTTTGTCTCAAAGTGTGTTACTTTTCAGCTAGTGAAAGTTGACCATCAGATACCTTCTGGGATGCTACAGCCACTTAATATTCTTGTGTGGATGTGGGAGAGTGTCACACCCCAAACCCAATATCCATACTTATCAATTGTTATTGGAATAATTGGATCATAATCTTGAGCCCATTGGAAAATATACTTCATTTATCAATATTTTTCCTTACATAATGTGCATATTGAACATAATATTATTCTTATACCATACAAAAATATTTATATCAGAGTCAAAATTAAGCGGACATACAATACTCTGATTAACTATGATCAACTCAATCCATACTAAATCAATGTATACAATGTGCGAGTATATTAAAATCTTTAGTGTGACAACAATAACATCCCTATTTTTAAACCCCATCTCTCTCTAACGGTGCAACTCTCAAAATTACCGGTCATATGGTATCCTAGCTGGCAGCGTACGAACCTGAAATTGTTAGAGTATAAACTGTAATCATTAAGCTTAGTGAGGTACTCCTTCCCTATAATGAAATAACAATTATATATCGAATATGTGGATATAAAATCCGAACATCCTGCACATTGGCAATCACAAATCGTGGATCATAAGATCCAAATAATTCTGCCCATTGGCAATAACAAATCCTGGATCATAAGATCCAAATAATTCTGCCCATTGGCAATAACAAATCCTGGATCATAAGATCCAAATAATTCTTCCCTTTGGCAATAATAAATCCTGGATATTTGAATATCCAAACAAATCCTGAATACCGAAGTATTCAAACCAATCCTGGATCATGAGACCCAAACAAATCCTGAATATTTTAATATCCAAACAAATCCTGAATATCGAAGTATTCAAACCAATCCTGGATTATGAGACCCAAACAAATTCTGGATATTTTAATATCCAAACAAATCCTGAATACCGAAGTATTCAAACAAATCCGCTCTTAGAGCTATATTCATATTTATATATGAAACAAATCATAAGTACACTCACCTTGATAGTTTAACTGGCTTTTCCCTTGCCTTTATTCGGTACTTGTTCAATCATCTCTTCTTCCCTTCCTATCATTCTTACAATATTAGTATCATCATAAGAATATCAATAATCCAAAGAATGATTTAAACATAATTCAATCCATAAGCATCACATCATTCCATTCAACTCATTTATCACAAGTGAAGTTCCATCCCAATCCATGTCAAATAATAGACCAAATATAAATTCATTTATTCTTGTAAATTCAATCCTTGTCATATTAGTATTCCAATACAAAAGATGATACATCGTTTTAAGTCTCCTAGAGCAAGATATGCTCATTTCTTTACCACATATCAAATCTTCCCTATAGGCTCTTTCATCGTTCATTCAACTTCCAGGAATTTCCATATTTTTCTACATCATAAATTTATGTGATATTTCACCCAACATCAGTAAACATACGGAACAATACAAGATTAAAATTTCATAATTTTCAGAGTTCATTTGCTATGTCAAGCAAAATATCGAACACATGGCGGGCATACTTTCACCCTTAGGGTAGATTTCATACCCGAATTTCAAACTCTCACCAAAGACTCATTTATTGGTATTTTAACATAATTTTCGGATATTTCATACACATGTGAGTCCATGTTAATATCCAATTAGAATCAATAAATTCCAGTAAGTATAGAAAAATATATGGAGGTTTGAATAAACAAGGTTCCTAAACAAAACAATCTCAAGGGTTTACACATTCAAGTTTGCTTAAACATGCATCTATCCATAAGTACACATCAAGACATGGAATTTCAGTAAACAAATGATTATTTCAATCATTTAACTAAGAATACAAAAAAATAAACAAGATTTATGGATGGAAATACCTTAGGGGCTTTTACGTAATTTTTCTATGAATTTTTCAATTTCTCCTCACACTTTCTTCCTAAACTTCAAAACTCTCTTTCCTTAGGTTAAAACTCTTCCATGGCTGAAATATGCTGAAGGAAGAGCTTAATTCAAGGGTTTTAAGTCGGCATAAGTCCACCCCCTCTTGGTCCAATCAAAATATAACATGTGGCATTACATAAAACAAAATATCATTTAAGGCTAAATGACTACTTTACCCCCTGTTCGTAAAAAGACAATATCTTCCAACTCGGATGTCCGTTCGATGAACCATTTGTTTTGTTATAAACCTAACTCATATATCTACAAATAACTAGTTTATACCTCAAGTTCATTGTTATGTCATAAAGGTCAAAACTAGCCTCCAACAGGAACATTCCTACCGAAACTTTAAAATTTCACATTTGTAACTAATTCGATATTTCAAGCTTTAGGAAGGTGGGATTAAACGAAACATAATTACTTAACATTATATATATACTAATAACATATTATTCATATCACATAAGATAATCATGATTTAAACATGATTTATCATAATTATATTCCGGTTGTCACAGAGAGCATCTCGATGGATTTTATTACTGGGCTACCTACTTCACAGCGGGGTCATAATTTGATATGGGTGATAGTGGATCAGTTGACCAAAGTTGCCCACTTCTTGCCAGTTTGCACCGACTAGAACATGATGTAGTACGCATAGCTATTCATTTCAGAGATTATTAAGCTGCATGGAGTCCCAATTAATATTATGCCTGCTAGAGACAAAGTATTTGTGTCGCATTTCTGGCAGAGCTTTCAGGAGGCTATGGGTACTGACTTGAGATTGAGTATGGCATATCACCCCCATATAGACAGACAGACAAAGAGGGTGAATCAGATGCTGTAGGACATGATGAAGATGTGTATCCTGGATTTCAGGGGAGGTTGGGAGCGATACCTTCCATTGGTAGAGTTTGTGTATAACAACTCATACCAATTTACTATAAGGATGGCACCGTTTGAGGCACTGTATGAGAGACCTTGTCGTTCGCCCACATGTTGGTTGGAGGTGGGGGACAATAAGTTATTAGGTCCCAAGATGATTCAGGAGACTACTGCCATGATTAAGTTGATTCGAGGACACATTCGAATAGCTCAGGATAGGCAGAAGAGTTATGCCGATGTCGAGAGGAGACATGTAGAGTTCGAGATTGGTGACCGGGTGTTAGTTCAAGTATCTCTAATGAAGGGGATTATGAGATTTGGAAAAAAATGGAAGTTAGCACCGAGGTATGTGGGATCATTTCTTATTAAAGAGAGGGTGGGATCGGTATCATACAGACTGGTACTTCCAGAGCATCTTCAGCGGATACACAATGTATTCCATGTGTCTTCACTAAAGAACTACATGAGGAGCTAGAGAGCTTTCTATCATGTTCCACTTGAGGAGATTGACTTACAGCCAGAAGCCTCATATCAGGAGAGGCCTATGGATATTCTAGATTATGGTGATCGCAAACTACGGTCCAAGGTGGTGCCATTGGTGCGAGTTCAGTGGGGACACCACAATGTTGAGGAGTCGACATGGGAGCGGGAGGATGACATGAGAGAACAGTATCGAGAGTTATTCACCCCAGGTATGTTCTAATGTCAAGGATGAAATTCCTTTGTAAGGGGTAAGCATGTAATGCCCCATATTTTTGCGTATTTCTAATTTAATTAATTCAGAAATTAATTAGGAAAATACACTTATTTAAATTACGCGAGTGAAGTAATTTAATGTGATTTAATAAATGTGATTGTAAAATATTAATCGAGATATAGATACTGATTAATATTTTGATGAAATTTACTAAGTGTAAATAGTAAATAATAAATGATTGTTATTATACGACATAGCGAGTGATATATGCGTATTCGAGTTTATTTCACCTGGAGTCGCGTGTAGACTATTATCAGGTGAGAAATGATAAATATATTTTAAGTGACTCATATGGGAATTTAGAGGTCATGAATGACTCTGGATGGGTCGAAATAGTCGAAATAGTGTAACTAAAAGTATAGTTTGGGTCCCAGGTCAATTTTGGACCAAACCGGCACCTAAAAAAGGCATTTCGGTCATTTTTTAGAAAGAGGTCAAGGGACCTACGAAATTTAGAGCCATATATATTATATTTATAGATTGGGGTTAGGGATCATGACACAAAAGACTAGAGAGTCCATTAGAGAAAATAGGGAACCATTTTTCCAAAGCTTAAGGAGAGAATTGTGAACGTGGTGAAGGGTTTCTTGCACCTCAAGGCAATTCAAAAAAAAGATTAGAGGAGAAGCAATCAACCATCAACAAAGAATTAAGAAATTAGATCAATCAATCTAAATCAAGTGTTTATTTCAATTTAAATTGATGTTATAATACCCATGTGTAGGGGTTTCATGAATAGATTGAAATTTATTTCAAAACCTTTGATGAAAAGCAACAACTGATTTCATGTTTGGGTGAAATTGCATGTAGTTAGTGTTTATATCTGTAGAGAATGTTAAATAAGAAGAGTTTTGGTTATTACTATGGATTTAAATCTGGGTTTTAGATTGAATGAAATGGATGAAAAAAAAACTATATTTATAAAAGAGTTTTGGGGGTTTGATTAATTCTTAATTGATTTCAGGGAAATTTTAATAAGTGTGAAATGTTGGAAATCATCTTAACTCAAGTAAAATTAGTTAGGAAAAATAGATTGTGAATTTGGTGAAGAATTATGAGGTTTGGGTGAATCATAAATGGTGTAAAATACTGTTACGAAACCAGAGAACAAAGTTGCAGAAAAATGGATCGATCTGGACCTAGAGGGTGCGGCTCGGTTCGGCCTTAACTGAATAGCGCACCGGTTCAGTCCTATGAAGATCCCTTTTTCTCTTGTATTCCTAAATGGACTTGGTGGAAAATCCTTAAGCACTTGTGAAAATAATACTGGGAGACTTATTATTTTATATTAGGCCTACGATGGGAGTACAACTTCGTCTTAGAGAGATAATTAAGACGGGAAAGGGATTGGTTAAAGTAATTCGCAATTAATCTGAGAGATGGATAAAGAATTACGGGAATCTAATGAAACTATGTACATCAGTAGAGTAAAGATAGAAACTATTGAATTATTATATAACAAGGGGTAACTAGAACCTTAAAGTTGTGTGAACACTCAAATAATTACGAAAGTGAATTAAATTCGTAAATAAATGATAAAGTACGGTGAATAGTTGAGAGAAAAATATTACGTACAAGTATAAATAATTTGGTTGTGTGAATGCGTATTCTGTTGATACTTAAGCCTTGTGAATACCTAAAGTATGCTAAATTCTATATTGGGGTCGATGATTATTTGGACCAATACATGAAAGCTCAATTTGGGGTCGATGATTATCCAGACCAAATCGAAGACGAATGATATTGGGGTCGATGAGTATCCGGGCCAATATACATAGATGCTTAACATTTACATTGGGGTCAAGGGATATCCGGACCAATGTAAATGGTAGGATGATTGGGGTCGATGATTATCCGGACCAATAAGCCCAGAGTTTATATATTTTGCGTGAAATATATACTTCATGATATTCAACTTATGTGCGATAGTAGACTTGTAGATGATATATATAAATATACATCTAAATGACTAATTAAGTAGAGAGAAACTTAATTTCAAGATTTAAACAAATATAGATTGGGAATATCTATAGAAACTTATGTAGTGAACTTAATTATAGAGATTGAAATGATAAATATGAAATGCCTTATGAATTAAGTAGTGAGACTTACTTATGATGCTTAAATGTAACATATGTGAATGTTACCTAAGTAATGAAGGACATTACGAAATATATGAATAATGAATCATGCTGAATGGACGGTACAAGAGAGTATGCTATTGATAAGATCAGTTATATACTTTAGTCGAGATAGCTAGGGAGTGGGATCTAGGTGGGCTAAGTATGGAATCTTAGGCGTGCACATTAGATCAGAGGTGAGGAAACTCAAGGGATTGTGCGTGAACCTAACATGTATAATCAATAATTGATTTTAATCGCGATAAATTACTTGTTAAATGTTTTCAAAATATTTTGAGTACTAACTCTTGCTATATAAATGTTTTAAAAAACCTTTTAGGTGTCCATCCACAAGGGCGCCATACTTGATTCCATTCCAGGGATTCGGAGATGTAGCACTGTGGATGCTGACAGGATTATTAAGTAGATGACTCTTTCATTCAGATCTAGCATATGATCTCATTCTTGTATCTCATGTGTAGACATTTTGTCAGTTGACTACAATGCAGTTCTAGTTTTGTAACAGTTTTAATTAGTAATTGGATTGTGGATTGTTTCTTAGTTGTAGTTATAGTCGATGGTTTTTTGGTATGACTTTGATGCTTTTACATATTAGTGATGGTTTGGATTTTAATATCTTGTGAATGTTGTTTTAGTTTTCAAACTGTCCTTTTATCGTGTTTATTTGAAAGACAAAATTTGGCACCGGTTTAATCAACGTAGGTGGTTAGTATTTAACTTGGTTTTAGACAGTGTTGCTAAGAATGAACCATATGAGAAACCTATTTTAATTCGATAAAGTCCTGATCACCCGATATTTAATTAGATGGGGTGTCACACTTTCCTCTAAGGTATTATATCCCTCATGAAGTAGAATATGAATCCGTGGCAATCTCGGGAATGGTCATAGAGGATCTTGGGGCCTGAGTAGGCTGCCCAGAAGTGATTAGTGAACTAGGAGGTGTGATAGGGGTCTGTCTAAAATGAGATGTCTCATCAGGACCACTCAAGGGTTGAGAAATGACTCTCTTGAGTGCATGTGTATTCTCACGAACCATAGTGATATACAAATAAAAGAAATGCACACAAACAAGGAAATGGGTAGAAATGGAAAGAGAGTATAAGAGGCGATACAAGAAATCAATCAAAAATACCCAAATCTAACATAAAAAAAATAATGCAACACCTATAGATGATGGAATATCCTATAATAAATTTAAAATAGATCAACACTTACCTGAGTCAAATCTTGAAATACCCAAATGTGAAATATCAAGGGTTTTTCACTCCAAATCAAAGGTAAAATTACCATAACTAGAATCAATCATAAAATCCAAGCACAAATTTCTTTCTTCACTCAAAAAAGGGCTAGGGTTTTCTATGGGTTTAAAAAATTTGAAATGGTTCGAAATGAACCCTTAATACACATTTAAAAATCATTGTTGTGAAGTGATAGAGATGTCGTGCGTACGATTAAAAATCGTACCGCATGTATTTGCCTCAAAACTGAATCGTAAAAATAGTTTGAGGCACAAAGTTAAAGTCAAGGAAACCTCTCCAGAAAAGACTTAGCTAACATACACAAATCCTAAACACTCAAACTATGATATGAATGTATTCATATGCATGTGAAAACATTCATTTTGACATTCAAAGCACAAATTTAAGATATATGAAAAAAATTAACAACTCACACACAATATATATACGTATGACCCAAAAACATGTAAGGTGTTAACATGATTAGGCTACTTATGATAAACATGATTCATTGTATGAATTTCCATCGAATTTTGATTAATTATATTGTGTAAGAACATATTCAACATAAACATTAATCATACGATAGCATATTCAAAATTTTAATTGAATCAAATCAAGCAACATTTGTATCTTAATCATAGCATGATTATGAATAAGTATAAATCACAAAATCAATTGAATGCACATCATTAAGTTAAAAGAATTACAATTAATGCTTAAGTTCATCATTTCATTAATATCCTTTCAAAATCTTCTAAATGGTAGAACCTAACCATGTATACTCCCTTATATGATGTAAAGACCCAAAGTAAATACTAAAATATGGTACTACAAAAAATTAAAACCCCTATCTTGTTTTTCTTGCCTTGAATTTTCTAACACTTGGCTTTGGCTCTTTTCATCCTTTCACACGTACTTTGATAGACACCTATTGATGATACTTAAATTTAAATCAACGGAATATCACTAATGGTAGCCCTTTTCGTGTAAGCAGCGTCTCATAAATCAACTCCATAAAGTTTAGTGTTTTGCAAACACAACTCTCAAATAGTCCATAGAAACATTTTAAAATAACCAATATTAGATCTCGAGATTTTATACTAATTCGAAGCTAACCACCAATGCAAGCTACATAACAAGAATCAAATGATTCAAGTGATATGCAAGTGCATGGGTAAATTGAGATCAAAACCAAATATTTCAACAAACTTTAATTATCATGATTTTTATTGTGAATTCTAATGCATCATTTGTGCTAAATATTTAATAATTAATGTTTTAGCCATCATTCAAATTAAGTACATACATTAAATCAATGTAAACACAGAACTTAATCACATGACATAAAAAAATAAAACAAAAATCTTTTTGGAATTTTAAAATAAGAATAATGCAATATGTACATACGTACTATGTAAGGGCTAAAGCATATGAGACAATGTATGAAGATGCATGAATGCATGAAAATCTTCACAAAAAGTCTGAAAAATACCCAAGTATGAAGGGGAGTTCACATGAAGGGGACCTCCACAAGAAATGCCCTAGGTATCCTAAGAAAAATACCAAGCTAATTACTGAGGGGTGATGCCTCTCCCGAATATTTATAAGGCACAAAGAAAACTTCCTTCTTTGAAAACGTTTTTAGAGGTAAGTGAACCTCAATCTTCTTCCTTGGAGAATTCCTTGCAATACCTCTACCATCCTTAGGTATCCATCCCTCTTTTCTTATGGGAATGTTATTCCTAAGAACATAAACATAAGATCTAGGTATGGGAAACTCTCTCCTAACCTCTCTTCTATCATTGACCATAAAGTTAATCCTTCACATCAACTTGCCAATCTCACCTCTTAGCTAACTAATAGGATCTCTCTTCAAAAAAATTATCTTAGTTTGAATGAATATGTAATTTTTAGCTTTTAACAACCTACAAGTTTGGTTAGAATGACCCCGTAACTTTCAATGAGTACAAAAAGGCACATCTCTTCGAAACTTAGGTTTTAATGCATGAGTTCTCTTTTCAACTTTACCCAGATTCTTTCGTGTAAAGAAAAAGTGGGAAATATGATTTATTTTCCCATAAAACATACATAGGCATGGGTCCTAGATGAAGACATAGGTATATCCTCCTTAGTATTCAATATTGGAGTTTGTTCCTTAGTTTTGTTCTTGCTACAACAAGATATTTCAACTTTTGATTTTAAAAAGACGCTATCTTATGTCATTGGTTAAACATAGCCAATACCATGTTGTGGACACCTCGATCTGCAATCAGGGTGATCTGTTATGTCCTGTCATAAAATGACCATGGACACGAACCCCGAAAAAATCCACAAAGCATAGCAACATCCCAAAACCAAAATACCAATAGTTCAAGGGGTCAAAACACCAAGAAGTATAGTCCATGGGGTCAAAATGTAAATAAAAAATAGGAAAAAGCGAACCAAATAGACCCTCTGGTCCACTAACCGATCAGTTAAAGGCCCTTAAAAATCTATAACGGATTGGTTAATTCTCCCCCAAACCAATAATCGATAATCGATCGGTTATCTCCTTCGAGAGTGATCATTATGAGATCTTTGAAAAATCTTTCCTCAACCATCACGTGTCCCACCCCTCAGATCCACTATCCAAGGAATTTAACTAATCGATTAAAATCCCCATGCTAGACCTATATAAATAGGACCCCCACCAACCAAAAAAATGTCACCAAAATTCGAGCTCGAACCGATTTTTTTTTCACTTTTTTCTCCTCTGAGCATCCAAAATAGTCGAGCTCATACTGAAAGGTAAGAAAGAAGTTTGTACCTCGGAGAAGTAGCTTTCTCCTAGGGAACTTCATACTTTCGGAAAGTCACTTTAGTCCCAAAATAGGTTCGTATTTAAGAAAAGTCCCCTCTAAAATAAAATCAGAGGCAAACCTCTATGTGCACTCCATGAACATCGTCACTTCTAAACAAAGCTCTGTCTGACTAAACGGAGCTCTGCCCACCTCGGGCATCTTAAGAGGGGACACTCCCTCGGGAAAATTTTGGTTCACGCTATAAGGGTAAGGAAACTCTGCCCGAAGTTTGAGTCAAACACCTCCTATATATTAAAGAACCTCTGCCCCCATTTCGGGCTAAACACCTTGCATATATATTGTGATAAAATATTCACATATGTTTATCTATTTTAACTCGACCCCCATTTAGGGGACTGGGTATTCACTTTACAAAATTTATATTTTAAAGCCTAGTTTTAAACCCAACCCATCTGTTAATTGACTTAACATGCTCATATGTTAAAAGAATGTTAATCAATTGCCACAATAACCAAATACAAACATAAAAGCATACTTTTCAAAATCATTCTAGGAACGTGTCTATGAGTGGAGTAAGTTCGAAACTTTGTACAAGACTAAGTCTAAAATCTAACTACTATCATTGCTTCTCCCAACGACCAATGCCCGTCCCCGAGGTGGCAGCCCAAATATGTATTTTCACATCAAATACTTGTCAAACGGTGACCTATGATTAGACATACTTTTAACATATACATATATTAGTCCAACACAATAGAAATTCTATATTAATGACTAGGATCCATAAATAACATAATGTTGTATATTGTATAGTCAGTATCTTGTCGACTACACCTGTAAATCTTCCTCATTTATTAAAAATACGTTGGCTTTGATCCCAAGTCTCCTAAGGTATGTAGGCGTTATACCGAACTAAAATCATGAACCTATGACTCATAATACGTCTCTCGAATTATTATTTCATATGGATGCATCCATCCCCGATCCAAACTCCCCCGACTTCTACCTCTACCTCCAAACTATCACAAATGATCAACAATACTTTTGAGTAAGTGACCTCCCCAGGTGATGGATGTATTTGTCGGTGACTTTAGGTCGACAACCATTATGAACTTCCACAGAAGATAAACTATGTTTTAAATAGCTTATCTGCCTCATAAGTCAATCCCTACACTTTCACACACATTCCATTTGAACACGGTAAAAGTCAAACTACGTAGGCTTTCATCTCATGGCTACACGAGTACTCAGGTGTAATATTGAGTCCTTCTCGTGAGCTCAAGCCTTGACAATATGTCCCTTGACATATTGTCTCCGTGGATATGCACACATATCTCTCTTACACCCTCTTATATACATACCAAAAATGAGATATCAAGTAATCTCAAAGCCATGATCTCTTGCGCAACCCCATATAAATGTTCAAAAGCATACATACGGCCTGACTTTAAAACATGGATTATCTATCCACCCACTTGAAAACACTATTCCCTATTGAGATGTTAGAAGAAAAAGAAGTATATTCATAGTTTCTAACACTCTCATGATATAGCATTCCACTATTTATGTAAGGCCCATATCTCACATGATTATTACTTACCTAAAGTGCGAGTGTAACCATCAAAACAATTGTGATCTTCCTAAACTCAAGTGTACATATTTCAAAGGAAGGAAAACCATTACTCCTCAACCCTCACTTATCACATAAAAATGAAATAGGATATTCAAATATCTCTAAGTCGTGACTTCTCGTGCAAACCTACATAACCGCTCAAATGCATATACAAAACTGAATTATGTAGGCTTTGATCCCAAGTCTTCTTGGGTATGTAGGCGTAATACCGAGTCCTTATCATGAGTACAAGCCTAGACAATGTATCTCCCGATAAGTTATCATAACAGAGATGCACCCATCTCTCATTTACATTTCTATATCTTTGCAAACCTCGCAAGAGATATCAAACTATCTCAAAAGTCAAGCTATCTCATACATTTACATACATACAACGGGACACCCATTATGCATTAGCATAAAATCATACACAAGTGCTCTTGTGTACCTACAATGATTAAAGTGATGTTCTGACAACTCTCATTAATACAATTTCATACCTGAGCACCTATCTACGATTAAGGCATTCCCAACCTAAGGTCTTTAAACCAGTTTTAAAAATAACAAATAAGTAATCAAGTAATGTTACGAGCGATAATAAGCATATAATTAAGGAAATATAAAGAATAAGTGGTGTTCCTAATACCTTCACCACTCATAACCCGATTCTCTAACCCACATACAAAGAATTTAGGGTGAATTGAAGACTTAAGTTTGCCTTATTATGCCTAAAAGGGTTAACCTGAATCTTTTGTGTGTTTTTGTATAAAACAAATTGACGACTCTAAACAAACCAACCAAACCCCTTATCGCATGGAACACAGTTAAGCCTAGGACTAAGAACAAGGGGGGGTGACTCAAACTGGACATGGCATCAAACATCTTCCAGGGGAAAAGTCACTCCACCCACATCAAATCGATAATCTGACCTCAGAGACATGGAAGACTAGGAGACAAGCACTCCTGGATATCCACTATCAACATATAGTTCCCCCTTTAGTGCACACCAATCGTCGCTCGGGGCCTGTAATGCCACGGTGATGAATCCACTGGGGATAAATCAAAGAACCGAACTATTTTAATACTTCCTTCCAAATATTGATCTCCTTCATGACTGCTTTACGTAATTTTTAGTATTGTTTAGAGGCCTTAGTTTTAGAGTCCCTCACAACATAGATTTTTGCTTAGGTCTGCATGTATAACATTATACATTTTCCCAAGTATATAGGTACGCGTGAAGGACCTCGTGATAAAATAAACATCAAAGTATGTAAAACTATAAATATTACCTGTTTTGAATCACGCACTACATAATATTGATTTTCATTTTGTTTAATCCCCAAAAGTGATTAACTGAGAGTAAGTTTGTACCTTAGAAAAGTCACTTCTCCCTAAAGGGAGTTCGTACTTTCGAGAAATTGCTTCCTCGAATTAAGTTCATACTTTGAAAAGTCGCTTCCCTAAAAGGATAATCATCAATGAATTCTCACTCACTCTTTTCGCCCACCCGTCTGGTATATCGACCATTTTCTCTCTTGATCCTATAGTCTCGGTAATAGAGAAAGTTTGAAGTTTGTTCAACATTAGGGTATGGAATGGGCTTTTATAGTTATTAAGTACCAGGATAAAGTGGTTTCAAACGTACCTTAAAGGTTGCTTAGTCCAAGCAGCCCGGTATATCGTGATCCATGGAAATGAAAAGCGATCCACTAATCACAGAGTTCCATCGCCTTTTTCATATAGAGAAAATACCTAAGAACACACCCTATTGCACAAAAAAGAAGAAATACTTACAAGCCTTTCTCTTTGACTAAAATTTTAAAAAAATTAGACGATCGGAGGCTGGTCCAAAACCCCTCAAATTCTAGGATAATATTTTCTTATTTTTAGTCAGAAGGTAAACAGTATGAATCTGCAAGTTATCACTAAAACATATTTCCCTTAAATTAGATTCCCTTTTCCACTTTTTATTTTGAAAAAATAATAGACCATCGTCTATTAGTTGCACTCTTTTCATACAAAAAATTAGAGCTCACCCCTATTTACCTGAATCCAATGAGACTCTATTAGTTCTTCCCCTCAGAAGATACTACCAAATAAAAAATGCAAAAAATAAAATACCATCCACATACGATTAAATGTAGATAAAAGAGTTGCATCGAAAAACATCATGCATATGTGAGTCCTTCTCCCCTTGTGTATTGTCCTTTTGTTAGTCCTTTTGTTCATAAAACTTGAAAGAAAGTGATCCAACTTCTTATGCAGTTGCTATCATTAGCAAACTGATCGCACTAAGTTCTTACCCTAAAAACTCGAGGTTGCACTTTGTGCGGACGATCAGTTTTCATCAGCGGGCTCCCAATCCACGATTGTCAAGTATGATTTGTAGTATGCTCTCTGTCTACTAAAGAATATCAGGATCCATCCCCAGTGGATGAGATTTTAAGACAACTTAAGAACATCACTGCCTCGTAGAATACCATGTAGTCTGAGATCAGGGCATTGAGCCTAGCATAAGTCCGCCTACAAGAGGCCACCTCTACCATCATAACAGGAGAAAACATATAACATCCCCCCATCTCCAACACTAAAACATCATCTGCAGTGGCTACCAAAGAAGTACTAGTTAATCCCTGTAATACCCCATATTTTTTTGCTATATTTAATTTGGGGATTTATTAAATTTAATGTGATGATTTATTTAATAAAAATCCGGAAATTAATTATGTTATAATTATTAACGTGACTAGAGTTAGTAATTATGGGAAACTTGTTGAATATTACTAATGAGCATAGTAATATATTATATTGGTTATATTGAATGTCATAAGTGAATTAAATGACTATTTCGGAAATTTAAGTCGGGACGTGCCCGTGCCACGTCGGGACTAATTATGTTAATTAAAAAGTGAATATTTTATAAGTTGTCCGTATGGTCGTTTTGAGTGCGCCAGCGCGTCCGGAAAGGTCGAGATAGTCAGAAAAGTGTACCCGGGGGTTTAGTTTGGGTCTCGGGATGTTTTTAGGCTTAATTAGTGACCCGGGAGGGCATTTTGGTCATTTTACAAAATAGGGTAATTAAACCCACGAATTTCAGCCATCCTTACCAGCCATTTAAGTCAGCCTCTTAGGGTTAGAACATTCAGAACCCTAGAACGGCCATTGGAGAAGAGAGGAGAGAGCTCTCAAGGTGATTCAAGGCCCAAAACACCACCGATTGCACCGCCGTCACCACCAACGCGTAGATCGCGAGGAGGAGAACACAACCACACCAATATCAGCAGGAAACCAGACCTCTGAAATCCCAGGCAAGTGTTTAACTTGCGTATTTTCATTGGTGCAATAATCATATTAGTGTAGGAATGATTAGGAGTATAATTAAAGGAAGAAAACCCCAATTTTTGATAGGGATTTGCATGTAGAAATCGTTTGAACCATATTCTGAAAATAATATGTGAAGTAGATGATTAACCCACGAATTTGTGATGTTATGTTAGAAGGAAATTCTGGAGGAAACTGATTAGAACAAAAGTTAAGAAAACTTAGGGTTCTTGATGATTAGATGAGATTTTAGGTTGTTTAATCATGTTTAATGATGGCTATATGCATGCTTAACGTTAGAAACATCTGGAAATATATTACCATGATTGTAGTATAAGTTTTGGGACGATTAGGTTGGAAATTATGGATTTGAATGAAGAATATTAGTCAAACCCGTAACTGCACTTCTGCAGAAATCGAAATACCTGTTTGATCGATCGATCAAACCTAGAGCGTCGATCGATCGAACCTTCGATCGATCGAGCCCCAGACGTCGATCGATCGACCCTTTCTGGCAAACTCTTTTTCCCCTTGTTTAATTAGTTGAATTAATCTACCGTGGAATATTTCTTGGGCATTATAAATAAAAGGGTTTGGGAGATATTGAGGACCAGTAGGGATAGGGATAAATGTTAGAACCTTTAATCTTCAACGAGAAGGGTAATTATGGGATATTTACTTTAGGTTGAATTTATGAAACTTAAGGGTGAGGTGCGTAAGAGAGTTACGTTGGAATTCAATAAAGTCACTTACTGAATTTTAGATTGGTAAGGATATGACCCATGAGTATTAGGTAATGAGTGAGAAAACTCTTCGAATTAAGGTTAGAGACGAAACCTTAGACGTAATCATAATAATGGGAAGTTAAAGATAAAATGTTGTGACTATGGGTAATGGGAGGAACCTATATTAATATGATGAATGGGTATATTTTTATAATTGTGTGTACATATATTATATACATGTGAAAAACTTACCCGCGCTACTTGTTATCCCTGAGGTTACCGCGCTGGGACGATCTTATCCTGTGTTGCTTTATGGGGGATATTGATTCGTACCCTAGAAGATAGAGATCCTAGGTACGGGCTATCAGATTGATAGTCGAACGGTCCTAAGAGACGTGTGGGTATGTACTGACCTCTTGGACTTGGAATCTATGCTTCGCCTCAACGTTGTTTTGTATATGTTAATACAGTTCGAGAGTGATTCCGAACTTGTATTTCCCCTTTGTGTGAGCGATACGGGGATTGGATAGCAGAGTATGCCCGCACCATAGTTTAGTTGGGGTGCTGTTATATATATATATTATACGAGTAGTTAATATATATATATATATATGAGATTATAAACTTTAAACTGCCTACTGTGATTTGATAAGTAGAACATGGTTGTTGACTCAGATTATTAAATACTTGTTTTGTGAAAGTATGAGAAAACACTGGGAAGCTTATAATTTAATGAAGCTAAAACGAGAGAAGTGCTACATATTGAAAGTAACCTTTTTAAAATATTGTCATCGTTCGATTTTGGAAACTTAGGAGTAAGTTAAGATAAACTAAAATCTTTTGGAAGGTTAGTACGATAGACGTGCACAGTAGAAGAGAGGTGAGAATTCCTCAAGAGAGTGTCGAACTAATATGAGTTGCATTGGCCTGTATCAATTTAAATACTTGCTTAACGTATTTTAAAATCAAACACACTTTCGGGCCCTGACCCGTTTCCTTCTCTCTCTCTCTCTTGTGTATATATATGTATATTTTTCAGGTGCCCAGCCACAGGGGCGTCTTGCTTAGGATCCTTTGAGAAGAACGAGCTGCAGCTTAGGTGGGAGTTGCAGGTCACTTGAGTAGACGGCTTCTGTTATTGACTCCACTCCTATTACACTCATTTATTGGGCACGTGTCGCCCTTTTTCATCATTTCATTTATCGTTGGGATTTTTATATTTCAGTTATTCCAGTATTGTTTATGGGATTTATTCAGGATGGTTTATGATTTTTAGTTTTATATTGTTGACATTCGATTGGTGGATGTATGGTTTTATTTTAGTTCATCGTGGTGTGATTCTATATTGTAGAAATGTTGTTTTGAATTAATAAATCTTTTCTTTAATTAAAATTTGGAAGTTTGTATGAAAAATGGTTTTGACACTTAGCTTAATTATTTAGGGTGTTAAATTGGAAAAATTATTTTATCGACAGTGATGCTGAGAATGAACCAACTGTTTACCTTGATTTAATTTAATAAAGGAGTGATCGCCCGGTATTTAATTAGGTGGGGTGTCACAATCCCTAGGATCTACCGGCGCTAGTCCTAGCATAACCCCCTACTAATGCAGCCCCTCACTTCCAATTAACATTTTACCAGCATGGATACTTTAAAAACCTAGAAGAAGTACCCTAAGTACCCACACACCGTTTTCTAGGCCCCTCGCGAGTTTAATCTATAGCTCCTTCACTATCCGAGGAGGTTGTTCCCCCAGCTCCAAATGAGGATATAATAAAGGTCCAATATGAACTATTTATCCTTCAGGAAGCCATCAGCAAGATACAAACTATTGACGAACTTCAGATCCAATTACCACCTTCAGATACAGGTCCGAAACGTAGACCTAGGGGTTCTAGAGATCATGTTCTCTTCCATTCTATTCGAAAAATCCCTACTGCTTGCTACACCCACCTGCTTCCATTCTAGAGATCCAACTACACCCACCTGCTTGACCAGAGAATTATCGACTACTTTGACCACCTCTTGATCACCGAGGTAAACATCTCCACAGGGTCCATAGATGAGTATGTCCTCAAACCTCAAATCTGGGAAATGATGACATAATGAGACTACTCCACCAGGGAAAGGACTCAGACTTCATAAACAAGGACCCACGTTCTTTGAGGATACTATCACCGCGTGGTAGCACATTAGCTTCTCTGATGAAAATCTTCTCATGCAAGGCCATAATCACCAATCGGCATTGCACATCACCACCAAAAATTATGCCCAAGGCACTGATAGACAATGGTTCCACCATCAACGTATGTACCCTCCGCGCCACCACTGATCTAGGATACACTGCCTTGGAATTTACACCATCCTCTATAACCATCAGGGCCTATGATAACACTCACCGAGAAGTCTAGTGGTCATCATCTTCACTCTCATAATAGGGCCTATCAAATGTGATGTAAAGTTTCAAGTACTCGATGTCCTAGCCAGTATCAACCTATTACTCAGAAGATCTTGGATACACCCCATGGGGGAATTACCCTCATCATTGTAGAAGAAAGTCAAGATCCTATTCGATACAAAGGTCATCACAGTTCGGGGGCAATGGTTGGGCCATGGTCTCCATCACTAGTACCACTCCCCTCTTAAATACCCTCCACGACACTAGAGACATCAGTCTATATGGATTTCGAGCCATCCCACTTCCTCACATGATATAAAAGGATCTAATTATTCATAATGTAGTTTCTCGAATCAACCATGAAATGGTATACATTCCAAGATTCAACCTTGGAATAAATGAATAATGAACCCTCAAAGTCATCACTATAATGGAACACAAGGGAATGTTCAGCCTCAAGTATACCCCTAACAGCAAAACTACTAGCCTCAATCTTAAAGACCGCTTTCAAGGGTGGAATTGTCATTTTTATCTCCAACAAGAATACTTTTCATATCATGAACTCCCTGAATCATGGTGGGATGAAACCAAGAAATCCTTGAAACCAGGGATAGAGATACTCAAAGAGGAAGGATTGTACGTAGATAATGGAAAGATCCACAATGTCAGCTGGAATGAGTTCAACGTCTAATGGGTGACTGAGGAAGAAAGAAAGAACTCCAAGCTTGAGCCATAGTGGGGATTTCTCGCACTATTTCCTGATAAAGTTGCACTGATATCCATGTTGGGAACCTCAGAGTTAACTCCCACGGAATTCTTCCATGACTGGTACACCGCTCTGACCACCGTATTACTACTAAAAATAGATGATTAGTCAGCATACTTGAACTCAATGTCTACTTCTCAGAAACATCAACTTCAATCGAGCCTTAGGATATGACATGCCAACCCTCTTGGGATAATTAATGGAATAAGAAAACCACTAGCTCTTGTTGCAAGCCCTCTATAAGTCACTCCCCTACATTGATCTCGTGGTCAGCATAACAAAGGATCCTACTATAAACTCTGAGGAAGAAATAGTCTAACTCAAGGTATACAGCCCTCCCCAGCCTGTAGTTTGTGCCAAGTCCCAAAGCCCTCGAAGATAACTCAAAATATCCCTGGGAAGAATCCATCCCACCTTATCACCAGTATCGCAGGAGCTGCAATACTAGATAACTAAACTTATGTCAAATTCATCACGGCTCCTGTCATCAAAAGGCCCTTTGAGTCTTTTCTGTTAGAAGAAGAGTACCCCCTTATTCCCTCTCCTAATGTCTCTCTCTATAAAGAAAATTAGTCTACCATTATCAAAATTATCCTACCTACCTTTAATGGCATAATAAATAGTGATTTCTAGTATCTTCCTGCGTGTGTTGCATTTTATGATTATGAATCCGCGATGGCTTAGAACTCACACCTAATAAAAATAACTTTGCGTACTTAAAACACTTACAAAAAGTTTACCAAAGTCAATATTGATGTATTTCACCCAATGGGTATGACCCGGTAATCATAAACTTTGGCACTTCCCAAAATCCTAGATAGTTATAAATTGGGTCCTCCCTAGACGAGAATGAACAAAGTGATCTCACAACTAGCTGACATGCCTAACATTGACCTGACTATCATCATGTATGAGATACCCATTATCCATAATGCAAAACCTGTCTATCAAAGACTCTCTAAACTGATACTCGGGTGGTCATTAAAAGTTAGGGAAAAAATACAGAAATAGCTCAATGTCAGCTTTATCTACCAGTACCCAAATTCAATGGCAAAGTCCAAATGTGCGTAGACTACACGAATCTCAATCGTGCAAATCCTAAAGATTATTTACCTCTATCATACATTGACTCATTAGTAGATAGTATAGTCAATAACATGCTCAAGTCCTTTATTTGCATATTTGCAGGCTACATTCTGATAAAAATGCACTTTGTCCACCAATAGAAGACTGGGTTCATTACCCTCTGGGTACATTTTGTTATACAAGTATGCCATACGATCTATAAAATGTAGGTGCAACTTACCAAAGAGAGGCCAAAAGCATCATACAAGATCTTATACATAAAGAAGTATAGGTCTACCTGGACAATATGATCATAAAATTCAAAGATTGAGAAATGCACGCCATGGTACTTCGAAAATTCTTCCAAATGATATGCTTTTCAAAATGAGGCTAAATCTACAAAAATATGTCTTCGAAGTCAATAAAGGAAAAGTGCTCAACTTCATTGTTAGCAAGGATGGAATCAATTTAGACATCTCCAAGGTCAAATCCATATGGTAAATGTTACCATCCAAAATTGAAACAGAGGTAAGAGGGTTCCAAGATCAAATACTCTTTATAAGACAGTTCATCAACCATATTACCACCATTTGGTAACGCATCTTCCATATACTCAAGAAGGACTCACCGAAAGAATGAAACGTTTGGTGCCAAGAAAAATTGTAGATGATACAAGAGTACCTCACTGACCCAACAGTGTTAGTGGCTCCACAACCGAGATAACCACTCCTGCTCTACATGACCATAATCGACACGATTGTGAGAGACATGTTGGACTAATACTAGAAGATTTCTCGAAAGGATTGTTCTATTTACTATGTTGGCAAAAATCTAGTATCCTATGAGCTCAAATACACCTTTTAAGAAAAAGCTTGTGTATTCCTCGAATGGTTCACCTGCAAACTATGGTACACATGATGTCTTTCAGTATACGACTCATCTCCAGGATGGATCCTTTGAAATACCTCTTTGAGAAACTTGTTCCTGCTATTCGAATGACCATATGGATACAGATGATATCCGGGATTGAAATCACGTATGTCACACAGAAAGACAAAAGGATAGGCCATCGCTGAACTCCTCGCAGGGCAACCCCTATCAGACGAAGAAGAACAAAATGATCTAGAATTCCCCGACAAGGATATCTTATCCCTAAACGATAGAGAAACATGGGAACTCTACCTCGATGGGGCCTCCATCAAAAGGTAATTCAGCATTGGAATGTTCTTGATATCTCTCGACTCACGGTAACTCCCTATTGCCATCAAACTCACCTACGAATGCACTAAAAACATGGTTGAGTATGAGGCTTGCATCACGGGTATTCAAATTTCCTTAGAAATAGGAATCAGCGACCTGAAAGCCTATAGGAATTCCATATTAGTCATTAGTTAGATATTAGGCAACTGGAAAATCTAGGATAAAAAAACTTCAACCATATCATGCCTAATTAGAAAAGGTAGCTTCGCGATTCGAATATCTCGAATTCGACTTCCTCCCAAGGGCTAAAAATAAATTCGCAGATGCACTATCCACCCTAGTCATTAATCAACACGCCAGAAGGAACTACGAAAATCATGTTTATCATGAACAATTGGAGCACCCCTTCCTCTTACTTTGAGATTGATGTCATCGAGGAGATAATAGTAGGACCCACAATATAGTACTACGATATATGGAACCTACTCAACTACCCACTCGATGCTTACCCAAATGACCGTTTGAGACTAAGATGATTAGTATCCCAATTATTTATCTTTGGAGGCCAACTTTACAAAAGAGGGCTTAATGGAGTACACTTATGGCACGTCACTGAAGATGAGACCCTCGATATCATGGAAAAAATCCATAGCTATGAATGTGGACCGCACGTGAGTGGCCGCACCCTCTCTTAGAAAATCCTCACATGGTCATACTACTGGACTACCATCTAAAAGGATAACATGGATTGCATTAAGAGTTTCCTCAAATGTCAACTATAAGACCCACGATAGCATCTACCTCCCTAATAACCCTACTATATAACCTCACCCTAAACCTTTCTCCACTTAGGGGTAGACATCACAGGGAAGGTAACCCTAAGGCCTCCATCGAGCATGAATTTAGCCTAGTTCCCATCAACTATTTCATAAAATGGGTCAAAGCCGAATCTTATGTAGTGCCAAGCATAAGAAGCTGGAAAAATTCATATGTCTAA
Organism: Sambucus nigra; assembly: GCA_949130495.1. Lineage (NCBI taxonomy): Eukaryota > Viridiplantae > Streptophyta > Magnoliopsida > Dipsacales > Adoxaceae > Sambucus > Sambucus nigra. Next base: position 363,601,279 of record OX422215.1, read on the forward strand.
ACATCATATGCCGCTTTGTAATTCCTCACAAGTTGGTATAAAAAATGGTTCTCGCTTTGAGAAAGAGGTCTCAAACCTACTACACGAATAAGGGATTACTCAGTATAAGTCATCTCCACACAGATTGAAAAGCAACGAAGTAATTGAAGATGTTAATAAGAATATTAAACACATCATCAGTAAGATGACTAAGAATTACAGTGATTGATCAGACAAACTCCCCTGCACCCTCTTAGGCTATTGCACTACAGAGTGAAAGTCAACAGGTCCACCCCCTACTCGAAAGAAGGTTGACCTACCCATAGAACTTGAGATACCATCCTTACGGTCATTCTCGAAAGAAAAGTGGCTGAAACCAAATGGGAACATGCCACTATGATGAACTAGATATCCCTAATGAGAGGAGAATAAAACCAATTTTCACAACCAGGTCTACCAACAACATATTGCCCGAGTGTTCAATAAGAAAGTAAAGAAGCAAAACATCTAAGAGGTAGACTTAGTTCTAAAAGAGAATCTAAAATATTCTCAGACTTCTGGAGGTAAATTTGCACCAAATTCGGGAGGACCCTACCTTGTCACCAAAATAAACTTCGATGGGGCGGCTACCTTAGTTGACATAGACGAAGTCACGTTTTACCAACCCTTCAATCTCGACCGATTGAATAAATTCTTCCATTAAACCCCACCAGCGGTGAAAAGGAAAAGACCAGTTTAAACATCAAAAACAATTGATCGTAGTGAGTAGGGAAAACTATGCAAACCCATACACATTCCCAGACTTCCATAAAATTTCCCACTTGCACCACCAACCTTTCGCTTTAAGTCGGCTAAAAACACTTTAACCCCAAACCATCACCCTGAGAGAACTAGGTAGACATTATTCTTCATTATATTTTTATCGCAAACATTTTATTCAAACACCCAGTTTTCCTTGAATCTAAGATACATCGGCAATTCGAGATATCACTTCGGGTCCAGACTATATAAACACCAAAAAAACCCATTTTATGGGAAAACCATACTTACGGTCATGGTGACCTCACTTCAAAAGAGATGTCTTAGTCTAAATAAAATAAACATTGAGTAATAAAATAGTGATCTAAAGAATTTTAAGACTCTAAAGGTTCATCCTTATTTAAATATCACATAATGCTACGAAAGTAATGATCAAAAGAAGCCAAAGAGGGATGTACCCCTGTACTCTTCTTACCTAGAAAAATAAACACCAAACACCATTCCTCCTTAAAATCACTCGGCATCCCGGGACAGAGATCATCAATATGCAGACTCACTAAGGACTCTTTGAAAAATGGCACCTTAACTGGGACAAAGAACGACACTCCTTTTTCAAGGATATGTAAACAAGTCTCTTGCCAGATTATTAAGCAAAGAAAAGGGAACTTCCTTACCTCACAACTCCGATGTCAGTACAGACAAATGACTCGCCATTAAGAAGATAAAAGTTATCCCTCTCTAAAAGAAAAGTCCCAAAAAGACGGGGCACTTTTTCCAATGTGTAGATGTGTCTTTCGTATTTCTATATGCTACCCCCATTTTAATAAAAGATATTGGACTCATTGACTTGTTCCCATACATGTATATATACCTTTTATTTTACTTTTCTTAGACACATTACCAACATCCTAAAGGGCTTAGTCTTACTCTAGTTTCATACAAGTGTTTGTGACACCCCGCCCAATTAAATACCGGGTGATCAATCCTTTATTAATTTAAAACAGAATATCCTATTGGTTCATTCTTAGCATCACTGTCAAAAACTATTAATTACTAATCACCTACATTAGTGAATTAAGTTAATGACAAATTTTAAATCTTTTAAATTAACATGTAACGATCTGAATATAACTAAATAAATAAATAAACAAACCACATTCAACATTCCAATTGATAAACATCACAAATAGAGAAATAACAGACACAAATAAAATATGACAAGAATAAACACTCCAGCCTAAAACTCCAATACAATAATCCGTATTTAAAATGGAATCCACCAACTGAAAATAAATTAAGTACGGTGTCTCTAGAAATAACTACTAGTAGTAGATGGGGGCGACATGATCTGAACTAGATATAATGATGAAAATGATCTGAAAGGAACGGAGGCGTCTACTACCGAGTTCCTACAAGCGTCCACAGCGAATGCAGCATATCAGATGAGAATGAACTCCGAAGTTGGGCGTCCTTATGGCTAGGCACCTAAAAATGATTTTCACAAAATAGATTTAGAAAACGGGTCAGAGCCCGAGTAAAACAGTTTTAAAATATTTGCAAGTATTTAAAATGCATAATCTGCAGATATTATATATATGTTAGTTTCATGTTCTCTCACTTGAGGTACTCACCCCTCAACTATTGTGCACAACTAACGTATTCTACAACCCGTCCTAATTATGCTACCCCGCCTAACTAGTTCAAATCCATTATCTTACCACACATACTTACTCGTGGTTCTCACCCCTATTACCCATACAATACTTTATTGATTTTTTTTCTCATATCGTTTAAATCAATTAAGAATTCACCAAATAGATGTTATGTTTCCACATTCTTAAGTTATTTTAGATATCACTATCTTTCTCATCTACTAAGCACACATAGTAGGATAAACCACAAGTCTATATATATACATTTATCATTATATATATATATATATATATATATATATATATATATATATATATATATATATATATATATATATATATATATATATACACTAATATAACACCCCTACGCTGAGACCTGCGGTGCATTCATACTCTACTATCAAGTCCCGGTACATCACGTACTAAGTAAAGGACTATCGGTTCAGAATCACTCTCGAACCACAATATACAATTCACACATAATTAGAGGTGAACATAGTTATAGGCCTTTGGGCTACGTACATATCTACGCACCCAAATGATCGAGCACACCCTCATTCACACAAGTAGTGGTCATCCCTAAATTCTATGTTCAAAGGTATAAGTCTAAAATCTCCCAAGATGGCTCATCAAGATAAGAGTGTCCCCTTTGTAAACCTCATGTGATAGCAAGCTGCGTAGGTATGTCATACACATAATAATTCACACATTAGGTATTCACATAACCTATGTATATAAGTTTAGTAAAGGTAAGCACGTACCCTACAATATATCTCGCACATAGTCTATATAACCATCGAATAGCCTACGTACCATTAATATACATCCCTTAAGTCAATTCAGTAGCTATCTCACTCATACCCTACTGGTCAAAGTCACCGGTTCCCGAAGAATCCTCTTGTCACGATGAGGTTCCCCAAATTCAAATCTTAGGACACAATTATGTTCAATTAACTTTAGCCCTAAATTCTCCTCATGTGATTAAGCCTCCAAATAATCCTTGGTCTATTGGTATTTAAAATAACTACCATTATATTTAAAAATTAACTCAAAAGTTAACACAGTCATTTCCCACGTGTTCTAAAAAACACGGGAAAAATTTGTCAAAATTTGGGCAGCCAAATCGATTCGGTCTTGGACCGAATCGATTTGCTTGCTACAGGTCTTCATCTTCTTCCTTAAACAGTTACAGGTTTAACCATTTTCACTCAACCAAACCTTCATTACATGAACCCAAACTCCTATCCAAACATTCTAAACATCATATCAACATATGTACATGATTTTTAATGTGATATAATCATCAAATCGTCAAGAAACGTCATTAAATTGAATTAATTCAACAAAATTCTTAAAAACCCTAGATTGTCATATTGTTTAAAACTCCAACAAAGACTCCATATTTCTTCACCAAATTTTAACATTAATCGATGGATTTCATCCTAGATACATACAGGGATTTATCCGATTTTAATTTCAACGCAAGAACATGTTTTATGTCTTCCAAATTAACCTAAAATACATGAAGTTCATAGATTAATCATCCTACTCTAACATGGATGGTATATCTTTCATAATTAAAGAAATATAAATACTTGCTTCTGTTTGAAGGTCTAATCCTCTATAGAAGAATGGTACGTTTGTGATCCTCTCCTCTCGATCTACGCGATGGTGGTGTTTGTGGTGCAAGAAATGTGTGATATGGCCTTGGGGTCTCCTCTCTTCTTCCTCCTATGGCCTCTCTGTGAGTGTTCAACTTCTAACCCAAGGTTCTCTAACCTATCATAAATTATACACTTAGAATTTTCGTAGGTCTTCCTTCCTCAAAAATATAAAAGATCGAAATACCCTCACGGGGTGTCGGTTTGGCCTAAAATTGCCTCGAGACCCAAACTAAACCCCCGATTACACTTTTCTGACTATTTAGACCCTTTCAGACACACTGGCCCACTTGAAATGACCATATGGAATATCAAAAGTAAAATTATATTTTATTTCTCAAATTAAGTCCCGACACGACTAACACGCGCGTCCCGGCTAAATTTACCGTAATTGTCGTTTTTTTTACTCACAGCAATTATAATATTTTTTTATCATTATTATTACTCATTCACTAAGTAATATAAATAAATATCAACCCTTATCTCGCTAATTAATATTTATTTTACCGGATTAATTTCCAAATATAATTCAATTAATATTAATTAATGTGACATCCCGCCTAATAAAATACCGGGTGATCAATCCTGTACCAAATTAAAACAGGAGTCTCATATGGTTCATTCTCAGCATCACTGTCGAAAACCCATTTAATTACCAATAACCTATTAGGCTGGCGTCAAAATTTTATTTAACTAATCTTCTTAACCAAACCATACAAATAAAATATTCACACAGTTTTTATATATAACTGAAATGAAATAAAATAACCGAGCACTCGGTCTAACATAATACAATCAAATCGAATGACGCACAAAAAGGTGGTAAAAGAATAAATAAATACAGTTGGGCTATTAGCCCGATTGTTTCTACAGTACCTCCTATCTAGATCTCAAGGGTAGAAGCGTCTACAAGAAACCTGCATTCATCCACAGCTGTTGCAGCAAACGTCTTACTAGAAAGAATCATCATCCCGGTGTCCTTGTGTCTGGACACCTATATATATACATATATATATAGCGAAAGAGCGGAAAATAGATAAACGGGTCAGAGCCTGAGTTATGAGAATATTTTGCAAGTGCATAAATGCTATATTTTTAAAATATGATTTATCCCATATTTAAATTGGTATCGCACTCTTATGAGATACACCTCACCCCTCTCCTATTAGTGCACACCTAGTGCATACGTTTAAACAACCTAGTTAAGCTACCCTGCCTAACTAATCTATTTTACCCATCTTCTAAAAATCCTCCTACCTGAGTACTAAAGGATAAACTTCTCCCCATTCCCAACATTGCTCTACGTTCGTGCGTGGGGTGTCTCGCGAAGCGAAATCCAAATAAGGAACCCCCCCCGATACACTACTACCTGGCAATGTTGATCGTCGGGATTCATTAGGCCCTCAACACATAATGCGGATATAGATATATATAGTCCTTATTAGAACCTATAAGTCATTTTCATATAAATCCGGATATAAATTTGCCGGAAAGGGAATTGTCAGCTTATCATCCTCTTCACTTTACTCAAGTCAATTATATATAATGTCTCGCCTTATGTACATGCAACATATTATATACAACAAGTATAATTATTCCTATCATAACATAAGCATAATAACCATCCCACCGAGCTATAACTCGAGGATGCAATCTCATAGTGCCTATTTGAATCTGGGTTTACTCAATCAACGACGGTACCAAGCCAGACTCACTCATGGTCATGGTAAAAACACACAACAGTGGAGGCGGTCACATTCCCTCTTCAAGTGGAGTACACACATCGCACTCGAACGCGGGACGAGATGACCTGGGGATATATTCTCCCTGCTCCTCAAGCCAGGGGATTCACCCGCATCGCGCAACCTCCCCGGATCGCACTAGAGAAAATATATAATCTGGTTGTTCCAACCCTATGCCAAAGGAAAGCCCGTGGAATCAGCCTCTAAGATATAAATATGTCAATCACACAAATATATTTATACGTATCATATTATATATATACTGTAATAAAGTCGTATATGTATATAATCTATATTACTACTCAATACATATGGATATAATTGCCAAACTCTCATAGCGATAGCCAATAACCTCGAATGTTCCCATTCGTAATAGTATACAAGTATTTACATACTTAAAATCTAAACCCAAGAGCAATCTCTTACTTTAATATAACCCATACCTTACTCACTTTTAAGGGTGTATATATAAACCCGAATACACTAACTACTTATCTTAATTCCATAGGTATCGCATCACCTATACTAGTAGTCGTTGATAGACGTAGGACAACCGCTAAATTCTCTTTCGCCCAAATCCTAAATTTTATCCTAATCACATCCTAGGATTTTCTCAATTACAATCGTCCCATAGAATGCTAACCGCATAAATATACTTACATACGCTTGCCGAACAAATTTCTCGAATGTCTCTCGTCCTAAACATTCGTTAGGTCCACACCCCTGATTGTACCCTATCTAAACCAAGGTTAGTATGCCACTCCTCAAGTCCTTTAGGTCATAACCATCTATAATACATTGATTAGGAAGGCCCTTAAGTTTTAAACCCAGAGAGGAAAGGAATAGAAAAAAATCCAATTCTTAGGCAGAAAACAGAGTGCCGGTCGATCGGTCCCTGACCCCGGTCGACCGCGAGTTGGGATTTTGCCTTGCTAAGAAATCAGTAGGCCTTTTTCCCTTGACCCGGTCAACCAGCCATAGGGGTGCGATCGATCGGTCATACCAGATAGGTTGGCCATTGTCCATTTCGGACAAATTCTAAATCTCCACATCCCTAATATATTAATCTAACCTCCATTTTATGGTTTCTAATCTCAACCAACACTATGATCATCTAAACATTGATTTATAACTAACACATCAATTAATTGGGTGATTAATCCAATTATCTTAGATTTAAACCCAAAAATCCTTAAAGCCCTAGTTTTACCATATCCCCCATTTCAATTCATTTCCACCCTCCATTATCATGGATTTAACACTAGAAATCATTAAGAGTTTACACTACATCAATTTATAAACTCATACTCAAACTACCCAAATTTATTTTAAGGGTCCTAACCCAAAATTATATAGTTTACCAACTATAATATGAGATATATACACTAAATTGAATAAAGCAAGTAAACACTTGCCTCGTGGATAAAATTCGATGCCCTCGAGTCGAATTCCGTGGAGTTTGGCCTAAAATATCCTTTTCTCTCCTCTTCCTTTCTTTTCCCCTTCTTTTATCTCTTTTATTTCCTTTCTCTCACTCTCTCGAGCCTTATATAGAGAGAAATAAGGGTTTATCCCTTATAAACCCAAAAATGACTCGTTTACTCAATTGCGAGTCCCTATTAGTCCAAAAAACCTCGAAACTTAAACACTACCCCCAGATACTCTATTCTGACTATCTCGGCCATTCTAAAACCAACTGCGCACTCGAAATCTCCATCCGAGACACTTAACTACATTTCACTAATTAAACCCATCACATCTCAATACGGGTTTTCCAATTAAAAGATTATCCTTTATCGCTTTACCCAACTGCGATATGTTAATTAAAATAATCAGACTTATTTACTTAGTCCCAAAAGTAAATGTAACAAACTTCGGAAATCATCTAGCTCTCATAAACTCCAAAAATTATTATTCAGAGAAATTCCTTAATTCTCCAAATTACCCCCACTTATGAAATTTAATTATCCATAAAAGTGCGGGGTATTACAATTAATTCCCAATATAAAAATCAATAAAATTACAGGGAGTTACAGTGTTGGGCATTATTTACCCCATAAATAAAATAACAAGACACCCACTATATCAAAGCATCATCAATTATCTTTCCATTTGGGATGTATAAAAGGCCTAAATCGTAAAATGGAATGCAAATCGAGGTCAACTAAAATGGAAAAATATCAAATATCTGGTATCCAACTACTAAAAACTAAATAAAGAATAGGGTCCATAAAAGAAGGAAGAAACAAGTGTATAAATTGGTAGAGACAGGACCTCCACCTAGCTAATAAAATTCAAAAACTAATCATGGCGGGCCTTTTTATCCCCTTAATCAGCATCATCGACTGTGCCGAAAATAGTTAGATCCTCACGACGCTTGGAGATCGGTTGTGATGGAGGAGGAGGCATGCGAGCAACACCCTGAAGTTGCATGGACCCTGCAGCCGACTATGAAACCTCTTTATGATGTGAGGTAACGTGAGTACGAGTACAAAACTGGGAGAAAGATTGAAAGCTAGACGCCACACGATTAGTTATCCGACTTTGATGAACTGTCATAAGGTCATACACCTTAATAAAGTAGGATAACTGCCGATATAGAGAGAACCAGTGAAACATTACCCGTTGCAAGCCAAATATCGAAACCAATGCCTTCAGAAAAATACCAAAATAAGGAAATCATTAGTACAGAAAAAAGGGGGAAAATAGAGAAGCAAGGAAAAATGAAGCGTACCCCATCCTCTCATAAATCCCCCTAAATCCAGGAGCCAATCGATCCAAGTGATAGGTGGATGAAGAAAGGGGAAACAAAGCCGTGATGCCATAATCATGGGAATTCACCATAAATGGGAAAATAAGAAAATCCACCCTCCTAAAGGGAATAAAATTAAAATAAATACCTCCATAAATATGCAAAACCCATAAAGCTGTCAGTATGGTATCTCAAGAATAGAGGCATGGACTGATAGATCTCTGTTATCCCCATTCTCCCCCAGGCATACCCTGAAATACGAGAAAAATTCATCAAAAATGAAAACCACTATCAGTGGATCCCACCAGAACACCAAACACTAAGATCTCCCCAATAGAAAACAATAACAAACTTCGGGTATACTATCTCTCCACCACTACACCAAGCCCAAGATCCTGTACCACCTCCTATAAATAGCTAGACAAAAAATGGCGTCGATATACTCCCCTTGAACTAAAGGAACCACTATCACCACTACTGCCCTTATCCCCTCGGTAGTGAAACTCAGAGCTTGGTCGACCACTAGAGGCACTCTGACAAATAGGAGTCCCATAGAAATAAATAAGTCCAAGGGACTCATGGTCATATCTTCCACTGATAAATGAAAAATATTGGTAGTATCCCATCATCGCTCGCCCAAGGAGCCATAGTAATGATCCATATCCTCCTAAAGTGCGCGTCAGAGATGCAATCTAGGAACATACCAAAGCCCATGGCATATACGAAAGCTCTAGAGAAAGCAAGGGCCATCGCCCAAGCTCTAGCTAGTGGAGATATAAAACCTCTAACCCAGGCGCTCCCTTCAGGCTGCAAGAAAGAAAACATAAAAGAAAATAAGATATGTCAGTCATATAAAAATGGTGCCCCCTATAGCTGGTATTTAGATCACCATGTACTCACACTTAATCCCCCTACCTTTGATCCATGCTAATTAGGAAGGATAATCAGTCGTGAGGTAACCCCTCGGAGATTTCTCCCTCTCAATGTTTTAATCTCCCTACTTTTACACTTAAGACACCTCTCTTTAGTTCCTACTAACTAAAGAAGTTAACCAGAGCGAGGTGATCCTACTCCCCAATACTCTTCGCTAAAACCCTACATTTCTACGTTTGGTCCCTAGAATAATCTAAAAAATAAGGGGTTGGAATATCTTGAATATTTTCTAAAACCAAAGTTAAAATTGAGATACCCTGCACCCCCATATCTTTTTCCCTCTCGGCGTTTACGTTCACACTTAAGCCACCTCTCTTAAGTTACTACTAACAAAAGAGGTTAACCAATAGTGAGGCAATCCTACACCCCAATAAACACCAATAAAAATAGATGTTTATAAGTCTGGTCCCCAAAGCGACCTAAAATAGAAGGGGTGGGAATATCATGAATCTTTTCTAAAACAAAAGTAAAAAATAGAGCTACCCAGTACCCCGCCTCCCTCCAAAAACTTTCTCCCTCTCGATTTTTAATCTCCATACATTCACATTTAAGCAACCTCAATTCAGTTCCTACTAACTTAAGAGGTTAACCAATAGAAAGGTGATCCCACACCCCAATAGACCCCATTGAAACCCCGTGTTTCTGCATATTATCCCTAGAGCGGTCTAAAATAGAAGGATTTGGAATATCTTGAATCTTTCCAAAAACCAAAGTCAAAAATCGAGATACCTTACTCAACAAGATCGTTCTCCATCTTGGTGTTTTAATCGCCCTATGTTCACACTTAATCCACCTTTCTTCAATTATTACTAACTAAAGAGGTTAATCAATAGCAAGGCGATTGATTATGCATAAATTCTTCATATTTACCCCCGTAATTTAGAGTCTTTTAACACTTCGTCTGGTGTAATTCTAGTTGATTTATCTCATATCGTTGCTACTAACATTTTCTAATGAGTATGCCGAGTTTCATGTATTTTTCATTAATTTTGCTGGTTTTAGTGCACGCAAAGAAAGAAAGAAACCGAAAGAAAGAAAGAAGAGAAAAGAAGAAAAGTCAAAGGGCAAAAAGAGTAATTTTACATATGGAATTCGGACGAGAAGCCTAAAGGAATGTTGAAGACTTCAAGTCCATGAGCATGCAATAAGAAACAGTATCCAAATTTGAGTCCCGGTTAAAAAGTTATGAAGAGTCAAAGTTGAGAAGAAATCAAGAAGAAAAAGGAAGAAGAAAAAAAAATGGACCAAACCGAACCGATGGAGATGTCACCGGACCGGTCCCCTAAACTGGACTCACTAAACCGAACCGATGAAGAGGAAAAATGAATCGGTTCGGTGCCGATACCCCTGGAACGGACCGGTTCGGCTGAAGAATTTTCGAATTATCTTTCTTCTAAATTATAGATGCGCATGGACCAAACTCTTGTAAAAAAACGTAGTGTTTTAATTCCAACTTGTTACCAGACATTAGGGAGTTCCTTTTTACATAGTTCTGAAGAGAGAAGAAGGCCAAGAACCCTAGTAACTCAATTTTACAATTTTATGATTTTCAATTCGAAATTTCTGCAATAGAGTCTGTTTCTTCTCCTTTATTATTTGAAGTTTATAATTCGTGCATGATTTGTTTATTTCCAGAAGTTCTTAGATTCTCTTGATTATCTAGGTATAATTTCATAATTATTTCGAATATATGCACAGTAGAAAACATAGCTTTAATTACTTGCACCATGTTAGGCTAGACTTTTAAGGCTTGGGATGCATAAACCCAACCCGATGTGGTTTTCATGACTTTAAAATTAGTTCCATGAATTAAATAAATGATTGAATTTTGTTGTGTAGTAGTCACAACCATTGTAGGTTTTTTTACCTCGTTTGCCCTAGCTAACCGGGGTGTTTAAGAGTACGACGCGCGTGTTAGCTATTTTGACACCGCTTTATTCTTACTCTTGCTTTTGTATGACGTGGGCTAGTACCCTCATATATGTAATGCTTGAGATTAATAAAGAGTAGATTTAATCAATTATCTAACTCACGACTAGATTTATATCCCCTAAACATACTAGGATTCGGGGGATTATAGTCCAACCCATCTTTCTCATTCATATTTAGTTAATCACAACTAGTTTAACTCTGCATGCGTAGTTTAATTCAGTAATTTAACTCAAATTGCACTTAGTTATTAGATCAAATTCAAATTCCATCATCTTTTTATTCTTTTTCTGAGTCATCTTAGGATTAGTCATCTTACCTATCATCATCACGAGAGATCATCCTATTTCCCTGAGGATTCGACCCCGTCTTACCGGGATTATTACTTACTTGATCGGTTTGCACTTGAACCGATATAAGCACACACTAGAGACACATTTTCAATTGTGTTAAGTTTTTGGCGCCGTTGCTGAGGATTTAGGGTAGACTGTTAGGTTAGGTTGATTTAATTTGAAATTTGACTCCAAATCTTAAAAAATAAAAAATAAATCATAAAATCAAAAATTCAAAAAAAAAATGAGAAAATTGAAAAGCAAAAAAATATAACATCTCTCATAGCCCTTTCATGAAAAATAAGCAACAAACCCCTCAATCTATTCCCACACACATTCACGAGAATTCAATAGTTGAGTATGATCCTGATAGCCCACACACTCCTAATGAACCTCAGTTTTGGGTTCCACCTCCTACACCTCCAAATTCCATTATGAGTCACACTTCTAGGACACCGAGTGAGGATACTGAGCCAATTGGAGAGAGAGCCATGTCTGAGGACGCTAGTTTTGGTATGGGTGAGGGTGAGATGCCATATCATCCCATGAGAGAACTACTTTATCCCGAGAGAACTGTCACCCCAGGATGCATTCTACTTCCATATAATGCTAGACAATTCCATTTTCATAATGGGATGATACAAATCCTTCCCACATTTCACGGGTTGGATTCGAAAAAGACTTATCTCTTCATTCATGAGTTCGAAGAGGCATGCGACACATTTAGCAATCAAACTTACACACAAGATGTCATTTGCCTAAATCTTTTCCCCTTTTCCTTAAAGGATAAAACTAAGACCAGGCTTTGGTCTTTATCACCGAACTAAATTGGATCATGGAGGGAGATGGACTTTAAATTTCTCTTCAACTTCTTTCCCCATCATCGAAAAAATTCCATCTAGACTCAAATTCAAACATTCTGACAACAAGAAAATGATTCATTTGATCGATGTTACGAACGTTTCAATGAGCTAGTTAGTAAATGCCCTCATCATGGTTTTGAAAGTACCGTCTCATATCTTTCTTTCATCACAGGCTAAGTATAGCGTCTAAACAACTCGTTGAGACAATGTGCGAGAGATCATTTTGGGAATTAGATGAACGCGATGTAGATGCCCACCTTAAGTTTGTCGCCGAGATAACTCAATCGTGGGACACATCCAATCCTAATACCCAAAATAGGGTTCAAAAAACTCCCACCGCTCCTTTAACACTAGGCATTTATCATGTGGGAGATGTAGTCTAATCAAGGCTAAAAGAATCCACCTAACCCATGATAGATAAGGTGTGTGTTAATTGTGAGGCGGGCCATTCAACGAAGGAATGCCCGACGATACCCGCCTATAAAATAATGCTACCTGAACAAGTGGATGCAATAGGAGGATTTAAGGGTAATTTAAATGCCCCGCATGGGAATTCTTACAACCCTTCATGGAGGAACCATCCTGGTTTTAGCTATGGGCAACAACATGCTGCGTTTAAATCCTAATTCACACGTTGTCCTGCCTCCACCTCCACATTTCCAACAAGCTCCACATATGCAAGCACCACCTCCCGCACCGTATAGCACCCCACCGTGAAGAAATCTCGACGATACTATAAATCAATTCATCCAATCCTAAAATGCAACCAATGCTAAGTATGACCGTATGTTTACCGAAATAAATGTGAATATCTCTAGGTTGCAATTATCTTTAAGTATCCAAGAGAAGGGTAAGTTTTTGGTCCAAGGTCAAACTAGTGTTAGCTCTACTTCTAATGAACATCAAGATCAATGTCAAGCCATTACCACTATACGTAGTGGGCAACTTGTTAATTTATCACCTCCCCCACATGACACACGTAAACACAAGTAGGGTTCGCCCAGCACGAAAGAGGCCGAAGATACCACCTTGAAGGAGAGTGACAATGATGACACTAGTGAGCTTAAAGTCGTAGTGAAACCACCCACCCCCCGCTTCTTTCCCTCAACTATTGGTTCCTCCCCAAAAAAGGAATCCCCCAGAATGACGTTCTAGATGTCATTAAGAAAGTCAAGATGAATTTACCTTTTCTCGATGCTATACATCAAATTGAGCCTATGCAAAAGTCCATAAGGACTTATTGATGGTGAAAAGAAGGCTAAAGGTGAAAAAGAATGTCTTCCTAGAACAAAATGTGAGCTCTGTTCTACTTAATGACCCCCCACCAAAATTTAAATATTCAGGTGCACCTACCATTTCGTGCATCATTAGGGAGAATCGAATATAAAAGGCCTTACTTGATTTAGGGTCAAGTGTCAACATTCTTCATTACTCCATATATAGGCAACTCGACTTGGGGGACCTCAGGCCCACAAAAGTCACTCTCAAACTCGCGAATCGTACTATGAAGATACAACGAAGCATTGTTGAAGACGTGATAGTCCAGGTTGACACCTTCTACTTCCCGGTAGATTTTGTCATTTGCGACACAAAACCCTCCATCACCCCAAGTAATCATGTTCCCGTCATTCTTAACCACCTATTCTTATCTACGGCTAACGCCTTGATTAACACTCGAAATGGGAAAATGCAACTCACTTTCGGGAACATGACCTTAGAAATAAATATCTTCAATATCGCGAGTCAAGTGGGTTATGAGGATGATTTTCACTCAGTGGATCTTATAGAGGGGATAGTAGAGGAGCACGTAGAGGTGGGGATGCCTTAAGAGCATGCCTTATCTCGATTAGTGAGAGCGACGGGACGAACACCAATTTTGAAAGAGAGGTAGAAGAGTGGAGAGCGTCATTAGATGAGGGAGCGTCAGATGAGGACGTGAGAGATGTGAGTTGGGTTTCTAGATTCGAGGAATTACCACTGAGGGAGTCATGCACGGTTCCCTCCGATGAAAAATTTCCCACCCTTGAATTAAAGAAACTACCCTCCAAAGTTAATATTCTTATTTGTGTGAGGATGAGACATTTCCTATTGTTTTCTCCTCTAGCCTAGATAAAGAGCAAGAGGGTAAACTTTTAGCGATATTGAGGAAGCACCGAAGTGCTTTTGGTTGGTGCATAGAGGATTTAAAAAGTATATGTCCCTTGATTTGTACCCATCAAATCCACATCGAGGAGGATGTGAAGCCCTCGAGGGAAATGCAAAGGCGATTGGCCCCCACCATGAAAGAGGTAGTACGAGTGGAAATCATTAAGTTATTGGACAACGGGATCATTTACCCAATCTCGGATAGAAAATGGGTGAGTCCTATCTAAGTTGTCCCGAAGAAGTCGGGATGACTGTGGTTGAGAATGCCAAGGGTGAATTAATTCCCCAATACACCACCACCGGGTGGCGCGTCTACATTGATTACCGAAAACTCAATGCGGGCACAAGGAAATATTATTTCCCCTTACCATTCATCGACCAAATGCTACAGAGAGTAGAAGGGCACCCATATTATTGCTTCCTTGATGGTTATTCTGTATATAACCAAATAGAGGTGGATAATCTTGATCAAGAGAAGATGACTTTCACATGTGTCGTTTGGATTGGGTAATTGGTCTGCGACCTTTCAAAGGTGCATGCTTAGTCTCTTTAGGGACATGGTTGAAAGAGGCCTTGAGGTATTTATGGATGATTTTAGCATTTTTGGCCCCTCTTTTGACCTTTGTCTTGAAAATCTTGAAAAAGTACTTACCCAGTGTGTGGAAAAGAACTTGGTTTTAAATTGGGGAAAATGCCATTTCATGGTAACCAAAGGAATCTTTCTTGGCCACATTTTGTCATCCAAAGGAATTGAAGTCGATAGGGTAAAAATAGATATCATAGTCGATCTTCCCCCGCCTAAATCACTAAAGAATGTGTGCTTCTTCTTGGGCCATGTAGGGTTTTATATAAGGTTTATCAAGTATTTTAGTGCCATTGCTAGACCGTTGAGTAACCTCCTTATGAAGGATTCCCACTTTGAGTGGAACAAAGCATGCCAAAGTTCTTTCGACAAATTGAAAAGCATGCTTATTTTTGCCCCCATCATACAAGCTTCGGATTGGTCCCTTCCATTATAGCTTATGTGCGATGCGAGTGATTACGTGATAGTGGTTTTTTAGGACAAATAAAGGACAAGAAAGCTCATGTCATCTATTACGCTAGTTAGACGTTAACCGAACCATAACTCAATTACTCCACCACGGAAAAAGAATTGCTAGCGGTTGTCTTTGCTCTAGACAAATTTTGCTCATACCTCATTGGTTCACCCATCACATGCTTTACTCACCATGCGGCACTGAAATATCTCTTTGTTAAGAAATATGCTAAGCCGCGCCTCATAAGGTGGATCTTTCTCCTACAAGAATTTAATCTCTCCATCAAAGACTAGAAAGGAGTAGAAAATGTCATTATCGATCATTTGTCCCAGCTTTCGTCCGACGTGCCTAGTGATCCCACAGCCATAGACAAATACTTACTGGATTAGCAATTACTTACCATCACCCAAGCACCCTTTTCTACCCTATCAACACCATCTAACTTCCTACATGGCCACTATGTAACCCAGTCCTTCCTCTTCTAGGCTGGTTTGTACACTACCCATTGTCACTAGTTCCTGTTTGGATGCCTCCTGTATTGATGAGGAAGGTCAGATTCTAGATATCTCGATGGCTGATGGGTTATCTACCTTATCAACTAGTGAAAGAAAGGCTGATGGCCATTCCATTCTGGACATACGTACTGGAATCTTCATTGATGTTTCTGATGCTGAGAGATTGAAGGTCTTGAACGATGAGAATACCTTATACCATAGGTTCCTTCTTAACAAGGGTTTCTCGTAAGAGGATATCAATAAAGAAGGTGAAAAGTATTTGGAGTGTTCCTCAGTACCTCACTCCTCCTCGTCCCATCCTGGCGATGGTCGTTCTTTTGGGACCAGTCCAGTTGGCATAGTGGTTTCAGCCATGCCGTTAGACACGAGGTTGGTAGAGAAGTCTATTTCTGCTAGAGGGGATGGCAGAAGCCCAGAGGATCTTCCAAAAGGGATGGCCCAACAGTTCCATCCTTTTTTTAGCGTGGTTACCAAAGATAAGACTTGGAAGTCTGTTGTTGCTGAAAAGAGGAAACCAAAACTTAGGCTTTCTTTTCACCAACCCTCTGTGGTTGACAACATTATCAATGTCACTCCGTCGACTGAGGTGACTAGAGGGGGACATGGTAGATGGGAAAATAGCATGGTGGGTTATTTTCTTAGGAAGAAACCCCCTTCTCTTTCATCAACAATCTTGCTATGAGGATGTGTAGCAAATTTGACCTGACTAAGGTGTTGGCTCATGACAATGGTTTTTTCTTTTTCATTTTTGATAACTCGAACCAAAGAGATGAGGTCCTGGATTATGGGACATGGCTTTTTGCCGACATGACCATCATGCTGAAGAAGTGACACCCTAACTTCATTTTTAGCAAAGATAGTGCCAAGAAAATACCCTTGTGGGTTAAGATGATTGATATCCCGGTCCAATTGTGGACGGAAGAAGGACTTAATTATGTAGCAAGTTTGGTTGGCCTCCCTTTGTGAGCTGATGCAGTTACTGAAGATATGAACAGAATCTCTTATACTCGTATTTGTGTAGATATGGAAGCAAAGGAGACCTACGAAAATAGCATCAACGTGATATGGAGGACGGAGCCATCACGCCTGTGCACATTAAATATCAAGTAAAGTTTCCTTCTTGCCCTAACTGTCTCGTGTTTGGGCACTCTCTAATCAGATGTACCAAGCAGAAGCCGTCTGTATCTACACAGACCAACCCTGTTGGAGACTCATTAACGTCCAAAGAGGAGGCAAAGCCCAATGATGATTATGGTTGGACTGTGGTCCTAAAAAAGAGCACTACCAATCAGCCTGTAGCCCACGAGACCGGTGAATCCTCTGGTATTAAAGAGTTCAACGTTGGGATGTTTTTAAGAGAGTCCCTTACTGATAAGACATGTTTACTGGAGGAAGCTCCCATTCCTCTATTTAACTCTTTCTAAGATCTAGCCCTTGAATTTGAAGGTTAGGCAATACCCGAGCCCTCGGCCCTAGCCAAGAGATCCTTATTGGTTGATGAGTTGGCCAATAAGCATAAAAATATTGGGCCTAAAGACGTCAAGTCTGGAGGTAAGAATAGAAGGAGGGGGAAAGCAATAATTCTTTATGTTTAAGTGTGTTTCTTGGAACATAAGGGGTCTCAATTCCCTTTATAAACAGTAGGAAGTGTGTAAGCTAATTAGAGACCAGCAGCTGGATTTTGTGTGCCTGCTTGAAACAAAAGTTAGAAGAGCTAACTTAAGTGACTTTAAAAATAATTATTTTTTCCACTGGGAGTGTCTTCACAAATGCTCAAATGATGGGGGTGTGGAGAGGGTCAATGTTGGGTGGAACCCTAATATTAGTTATGTGGCGTTGGTTGATTCTCATCCCCAGGCTTTGCTATGTAGAGTGGACGTGAGAGGGAGAAACCTTCATTTTTTGCGTCTTTCATCTATGGTGAAAACTTTCCAAATAATATAATCTCATTATGTGAGTTCTTGAGATAGAACAATGGAAGAGTTGATGGCCAACCATGGGTTTTGATGGGCGATTTCAATGTGGTGAGAAATCAGGAGGAGAAAAAAGGTGTTCTTGGCATTGACGAGGGTGCAACTGATGCTTTCAACCTGTGCATCAACGACATTCAGGCGGATGAGATGAAAACTAATTGTAATACACCGTATTTCTGAATATTCCAAATATTCTATTTAATTAAATTGGAGAATTTAATTAAGAAAATACGGCTTAATATAAACTACGTAAAAGTAGTAATTTATAGAGTTTTATTTAAAATTGTAATTTTGGAATATTAATCGAGAGATAGATACCGGTTTATATTGCCTCATTATATTTACATAGTGCGAGTGGTAAATAGTTACTTAACGCGTGTAGACCGTGTTGGGGTGAGAACGAGTAATATTTTTAAGTGACTCAAATGATAATTTAGAGGTCACAGATGAGTCCGGAAGGGTCAAATTAATCAAAATAGTATACCCGGGGGTACTAGTTGAGTCCCGGGGTAATTTTGGACTAAACCGAGACCGTTCGGGGGCATTTTGGTCTTTTAACATAAGAGAGTATGGAGACCTACGAAATTGAGAGATTTATATCAGCCGTATGATAGAGGGGTTAGGGTTAGAAAACCCATGAAAACACACCATAGCCATTAGAGATAAGAGAGAAACCATTCTCAAGGCAAAAGGAAGAATTGGGAAGGATTCAAAGGAGATTTTCACTATCCACTTGTTGGGGAAGAAGGATTGAAGGATGAAGATCATCAATCATCAACTACAACCACGAAATCAGACCCTACTGATCATAAGGCAAGTTGTTTATTGAAAAAATTATAAAGTTATAATACCCATGTGTAGGGTTTTTGAATAGTCTTGTTTAAATCAATATCTTGATAGGAGAATGATGATATTTATGCATGTTAGGATATGAATCGCATGTAGAATGATTTAACTTATGTAGAGGATTAATATTCAGATTAGACTTGATGATTTTTCGGAATAAAAATCCGGATTTTGAATGAAAATATGGGAAGAACACCATAACTAGGGTTTCAAGAAATTCTGGGTTTAATTCATTATTTCTTTAAAGGAATTGGAGTTTTGATGTATTTGACACGTTAGAAATTGTCCTAGTATATGTGGAAACATGTTAGGATCATTGGGTCGAAGTTTGGTGGACGATAATGGAGTTTGGAGATTTGTTAATGGAGGAAAGGATTAACGAAGAGGACGAACTGCGTCTGTCCCTGTTCGATCGATCGATCGATCTCAAACTATCGATCGATCAACTATGTCGATCGATTGAACCCAGCTGTCGATCGATCGACGCAAGCTGTTTCCCGAATTTTTCGTGTTTAATTCTTCGTTGATTTTCGGGAATGAGTGAGTATTCTAGGATTTACATTATACTTATATGGGAGTGAGAATAAGACCAGTAGGTATAGTGCTGGGGTCCGATAAGGCCATTGGGGCTAGGGCTTGGATTATGGACCGACGAGAATAATTCGATTTAGTAGATTATCGAGGATTTCGGAAATTGAGTTACGAGGCAAAGTAAATTCAATTTAAGTAATAGACCAGTAGGGTAAGCGATAACTACTGAAATTATATGTAAGGGGTAACTAGGACCCTTAGAGTTATGTGAATACTCAAATAAATGCGATTAATGAGATAAATCGTAAAGCGAATGTTGTACGGCAAATATATGAGATTAAAATATTACGTACGTATATAACTAATAGGTCGGGCGTGTACCTACTGAATTATGTGATATTTTAGGTCTAGAGATTTGTACCTAAATTAATTATGTTAGGGTCGATGAGACATTCCGAACTAACATAAAGTTATTATATGTTTGGGGTCTATGAGAAATGCCGAACCAAACCTTGAACTGGTGTCGCGATGAAAGAGTCCTGAACCAGAATATGTGTATATATATATTTTTAAAAATAGTTGGGGTCGATGGATAATTCCGAACCAACTCTCACTTGGGGTCGATGTATCATTCCGAACCAAGATATCTTTATTTGTGTATATAAATAATTGGGGTCGATGTATCATTCCGAACCAATTCTTACCTTGGGGTCGATGAATCATTCTGAACCAAGAGTCCTTTACGTGTATAAAAAAAAGGGCAAAATAGTAATGACTGATATTTAGTATATATATTGTGTGTGAAATATATACTAGGTGATATTCTACTTCTGTGTATTAGTAGATTGATATATATATTATGTATTTAAAGATACATACTGAACTGGTAAGTTAAGTAGTGAAACTTAATTACGAAATGCACCTTTAGATAAAGAAAATCTATTTAGTAATTCAAGTAGCGAAACTTAATTACACAAGTGGGAAGTCAACAATTGTGAGAATTGTAGTAACTTTAGTAGTGAAACTAAATGAGAAGTCTTGAAAAATAACATAGATGAAATGTTACCTGAGAATTTATTAACATACGCGAGATGTTAGTGAAACGGTTGTACAGTATGGGCGGTACTGGAACTTGGGTATAGATAAGTTCAGTTGACTACTTTGGTTTTAGTTAGCTTGGGAGGTATGGCTAGATAAACTAAGTGTAGAACGTTAGGTGTGCACAAAAGATGAGGGGTGAGTAAACTCAAGAGAGTATACGAGAACCTAACATGTTTAATCAATAACCGAATTTTATATTGTGATAAACGCTTGCTAAATATTTTCAAAATGTTTTGAGTACTAACTCTTGCTATAAAATATTTTCAAAACCTTTTAGGTGTCCAGCCACAGGGATGCCATGTATGATGATTTCCTTCCAGGGACTCGAAGCTGGAGCACAATGGATGCTTACAGGATTTTGACTAGACGATATCACTCATTCAGATCTAGTACAGGATCCCACACTATTCTAGGTATGGACTTGTGGTCCGGTATTAGTCTCAGATGTTTAGTTTCAGATTAGTGGATTGTTCTTGTTCTATTATTGTTTGGGATTTTTTGCCGATGGTTTATTCGGTATTACTCTTACTCTTTTGTACTTACACTGTGTTGATTGGGTTATAGTACATGATTATTTTGTTTTCGCATGGTTGGTTTATCTGTTTTAATAAAGATAAAATTTGGCACCGGTCTAATTTTACTGAGGGGATTAGTAATTACAAAGTTTTCTACAGTGATGCTAAGAATGAACCATTTGAGAAACCTATTTTAATTTAATAAAGGCCTGATCACCCGATGTTTAATTAGGCGGGGTGTCACAGATGGTATCAGAGCATCAGGTTCTAGTGTCCAGAGGATCTGTACGGCTTACTACGTTTTCAGCGTATCGTTTGATTGATATAGAGCCCTATCTTAGGATTGTTGTACTCCCCTACGTACGTAGTTACGAACTCCTGCAATTTAGTAGATGTAGTGTTACATATACGAGTTCGATTGGGCATGGTACGTCAATCATGGCGGTAGAACCAGCATTGGCGTTAGAAGGATTGCAGGAGGGAGGAGCTCAGCATGAAGCCTGGAATGTTCAAAGATGGAAATCATAGGAGAGATGACCGTGGTTGAGGTCACTCCTACTATGAAATGGAAGTAGATGCTACAAGGGTTGTTAAGGCATAACAGGAATTTTCCAAGTGTCGCGACGGCAAAGGGGGATGCTAATCTAGACCCGCCCAATGTAGTGATAGTGGGAGGGAGTCTCCACAAATTTTTTATGAGAACAAGCCGTAAAATGTGATAAAACGGCAACTGCGCATGTTAACTAATGGAAGTAGTGTGTCCAGAGGTTTCGGCATTTAGGGATAGAGTAGAAATACCCAGAAGTGAAAATTTGAGTAAAATTTGTTTGAGATAACGTAGCGGGGATACCAATCACCGCATTCGGACCGAGGGTCCGTATACAAATAGAGAGACCTTACATATAGTTTAACCGCAAAGTTCTCCAATGTTGATTCAGAAGCGAAGAGAATGGAAATACCGGAACCCATCACGTGAAAGCCTAGTAGAGGCCAACCGTGAGAAAGAAATTTATCCGTTGAAGTGAACTTGTACCGATGAGATGGGTACGAGGGAAAAAAGCCCTTGAGAGGATAGACTCTTAAGTTGTCGTTCAAAATTTTAGAAAAACTCTTCTTGGAGGACTTATGTATAGGAAGAAAATATGGTACTTCTTACAAGGTTGAGGTAAATTCTCCTAGGGGGGCGGAGCTAAGAGAGTTTAAGGATTTAGTCAAAGAGTAAGACTAAATGTAATGGGGTTGGTACAAGCCATAAGTGGAAACCCACTAGAGGAGTTAATTATTAGACTCTAAGTCGAGACTGTTAAGTCCCATGGTGCATTCCTCTTGGTCAGCAGAACTAAGGGAACCAGAATGATAGTGTTCAGAATCGAGGCTACCAAGTTCGAGAGGAGGGAATTTTTTAAAAGATGTCTAGTGTGGTTGTAGGGCCACGTGTTTTATTTTAGCTTGAAGTTATTTGAAGAAATAATAACTCCGTTAAGTTTTGCATTCCAGAGAGGACAAGCGTGTTAGGTCCGGAAACCATCTGAACCACCAGAGCGATGGATAAGGAAGTAAATTAGTTTTAGCCTCGAGTGAATGGGGTATGTGACGATACCTCACCTGAAAGAGGGTCGAGTTGACATTATTCATCAATAGGTGAGAGACTTCAGAGATTATGAACGTCTCATAGTAATTGATACCGGTGTGTAGGAACCTAAATGATGTGAGTCAATGTATGTCGTATGACTGCTGAGCGGAGAGATCGACCTCGCTGTTGTAATTAGTGCTAAGGACTTAGTGATAGTATGAGTGCAGTGCCACTTGACTCCTTTAGAAATATTGGAGTATGGTTGCACATATTGTCGAGGAATGGAATTTGAGTATCTTGACTATGTGTTGTTCCGACAATGCTCAGTAAGAATGCATGGGGAGAAGTCCCTTGTTTAAGTTCGGTTGCGAAAGGGGATACGACTGAATTTTTATGCACGTCAGGAGAAGAGACATTGCTAGATGCTAGGACATCAGTGGAGTCGGTAGTGTTGTGGAGAAACACTAAAAGGCTTACCTCACCACGAAGGGATAAGTGAGACTTTTTGGGCAAGGATTTGATTTTTGGTCTATAGGTTATTGAGAATACCCACAAGATTGTGGTCACGTCGTGTAAACTAGGCTGGAGTTGAAGAAGAGCATGTTACGGGTGCGACATTTGCAATGTTTTTGCAAATGTACCCGGAGAAAAGGGTTTATGGGCGCCCTAATCAATTGGATTCCTTAGACATCCGAGATAGAGGGATATATAAAATTATTTTGAACGCCGGTGGGGAAATTAGGAGACAAGTCGTATCGATGAAATGGGTTGAACGTCATGGGAGATAGACGATGATCCAAGATTGTTTGTGCTGAGAGATCCAGCACACCCTATGGGATGAAAGTCGGTGGGAAGCCGTTCAAAAGTTATCTCTTAATAGGGGAGACCTAACTGTTGTGAAGAAGTAGCGCAAAGTGCTACTTGACTGAGTGTTGAGAGTGACT
This sequence comes from Sambucus nigra, assembly GCA_949130495.1. Taxonomy (NCBI): domain Eukaryota; kingdom Viridiplantae; phylum Streptophyta; class Magnoliopsida; order Dipsacales; family Adoxaceae; genus Sambucus; species Sambucus nigra. The sequence continues at coordinate 363,625,064 of OX422215.1, forward strand.
TAAGTGTTACTAAAATGTTGATTCTTATAAAGTAACCAACCCCAAAAGTGCGCCAATTGTGAAGAGTGCACGGATTGTAAAGTACAATATACCCAGAGAGAAAGGGGAATAGAGTACCACTTGAGGAAAGATGACGTAAGTGGGAAGCAATGTTGAGGAAGAGACATAATGAGATTGTCTCCAGACGCACCACTACTTGATAGAGAAAAATAAACTCGAAATGAGCAACCGAAATGTGGTAGTCAACCTACGTTTCCAATGATGGAAGGAGGAGACAGACATATAAATTATTGATGGGCAATGAACATCATAATTAGACCAACATTTCGTTGGGATAGCGGAATGGGTTGACCGGGATGGATTAGTATGTAAGTTGAAAAGGAAGAGTGCATGGTGCCGTTCTACATGGTTGTGAATCTGAATGAAATCCTAAAATCCCACCCTGTGAGAGATGGTCAGGGGGGAAGAGAGATAAAGTTTTATTTTGAGTATGTTGTGTTACCTACGACTCAATGTTAGTGAGAAAGAATGAATATACGCCCTTATGATAGTGGGATTTTGGAGATGCCCACTAATCAATTCATAGGTTGAAAGTATGCCTATATGAGCATATTTATAGGTAGAGTGCGTGCCTATATGGACTGTACATGAGGATTAGGTTTGTGGGTACCGATTACGAACAATACATGTACTTTGAGGTGTGGTTCGAGGAGACATTTCGAACTTTTAGTCCTTAACGCGTGATATGAGGACATTCTATTGGAGTATGACATTTAGGGTATATGAAATGTGTAATATATGGCTCACAAATTGTCTACTCATGTGCGATGAGATATATATACAAATATTGGTGCTCGAGATGTGATTCCGAGACAAGTAATTAATCACTATTGGTGATCGAGGTGGAATTCTGAGCCAATAACCCCAAAAGTGTTATAGAAGGGGGGTGATTATAAAATAAGTGTCGATAGTATATGTTATGTGTACGATATATATACCTATTGATTTTTCCTACTTATGTGCGATAGTAAGTGAGCTTAATCTCTGTATTGGGGTCTATGATGTTCCGGACCAATACATGAGGGATCGATTTGGGGTCGATGATTTTTCCGAACCAAATCAATGATAAATATTGGTATCGACGGAAGGTCTGAACCGACATGTGCATTACATTTACCTTGGGTCGAGGGATTCCCGGACCAATGTAAATGATAGGATTATTGGGGCCGATGATTTCTGCCGGACCAATTATCCTTATAGTATATATTGTGTGTGAAATATATATACATTATAATTTTCTACTTATGAGTGATAGTAGACACATAGATGTTATATCTAGAGTTATACTTCAAAAGGGTAAATTAAGTGAGACTTAATTATGATATAGGCGGCATGGGTAACATGTAATAAGAGTTTATAATGAAGTAAGACATGTACTTGGGGTGACCGTTAGGACGATATGATTTGATTTTGGGTATTAGAGGATGTAATGACGTTTAAGGTCCTTAGTCTTAATACCAGCCTTACCCTAATTTCGAGGACGAAATTCCTTTGTAAGGGGAGAAGTATGTAATACCCCGTATTTCTGAATATTCCAAATATTCTATTTAATTAAATTGGAGAATTTAATTAAGAAAATACGGCTTAATTTAAATTACGTAAGAGTAGTAATTTATAGAGTTTTATTTAAAATTGTAATTTTGGAATATTAATCGAGAGATAGATACCGGTTTATATTGCCTCATTATATTTACTTAGTGCGAGTGGTAAATAGTTACTTAACGCGTGTAGACCATGTTGGGGTGAGAACGAGTAATATTTTTAAGTGACTCAAATGATAATTTAGAGGTCACAGATGAGTCCGGAAGGGTCAAATTAATCAAAATAGTATACCCGGGGGTACTAGTTGAGTCCCGGGGTAATTTTGGACTAAACCGAGACCGTTCGGGGGCATTTTGGTCTTTTAACATAAGAGAGTATGGAGACCTACGAAATTGAGAGTTTTATATCAGCCGTATGATAGAGGGGTTAGGGTTAGAAAACCCATGAAAACACACCATAGCCATTAGAGATAAGAGAGAAACCATTCTCAAGGCAAAAGGAAGAATTGGGAAGGATTCAAAGGAGATTTTCACTATCCACTTGTTGGGGAAGAAGGATTGAAGGATGAAGATCATCAATCATCAACAACAACCACGAAATCAGACCCTACTGATCATAAGGCAAGTTGTTTATTGCAAAAATTATAAAGTTATAATACCCATGTGTAGGGTTTTTGAATAGTCTTATTTAAATCAATATCTTGATAGGAGAATGATGATATTTATGCATGTTAGGATATGAATCGCATGTAGAATGATTTAACTTATGTAGAAGATTAATATTCAGATTAGACTTGATGATTTTTCGGAATAAAAATCCGGATTTTGAATGAAAATATGGGAAGAACACCATAACTAGGGTTTCAAGAAATTCTGGGTTTAATTCATTATTTCTTTAAAGGAATTGGAGTTTTGATGTATTTGACACGTTAGAAATTGTCCTAGTATATGTGGAAACATGTTAGGATCATTGGGTCGAAGTTTGGTGGACGATAATGGAGTTTGGAGATTTGTCAATGGAGGAAAGGAGTAACGAAGAGGACGAACTGCGTCTGTCCCTGTTCGATCGATCGATCGATCGACGCAAGCTGTTTCCCGAATTTTTCGTGTTTAATTCTTCGTTGATTTTCGATAATGAATGAGTATCCTAGGATTTACATTATACTTATATGAGAGTGAGAATAAGACTAGTAGGTATAGTGCTAGGGTCCGATAAGGCCATTGGGGGTAGGGCTTGGATTACGGACCGACGAGAATAATTCGATTTAGTAGATTATCGAGGACTTCGGAAATTGAGTTACGAGGTGAAGTAAATTCAATTTAAGTAATAGACCAGTAGGGTAAGCGATAACTACTGAAATTATATGTAAGGGGTAACTAGGACCCTTAGAGTTATGTGAATACTCAAATAAATGCGATTAATGAGATAAATCGTAAAGCGAATGTTGTACGGCAAATATATGAGATTAAAATATTACGTACGTATATAATTAATAGGTCGGGCGTGTACCTACTGAATTATGTGATCTTTTAGGTCGAGAGATTTGTACCTAAATTAATTATGTTAGGGTCGATGAGACATTCCGAACTAACATAAAGTTATTATATGTTTGGGGTCGATGAGAAATGCCGAACCAAACCTTAAACTGGTGTCGCGATGAAAGAGTCCTGAACCAGAATATGTGTATATATATATTTTTAAAAATAGTTGGGGTCGATGGATAATTCCGAACCAACTCTCACTTGGGGTCGATGTATCATTCCGAAACAAGAGATCTTTATTTGTGTATATAAATAATTGGGGTCGATGTATCATTCCGAACTAATTCTTACCTTGGGGTCGATGAATCATTCCGAACCAAGAGTCCTTTACGTGTATAAAAAAAAAGGGCAAAATAGTAATGACTGATATTTAGTATATATATTGTGTGTGAAATATATACTAGGTGATATTCTACTTCTGTGTATTAGTAGATTGATATATATTATGTATTTAAAGATACATACTGAACTGGTAAGTTAAGTAGTGAAACTTAATTACGAAATGCACCTTTAGATAAAGAAAATCTATTTAGTAATTCAAGTAGCGAAACTTAATTACACAAGTGGGAAGTCAACAATTGTGAGAATTGTAGTAACTTTAGTAGTGAAACTAAATGAGAAGTCTTGAAAAATAACATAGATGAAATGTTACCTGAGAATTTATTAACATACGCGAGATGTTAGTGAAACGGTTGTACAGTATGGGCGGTACTGGAACTTGGGTATAGATAAGTTCAGTTGACTACTTTGGTTTTAGTTAGCTTGGGAGGTATGGCTAGATAAACTAAGTGTAGAACGTTAGGTGTGCACAAAAGATGAGGGGTGAGTAAACTCAAGAGAGTGTACGAGAACCTAACATGTGTAATCAATAACTGAATTTTATATTGTGATAAACGCTTGCTAAATATATTCAAAATGTTTTGAGTACTAACTCTTGCTATAAAATATTTTTAAAACCTTTTAGGTGTCCAGCCACAGGGATGCCATGTATGATGATTTCCTTCCAGGGACTCGAAGCTGGAGCACAGTGGATGCTTACAAGATTTTGACTAGACGATATCACTCATTCAGATCTAGTATAGGATCCCACACTATTCTATGTATGGACTTGTGGTCCGGTATTAGTCTCAGATGTTTAGTTTCAGATTAGTGGATTGTTCTTGTTCTATTGTTGTTTGGGAATTTTCGCCGATGGTTTATTCGGTATTACTCTTACTCTTTTGTACTTACACTTTGTTGATTGGGTTATAGTACATGATTATTTTGTTTCCGCATGGTTGGTTTATCTGTTTTAATAAAGATAAAATTTGGCACCGGTCTAATTTTGCTTAGGGGATTAGTAATTAAAAAGTTTTCTACAGTGATGCTAAGAATGAACCATTTGAGAAACCTGTTTTAATTTAATAAAGGCCAAATCACCCGATGTTTAATTAGGCGGGGTGTCACACTAATGGGTTATGGTTTATGTGGAATAAGAAGAAGGAGGTGATGATAATGTCCAGTTAAGACTAGATAAAGTCCATCACAACGATTCTTAGGCCACCGTCTTCCCGGACTCGCAAGCGACGGTGCTCCCTAACAGTGCCTCTGATAACTTCCCCATTATTACCTTGGTGTTACCTCCTGAGCCAAGAAGATCCAAACCATTCAAATTCCATAATTTTTGGATGGCTCATGCTTAGTTTCGTGATGTGTTGTTGGATTCATGGCACGCGAATGATTTGGGTAATCCCATGGTCATTCTCAGCAAGAAGTTGAAGAGACTTAAGGACGGTCTTATTGGGTTTGACAAGAAGTTCTTTCACTACCTGGATTTGAGATTTGAGGAAGACAAGTTGCTCTTGGATGAGGCCCAAAGAAGATTAGATTTCGATGGGTGCAATAACAATCTCCAATAGGATGAAAAAGAGAAGCTGGTGAGGTACCGGAGCTTAGAAATGCAGAAGAATCCTACTACAAGCAACAATCTAGAATCAAGTGGCTTCATCTTGGTGACGAGAATAATAATTTCTTTCACAAGAAGGCTAACCAAGCTCTGTCGAGAAAGAAGATTATCAGCATTGAGGATGCCAATGGGTGCAGAGTCGAAGGCACGCTTGAGGTGGCTAACATTGCAGTGGGGCATTTCACCCAGCTTCTGGGATCCAATCCCTCTTGCGAGGATACGGATTCTTTTCTCAGGGAAAATGTAAGCTAAATGATTAGTGATAATGATATCAGGGCGCTGAGGGACCCAATTTTCGATGATGAAATTAAGAGGGACATATTTGATATTGGTTAGGATAAAGCCCCGGGGCCTGACGGGTTTGACGCGTACTTTTTTAAAGAGAATTGGGAGGTGGTGGGAAGTGATGTGGTGGAAACTATCCAACATTTCTTTAGGTGCATTTTCATACCCAAACAATGGAACTGCACCGCCTTGTCCCTCATTCCAAAAGTCCCAATGCCTACAAGCATGAATGATTTTCGCCCCATTGCCTGCTGCAGCACAATCTACAAATGTATCGCAAAGGTTATTGCTAATTGGATGAAACACGTTCTCCCCCACCTTATTAACCAGATCCAAGTTGCGTTTGTTCAGGGGAGGGCCATCTCTGAAAACATCCTCTTACTTCAGGAAATTATGAGAAACTATCATAGGGAGTTGTGGCCCCCCAGATGCATTTTGAAGATTGACCTGCTCAAAGCTTATGATACCTTGAGTTGGGAGTTCCTCCATGAACTTTTGTTGCATTTGGGGTTTCCCACTATCTTCGTTGGCTGGTTGTTTGAGTGTTTCACTAATACCTGTAACACCCCGCCTAATTAAATACCGGGTGGCCAGTCCCAAACCAAATTAAAACAGAATATACAGTTGGCTCATTCTTAGCATCACTGTCGAAAACATTTACAACTCACCCAATACCCAATTAAGCTGGTGTTAAAAAAACTTTCCAAATTTAAATTTCAAAAAAATCCATTTCCAGTTTAAGAATAACACAACACATTTTATTCTACAACACTGATAACCAATTAGATAACACAAAATAATTTGAATGCAATTGGAATAAACATTTCCAAATAATATTAATCCATTACAGTAATCCCAACAATATCAAATGTATTAAAATGACACGAATACCATAGTATTTGACCCCGATAGAAGAAGATAACTGAATCCTTTCATCTTCCAAGCATGAAAATTATCTCTTTTTATAACTATCCTAACATGGACAATATACGAACTTAAATTGCAAATATCAAACACTTGCCTCTAATGAAGATCTGACCCTTTGGAGTTGAATAACACAGGTGGTGATGGTGGTGGTGACCTTTGACCTTTGGTTCTCCTCCTTCCCAAGCAAACTTCTTTTTCTTTCCAAGCAACCTTCCACTCTCTCTAAGAAGATGACTTTTCAATTTTGTGTAGAAGAGATGAAATGAACCTACATACACTAATCCCAAATACTTATAATAAGACAAAACCCGAAATCACTATTCATCCCCCTTGTAAAAATAACCAAAATGCCCTTTTGGGTTGTCTTTTCATTTCCAAATGACCCGAGATTCAAAATTAACATCCAAATAGACTTTTCTAACTATTTCGAACCTTCTGGACGCAACGACGCAGTCGAAATGACTATAAGGTCGATAGAAAATAAATTTTCTTTTTAATTTAATAAATTAGTCCCGACACGTCCCATACCGCGTCTGACTAAAAATTCATATTACCGAATTTATATTATACCTTCATATCAATGACATCACATTCATATATTACCTAAATATCTTTAAGTAATATTCAGAATCATCCATTTTAATATCCACAATTCGGATAAAACCCAAATGAATTAATTAATAATAAAATCCAACTAATCCATTAATTTAAAATATAACCCATTTTAAAAGTCATTAAAATCACGGGGTATTACATACTTCCCCCCTTATAACAGAATTTCATCCCGAAATTCAGGAATATAAATCATACCGGTAAGGTCAACTCAAACAACCAGAAGGGATGATTTCTGTAGATTTTCAGGGCTTCGACCGAATCTCAATAAGTGCAGCTTCTACGTTTCTGGCATCGGAGAGGAGGGGATTAATCAAATCAGTGGTATCTTTTTTTTTCCTCCGAGTAACCCCCCATTTTTATACCTGGGCGTTCCACTCATTTCTACTAGGCTGGAGGGCCAAGACTGCCAAAGATTGATTGATAAGATTACAAGCAGGATCAAGTGTTGGACCAATAAGTTTCTGAGTTATGCGATGCGACTGTATCTCATTAAGTATGTCCTCTTTGGGATCCAGGTGTATTGGTACAGTCTTTTCATTCTACCTAAGGGGGTCATCAAGAAAATTGAGCAACTGATGAAGGATTTTTTATGGACGGGTTCTGATCAAAAGCATATCGGGATGAAGGTAGCATGGAAAGATTTGTGTTGTAGCTATACTGGGGGGGCTTGGTGTCAAAAGCATGGAGAGGTGGAATATTGCTGCCATTATGAAAACTCTTTGGAATCTCTGCTGTAAGAAGGGCTGCTTATGGGTGAAATGGTGTGATATCTATAAGCTGAAAAGGAGAAGTATTTGGGCCCTAGAAATACCAGCTGACTATTCTTGGAGATGGAGGAAGATGTTGCAGCTTAGATACAACATCATACCTCTCATCAAGTGAAGAGTTGGTAATAGTATGGATTCTTTCTTTTGGCATGACAATTGGCACCCTTTAGGTCCCTTACATCCCCGTTATGGTGACAGAGTCATTTATGATGCGGCAAGCAACCATAAGGTGTTGATTGCTGACTTCATCCATGATAATAGATGGAGATGGTTGGATACTATCACGTGGGATCTTTTGGAAATTAGAAATGCTCTTTTGCCAAACATTCGGTAAGATATGAATGATGAAGTTATGTGGATCCCCAATCAGGGTGGGTTCACTATTAGTTTGGCATACAATGTGCTTACCCCTACTCACCCTCCTGTGGCATGGCACAACTTGGTGTGGGACAAGGTCAACATACCGAAGTGTGCTTTTATCCTTTGGCTGATTTGTAGGGATGCCATTAATACTAAGGACAAGCTTTTTAACTGGGGCATATTGGAAGATAAATTATGCTGCAGTTGCAACAATAAGGTTGAGTCCATAGCCCATGTGTTCAATGAATGCCACGTTGCTAAGGAGGTGTGGAAGGAGGTGAGATTCAGAAATTTGGAGTATCGGGAAGCCTTGATTTGGGATGATGAGGTTCTTTCTGCAACTGCTAATTTTTGGGGTTCTAATTTTTACAATCAGATTAGGAAAATCTCGTTTTCCACTACTGTTTATTGCCTCTGGTTGGAAAGAAATGATAGACATTTCAGGGGCACATCCAAGAGTGCCAATGTCTTGGTTAAGGAGATTGAGGTTATGATCAAAGCTAGAGTCCTATCTTGGAAGAAATGGAGAAGGAGTTACAACAACTGGATGGCTTGTATAAAGTGGGGTATCCTGGAGAGCGCCATTCAGCAGGTGATTAGTTTTGGACTAGGGGCGTATGGTCCTTTGGTTTGTTTGCTTGTTTTCCCCCATGGGGTATGCCCCTAAGGGTTCTTTGGAGCTTCGCTCCCCTCACTTGTAACTATTTTGTGGTTTTAATATACATAACTTTTCCCCAAAAAAAAATGTCACGGGAGTCGTCCCTGCCAATTGGAAACCGCAAGAGAAGAAGAAGTTTATTACTTGGTCATGCATATTTTTGTAAGACGATCCATTCCTATTTATATATTGCGCGGACCAAATCATATGACGTTGTGTACCGGATGATGAGACTCGTAGTGTCATCCATTTTGTTATACGAAAGCGTGTGGAGGCCACTTTTCCACGAATAAGATGACAATTAAGATTCTTCAAAGTGGTCTCTACTGGCCCACGATCTTTCGGGATGTGAACACTTATTGTAAATCTTGTGATAGATGTCAAAGGATGGGAGCTATCACCCGTCGAGACATGATTCCATTAACCCCATACTCGTCATCGATATTTAATTGTTGGGGTATTGACTTCATGGGCCCTTTTCCTCCGTCCTTTGGCTTCTTATACATCCTCATTGAAGTAGATTACATGTCTAAATGGGTAGAGGCCATAGCTACCAAAACGAATGAATACAAAGTGGTGATCAAGTTCTTACAAGAACACATACTTTCTCGCTTTGGTGCTCCGAAGGCAATTATTAGTGATAACAGCAAGCTTTTTGAAATAGATCATTTCAAAAGCTTATGAGAAAGTATGGGGTCATCCGCAAGTTTGGGAAAACTTATCACCCCCAATCGAATGGGCAAGCCGAGTTAGCAAATCTTAGAAAAGACCGTCGATCCTAATCTGAAAGATTGGTCCCTACGCTTAAACGATGCGATATGGGCTTATCGAACGGCATACAAGAACCCCCTCGGGATGTCCCTATTTTTTCTTTATGTATGGAAAGCCTTATCATCTCCCCGTGGAGCTAGAACACAAGGCATATTGGGCCATTAAGAGGTTTAACTATAATTTGGATAAAGTCGGTGAACCACAAAAACTTCGATTTAATGAGTTGGAAGAGTTGCGTAATGATGTGTATGAGAATGCCAAAATATTCGAGGAAAGGATGAAACTCGCCCATGATCGAATTATCCGTCGAAAGGAGTTTCATTCTAGCCAAAAGGTCCTTCTCTACAACTCTAGGCTACACTTATTTCCCAAAAAATTACAGTTGAGATGGATTGGCCCATTCATTGTGAGAAATGTGTTCCCCCATGTAGCTGTTGAATTAGAATATCCAAAGGGGGGGATACATTCAAAGTTAATGGACAACGCATAAACCATATCTAGAGGTGTGTGTGGAATAAGCCAACGCCATTTGGTTGTCAGACCCCATTTATGGGGTTGAGTGAGATATAACGGAGAAGTCATCGCACCCCCGATGCATATGGGGTGATTTTTGTGTATATTAGTAGTGTGTAGGTTAGGATATTAGGAGTCCGTTGGTGCAAGTCATGAGAAGATAGGACACCAATCACACGATTCGAGAGAGCATAGAGAGCTTCTAGGGAAGTTGTTGGGAAATTTGAGATAATCATGCGTAGGAATAGTTGTGGAAGTGTCCAAAAAAATCGAGAGAGAAAGAGTCCACACTTAGAAGAAAAGAGGAGAGCTTTACAGCAGACCGGGTCGGTTCTCCCCTCAAGGGACCGGATCGGTTTGGTAATAAAAATGAATAAAAATAAATTAAAAAAACGGATCGGTCCACCCCTAGAACCTGAATCGGTTCGCTTTTTGCAGATTTTTGTTGTTTACCTGGGTGCAAACGCCTTTACCCCAATACATTCCTCTCCCTACAAGTCCAAATTCCACCATTTCCCCATCCATTTTCGTCCATTCTTCACCCCTTTTCCCTCCACTTTATTCCCCTCCATTCTTCACCCCTTTTCCCTCCACTTTGTTTCCCTCCAAATCCCTCCCCCCTCCACAAACCACCTATAAATACACACCATATTCCACCCATTTCTACACAACCACCACTTCCCTCTCTTACTCTCTCTCTCTCTCTCTCTCTCTCTCTCTCTCTCTCTTAACTTTCCCGCATTACCAATTTATTTCCAAATGGCAAATAGGACTCTACCCATAAAATACACCACTGTTGAAATCCTCCCCAATGGCAATGGGGAGTTTCGTTCGCGTCTAGAGCGCCTATAGTGCGAGCGACTTTTTATTCCTTCCCGTAAATTACACATAGAGCACCAAGTGAAATGGAACGAGTTACCTCCCTCCGTCACAAACCTTTTCCTTCAAAGGGGGTGGTGATAATTTTTCAACGAGCCATAAGTGGTGTGAGAGGACGAAGTGCGTTCTTTTTATGGCTCACTCGTCCACACAGGCGAGTTTGAAGCCGAAGCTTATGTCGAAGTGACTCCAGTCCCCTTCTCATTGGAAATATTATCCCAAAAGCTAGAAGCCAAGGGGTTTCTGAGCCCTGGCCGGTACGGGTACCCCACTAATGCCGCCATAATTTTGAAAAGTATGTGCATCGCCCTCCTTGCATCCAGAGAAAATTGGGATCATGAGACTTTTTCGGTGGGAAATCTTAAGGACAAAGCTCGCATCATTTTACAAATCGTATGCGCCAACATCCTACAAACTTCAAATGATTCGGCGATGTGTTCTCGCCAAGCCACCCTTGAATACCACCTCTTCGATCCCCACACCATTATCCATCTTGCCTGAACCTTCTACACCAATATTCTTTACGTGACCATGGATCAAAAGGGTAAGGCCCCTCTCCAATATCCCCTCCTCATCACCTCAATCCTCACTGATGTCGGTAATCCCCCCCCCCCCACCGAGTGGTTCCCCGGATTCCAAATCCCATTGGGCAGGAATCCCGCATGAGGACTGAAAACCAAATGGAGGTGATACGAGCCGCGAGGGTGGATGATGATGAGGAGGAGGACGAGGACGAGGAGGAGGCTATGGATGTTGGGATGGAAGACGATAGGGAATAAGAGTATGACGAAGAGGCTGATTCGAATTACGAGTTAGTGGGTGCGGATTTCGATCGTCGCATTTTTGCGCTTGAAACACGCTTTGACGAGTTCATCAATGAATATCGTGTTGACCGTCAAGCTTACCAGCGCGATACAAGCATGATGCATCGCCTCCAAGCCAAACTTTATCGCCTTCATATGGGTCCCGATGTTCCACTGTCAGCGTATTTTTATGACCCGTATTACCCCATCGCTCCCGGTACCTCCCATCCACCCCCACGGTAGGCCCTGTTTTATTGATGGTGTGTTGTCTTGGTTTTCTTTATGAAGTTCGTTGTTAGTTTTGGAATTTTACTGATTTGTCACAATGAGCTATGTATCTCTCTTTCAAGTTCTTGTAATCCTTGTTTAGTAATATAAAAAAATTGCACTTTGCCTTTGTTTATTTTTACGCGCTTTGTTTTGTTTTAGATTTTAGTCCTTTTGCATAGGGACTTTTCAAAAGTCGAAGTTAGGGGGGTACGCATGCACTTTAAAAAGTTCACAAAGTCCAAAATGCCCCCCAAAAAAACAAAAAAATTAGAAATTTTCAAAAAAAAAGAAAAAATATTTTCCTTCAAAATAGATAAAAATTGGAATTTAAATTTTTCAAAAATATCACAAAAATTTATTTAAAGTCTCAAATTGTAAAAATTCAAGTGCACAAAGACGAAATTGACTAAAGATGGAAATTGAAAGAAAATTGACAACTTTATGAATAAGTGTGGACATTAACTAACCCAGAGAGATTTCGAGCCTATCACTTTTTTAGAGTATTTAAACCAATCCGAGTTAAAATTAACTCAAAGTTCAATTTTGTTATAAAAAATTCGTGGAGGATCTCATTACCTTTGTTTTGATCAGTTAGGGAAATGTGTGTGATGTTACCTCGAAAATCGTCTTAAAACATCTCTAAACTAAATTATTCTCGAGGCGCATATGATAAATTAATTAGTAATTCGGACAATGAAGTAGGCCCTCATTTGTTTACCCAAAACAATAGCCAAAAAAAGTCGTGAAAATTATACCTTTTACAAACCCACTTGAGCCTAATAAAAAAAATCCTTTTCGTTTGATTAACCCGAAAAACTTATTAGCCCGGAATTGTGAAAATGGAAAATTCAGAAATTCAGTCCAAACGGTGCGATAAAAAGGGGCGAGAAAAAAATGGAATAATGCTCAAAAAAATAGAAAGAAAAGAAAAGTGTGCAACATAGAAAAAAATAGAAAAAGAAGAGAAAAATTAGCAAAAGCCCGAAAAAAGCACTAAAGGACATCATAAGAAGATTTCCCAATTCCGAATTATCCAACCATCTCATTATACCCAATACACGACAAAATCCAAAAAAGTCCTAACCGAGTCTGAATTGCGAAATTAATTACCGCGTGAAGAGCCTAAGACACAAAAAAGATAATAAGAGAGATTAATTGGTGTGGATAAGAGGCAATGTTTCCCAATGATCGTATTCCGATGAAGAGATCCTTTCACCCAAATAAATTTCGTAATTCAAATTGTATGCATGGATTTATGTTCCATTATATTTACTCTTTTATATCACGCATACAGAGAGAATTATCCACATTCCGAGTGATTCGTTTGTGAGAACATTCCGTGAGAATTGAATCAAAACTAATTTTTGAAAAGTAACGTAATGATCAATCGGTGGAAGTTAGCGGTTTAATTCTAGGCTTCGCACACACACCACAAATTGAGACTTGTGAATATAAATTTATGGTGACTATTTTTAGAAAGGTTTAAATTGTACAATTTTTAAGTATTTTGAATTTTTGTTTGAGTCAAAAAATGAATTTTGTGCGTATATTTACTGCAAACCTTCACGAGACACAACTCGTCCTACTAGGGTAACCTAGGGGTTTAAAGGCTTGTTGCATAAGCTAAATGCAATCTCTCGCCCGCGAAAGAGGTATTCTATCCTAATAACACGTTTTATAAGAGTTTGACCTTGTTTTGATTCTTTTACATTGCTTGGGACAATCAAAGTTCTAAGTTAGGGGGTTTGATTAGGCATAAATTCTTCATATTTATCCCCGTAATTTAGAGTCTTTAAACACTACATACGGTGTAATTTGCATTGATTTATCACATATCATTGCTACTGACATTTTCTAATCCGTATGCCGAGTTTTGGGTATTTTTCATCGATTTTGCAAGTATTTAGTGCACACAAAGAAAGAAACAAACCGGAAGGAAGAAATAAGAGATAAGAAGAAAAGTCAAAGGGAAAAAATAGTAATTTTATATCTAGAATTTGAATGAGAAGCCTGAAGGAGAGTTGAAGACTTCGAGTCCATGAGCATGTAGGAAGAAACTTCATCCAAATCCGAGTTCCGGGTAAAAAGTACGAAGAGTCAAAGTTGAGAAGAAATCAAAGAGAAAAAGGGAAAAATAAAAAAAAATGGACCGAACTGAACCGATGGAGATATCACTAAAGTGGTCCCCTGAACTGGACTCACCAAACTTAACCATTGAAGAGGAAAAACAAATCGGTCCGGTGGCTGTAAATGTTCTGAATAAGGCAAATCGGACCGACGAAAAGGAAAAACGAACTGGTCTGATGTTGTTAAGACTTCTGTATAAGGCGAACCGAACCGATACCGCTGGAACAGAACGGTTCGGCTAAGGGAAAACTTATGTATGATGTGGGCTAGTAACCTCATATATGTAATGCTTGAGATTAATAAATACTTAATTTAATCAATTATCTAATTCACGACTAGTTTTATATCCGGTAAACATACTAGGGTTCGAGGGATTGTAGTCTAACCCAACTTTCTCATTCATATTTAGTTAATCACAGCTAGTTTAAGTCTGCATGCGTAGTTTAATTTAGTAGTTTAACTTAAATTGCACTCCGTTAGTAGATCAAATTCAAATCCCATCATCTTTTCATTCTTTTTCTGAATCAGCTTAGGATTAGTCATCTTACCTATCGTCGTCACGAGAGATCGTCCTATTTTCCTGAGGATTCGACCCCGTCTTACCGGGTTTATGTGACACCCCGCCCAATTAAATATCGGGCGATCACTCCTTTATTAAATTAAATCAAGGTAAACAGTTGGTTCATTCTCAGCATCACTGTCGATAAAAATAAATTTTCCAATTTAACACCCTAAATAATTAAGCTAAGTGTCAAAAACATTTTCATACAAACTTTCCAAATTTTAATTAACGAAAAAGATTTATTTAATTAAAACAACATTTCTACAATTTAGAATCACACCACAATAAACCAAATAACATAAACCATTCGTCAATCGAATGTCAACATATGAAACTAAAATCACAAATCCATCCTGAATAAATCCCATAGAACAATACTGGAAATGACTGAAATATAAATGTCCCGATAACAAATAAATAATGGAAAGGGAGACACGTGCCCAATAAATGAGAGTGCTAGAAGTGGAGTCAATAAAAGAAGTCACTCAAGTGACCTGCAACTCCCACCTAAGCTGCAGCACGTTCCTCTCAAGGGATCCTAAGCAAGACGCCCCTGTGGCTGGGCACCTAAAAATATACATATATATACAAGAGAGAGAGAGAAAAGAAACAGGTCAGAGCCCGAAAGTGTGTTTGATTTTAAAATACGTTTAGCAAGTATTTAAATTGATACAGGCCAATGCAATAACATATTAGTACGTCACTCTCTTGAGAAAATACTCACCTCTCTTCTAATGTGCACACCTATCGCACTAACCTTCCCCACGGTTTCTTATCATTTAACGCACTAGTCTTTCTAAAAGATTTAACTTAACTTAGATTACTCGCAAGATTTATAATTCACGACTCCATTTTAAAAAGAATGTTCCAAACAGTAATCAAAGTCCTCCATTTTAACTTTATAAAATCAATAAAGTTTTACAGTGACATCTTATACTTTTTCAAAACAAGTATTTAATGAATTTGAGTCAACAACCATGTCCTACTTATCAAATCTCAGTAGACAGTTTCAAATATCATAATCTCATATATATATTAACTACTCGTATAATATATATATATATATAACAGCACCCCGAATAAAACTATGGTGCGTGCATACTTCCACTATCCAAACCCCATACCACTCAAATCAAGGGGAATACAAATTCGGAATCACTCTCGAATTGTATTAACACATAAACAAATAATATCGAGGCGAAGCATAGATTCCAAGTCTCTAAGAGGATGGCACATACTCGCGTCTCTTAGGACCGTCTGAACTATCAATTCGATAGCCTGTACCAAGGATATCTATCTTCTAGGGTACAAGTCAATATCCCCCATAAAGGTCCCATCGAGATAAGACTGTCCCAGCGCGGAAACCTCAAGGATAGCAAGTAGCGCGGTATGTTTTTCACATGTATATAATATATGTACACACAATCATATAAATATACCACTTTATCATATTAACATAGGTTCTTCACATTACCCATAATTATACCATTTATCCTAAATTTCACATTTAGAGAAATACGTATAAGGTTTCGTTCCTAACCTTAACTCGAAGGGTTTTCTCACTTATTACCTAACACTCGTGGGCTATATCCTCACAAATCTAAATTTCAGTAAGTGTCTTTATTAGGTTCCAACGTAACTCTCTTACGCACCTCACTCCTTTAAATTCATAAATCCATTAACCTAAAGTAAATATCCCATAAATACCATTTTCGTTAAAGATTAAAGGTTCCATTATTTATTCATATCCCCTACTGGTCCTCAATGTCTCCCAAATCAATTTATCAAGAGTGCCCAAGAATTATAACACGACAATTTGAATTTAACGCATTTAAAGAGGGAATTAGGAGTCTGCCAGGAGGGGTCGATCGATCGAAGCTTGGGGCTCGATCGATCGAACCTTCGATCGATCGAAGCTCTAGGCTCGATCGATCGATCAAGCAGGTCTGGGCAAACTTCTGCAGAATGCAGTTACGGGTTTCATCCAACTTCTTCATCTAAAATGATGTGTTTCCATTCTAATCGCCCCAAAAATCCTACTATCATCATTATAACATTATACCAGGTGTTTATAACGTAAAGCATGCGTGTAACTATCATTAAACATGGATAATTAACTCAAAATCCCATCTAATCATCAAGAACCCCAGAGTTTTCCTAAAACAAGGTTCTAATCTGTTTTTACCAGAAATTCCTTCTAATTTAACATCAAAATTTCGTGGGTTATATTCCTCTACATGGCAAGGGTTCCAGAATTTCCATATTATCAAAACTACATGCATTATCCTAACACAATTTGAGTTTTCTTCCATAGTTTCCATCTCTAAACAATCCTAGACTAATATAAAGATTGCATTAACAAAAATACGCAAGTCAAATACTTGCCTGGGATTTTTGGTATGCAGATTTCCGGATGATTTTGGTATGACTGCGTTCCTTGTCTCGCGATCTACGCGGTGGTGGTGGTGGCGGTGAAATCCGGTGGCTTTTTGGCCTTGAATTTGCCTTGGAGCTCTCTCCTCTCTTCTCCAATAGCCTTCACTTGATTTCTGAAAGTTGTAACCCTAAAAGGCTAACCTAATGGCCGATAAAGATGGCTGAAATTCGTGGGTTTAATTACCCAATTATGTAAAATGACTAAAATGCCCTCCCGAGGTACTAATTAGGCCTAAAAATGCCCCGAGACCCAAACTAAACCCCCGGGTACACTTTTCTGACTATCTCGACCCATCCGGACGCGTTGGCGCGCTCAAAACGACCATACGAACTACTTATAAAATATTCACTTTTTATTTAACAAAATTAGTCCCGACGTGACACGGGCACGTCCCAACTTAAATTTCCAAAATAGTCATTTAATTCACTTATGACATTCAATATAACCAATATAGTATATCACTATGCTCATTAGTAATATTCAACAAGTTTCCCATAATTACTAACTCTCGTCACGTTAATAATTATAACATAATTAATTTCCGGATTTTTATTAAATAATCATTCTCATTAAATTTAATAAATCCCCAAATTAATATAGCATAAAAATACGGGGTATTACAGTTTATTACTTATGCGACCGATTTGCACTTGAACCAATATAAGCACACATTAGAGACATATTTTCAGTCACGTCAGCGATCTTACGCCCTAATAGACATGCCAAACCACACGTTTGTACGTCTAGTCCTTAGAATGACCTAAATTAGAATGGCTTGGAATATCTCGAATATATGCTAATATTAAAGTCAAAAATTGAGATATTGTGCACCTCTGGAGCTTTCTCCCTCTCGATCATTTAATTGCCCTATGTTCTCACTTAAGCCACATCTCTTCGGTCCCTGCTAACAAAAGAGGTTAACCAGTAACGAGGCGATCCTACGCCCCAATAGACGTCGTCGAAACCTGATATTTCTATGTCTAGTCTGCAGAGTGACCTAAAATAAAAGGGGTTAGAATATATTTTAAATCTTTTCTGAAACGAAAGTTAAAAATTGAGATATCCGATATCCCCTAAATATTTCTCCCTCTTGATGTTTTAATTGCCCTATGTTCACACTTAAGCCACCTCTCTTCAGTTCCTACTAAGTATAGAGGTTAACCACTAGTGAGGCAATCCTACACCCCAATAGACATCGCTAAAACCTCGCATTTTTACATTGGTCCCCAGGGGGACCTAAAATAGAAGGGTGGGAATATCTAGAATCCTTTCGAAAACCAAAGTCAAAAAAAGAGATATCCTCCCCCAAGGAACTTTCTCCCTCTCGGTGTTTTAATCACCCTATGTTCACACAAGACACCTCTCTTTAGTTAATACTAACTAAAAAGGTTAACCAATATCAAGACGACCCCATACCCCAATAGACGTCGCTAAAACCCCATGTTTCTACATCAGGTCTCTAGTGCAGCCTAAAATAGAATGGGTTGGAAAATCTTCAATCTTTGCTAAAACCAAAGCCAAAAATCGCTATACCATACCCCCCGGAGATTTCTCCATATCGGTGTTTTAATCACCCTATGTTCACACTTAAGCCATCTCTCTTCAGTTCTCAATAACTAAAGAGGTTAACCAATAGCAAGTCGATCTTATGCCCAAATAGACGGTGCCAAGACCTCATATTTGTAAGTCTGGTCAGCAGAGCGACCTAAAATAGAATAGGTTAGAATATCTTGAATCTTTGCTATAACCAAAGTCGAAAATCGAGATACCCTGCACCCCGGGGGGCTTTCTCCCTCTTGGTGTTTTAATCCCCCTGCGTTCGCACTTAAACCACATCTCTTTAGTTCCTACTAACTAGAGAGGGTAACGAGTAGAGAGGCGATCCTCACCCCAATAGACACTGATAAAATCCCATATTTCTATGTCTAGTCCCCAAAGCGAACTAAAATAGAAGGCATTTGAATATCTTGAATCTTTGATAAAATCAAAGTCGAAAATCTAGATACCCTCCACTCCCCTGGGTCTTTCTCCCTCTTAGTGTTTTAATCTCCCTATGTTTACACTTAAACCACCTCTCTTCAGCTCTACTAACAAAAGAGGTTAATCGGTAGCGAGGAGATCCTACTCCCCAATGACCGTTATTAAAACCCTGTATTTCTACGTCTGGTCCCCAGAGCGATAAAAAATAAAAGGGGTTGGAATATCTTGATTCTTTGTTAAAATCAAAGTTAAAAATCGAGATACACTGCACCCCTATGAGCTTTCTCCTTATCAGTGTTATATTTTCCTACGTTCGCACATACATCACATCTCTTCAGTTCCTACTAACTAAAGAGGTTACGTTTGGTCCCCGTAGAGACCAAAAATAAAAAGGGACCGCTTATTAAAATAATGGGTGGCCAACCCTCTACTAAAATAAAATAGAAATATCAAATGGTTCATTCTTAGCAACACTATCAAAAAACTAATAAATTATTAACCACATATTATTTAATCAAGCCTTGTGTCAATTTTAAACTTTAATTAAATTATCATAAATAAAACCATTCATCATACACCATTCCAAATGAATAAGTAAATAAACAATCACATAATTAAATCTAAAATGATGGAATAAAATAAAATCCACTAACCGAATAAACCATCGGTTTACAATCCACTACAGTAATCCGATAAAGCTAAATTAAATAAAGCTGAAATTAGAACTGACATTGGGCGATATGCCCGGATAATAACTGACTGAGTCATATCTATAATCTCAAAATAGAAAATGACTAACCAATCCCAATAACACTCCGCATAATTGACCTGGAAATGATAATCATGCCTGGCATCCCTGTGGTTGGACACCTAAAAGTTTTTGAAAATATTTTGATATGGGTCAGAGCCCAAAGCCTTTTGAAAATATTTTATAAGTGTTTAAAATACATTAATAAATATGTCCTGTAATCTTTCACATTAAAATCGGTGTCGCACTCCCATGAGATACCTCTTGCCCCTCATCTATCGTGCGCACCTAATGCATGTATTCTAGACACCCTAGTTATGCTACCCAGCCTAACTAGTATCAATGCTCATCATAATCCCATACGCTGCCTTATGCCCCACATATACTTTTATGTAACTTGGAATTCACATTAAGCTTTTGCATCTTATTTTTCATTATAAATCTCATTTATAATCTTATCAATTCATTTCACATAACTTCACCGGTTATTAATTCAATGATCACACATTTGTGTCATACACCCGTATATATTTTTCTTCACATTTATATACGTATTTTTATATCACATCAAGTATACATACATAAATATCACTCATTATATATGCATAACTGCAATCCCGATATCATTACCTTGCGAATGCGAATCACTAGCATGCGATCAAGCTCTAGGGAATATAAACCTCTACCTGAACAACCGGATTGAAATCTTACTACCAAACCAAAAATATAAATGCAACCCGGAGGCAGTCATAGTCATACATCTAAGGGACGTAATAATACCACATTACCCCTACCAGACTCTAAACCCAGACATAGGGTGGTCATGCGACTGACCTATGACCCAGGGGACTGATACTACACCAGTTGGGATTCATCAGGAGAGATCGCCCACGGTGCGGAACCTCCGCCGATAGCATATCCGCTAATATGGGTATGTTTTAGATAAATATATCAACTAACCGTGCATGTCACTCGTAGCACTAGCCTATTATTACCGAGTCTAATCCTGACTCCCGAAATATAAATAATATCTTATTTAATTCATTCACCAATATAATAATACTCGTGGACAATTAGCCATTCCCAATCAGCCCTTATCCAAGTCTATCTGAATTTTTCATCAAAAGTTCATTATTTATTTTTCCTGAGTGTTTAGCATCCGAAACACCCTAAATGTCACCCCAGATTTATCCCAACCATCCCAAGATAATTTATCATATTTCAAGAATTTTTTCAAAATTCGTAAACTCATTTATGGACATCTTAAACCATCTCGGAGTCAACTCTATCACCAAATAATTATAACAAACAAACTGACCAAGACATGGCAGCCGAATAGAGTGAAAATCCATAACTGTAGGCCTGTTTTATAACACGGAAAAATTTGATCCAAACATTATCCAAATCACTAATTCAACTTAAGATTTGGATTCTACATGAAAAAATGGATCAGGTATGTGTTTGAGTTTTTCTCAAATCTCTTTCAAAAGCACTCAAAAAGAAGATCTAAAGCTCTCCAAACTGACTCTTCTCATTCCCCTCATTTTTGCTTCTTTTCAGTTTCATTTTTGGCCTCTCTATTTGATCTTCTTACAATTAGAATCAGCCCTAACATTACTTATCATTAATATACATGTTTTCACATATCAATTGATCCAATAACCATCTAAACATGTGATCCAAAATAAATTTCCCAAAATTAATTAACATCTTAATTCTAACATCAAAGTTCACTATTTTTCTATATTTATCAATTAGGATCACATATATTCCCATCATAATTCCAATTTAGATTTTTAAATCAAAATTTTAACCTTTATGTAGGATTCATATCAGATTTCATATAATTTATTTATCAAATTAATTTTCATGAAATCTTTTCAATAAATCCATTTTGATAGGTAAATCCCACCCAAAAGTTCATATTCATTTTTCACCAATCAAAATATGAACTAAAACATAACATATAATATCAAATCAAGTTAAACATAACATACCGCCCCCCTCACCTACTCACCATCCACCTAGTGATGCGATGGCAGTTCTGGCCAAGATTGTTGGTGGCAAACCCCTACCACCCCCGTCTTCTACTTCTCTACCTTCTGCAATTCGTGGGAAAATGGTTTCCCAAACCCCTTCCCCTGTGTTAGCTATTAATGAAATTTTATGCTTTGATGAGTCCGCGGACCCTACCCATCCAGTTTTGTCTAAGATGGATGAAAGATGGGACAAGGACGACATCGCTGATAAAAATCTGAGTCCTCAGGAGCTCCTCTAAAGAAGGAATATCCTTCGGAGTTTCCTTATGAGCAAAGGCTAATCTCTTGAAGACATACATAAATACTCGATCGCTTCTGAACGGAGATAGGGTGGGGATCAACCTTCTATGGCAGCGGAGATGGCAGTGGGTTTTAAATCTGACTCTAGCAAAGCCAGATGCGATGGGATCAAGAGTATAGTTGCTGGTTTAAAAGAGTCCGCTGTTGGAAAGGGTTCTGAGGATTTAGCTACTGAAAGTATAATCTCCACCCTTCCTGCTACTATGACGGCAACTACTGGCGGGAAGGACATTGATAATGAAACTTTGGTTGTCCCAATGTCTCAGGTAAGCAACACAGCATGTAAAGAGAGGACTTGGAGCTCGGTGACAGCAGATAAGAAGAAACCCAAACTTCGACTTACCTATCATCAACCTTGTATGGTGAACTCCACCATTACTGTCAACCCACCTATTAAGGTTTCCATTAGAGGTCATGGGCGATGGGAGAATAGCATGGTTGGGTACTTTTTAGGGAAAAAACTCCCCTTTTCCCTGGTGAACGCAGCTACCAGACTTTGGGGTATGTATGGAATGACCAAGGTCATATCCCATGATAATGGGTTTTTCTTCTTCATGTTTGACAACCCAGTGCAGCGTGACGAGGTACTGGATAATGGGCCTTGGCATTTTGCAGGCATGTCCATAAATGGCAAGCGAATTCTAACTTCAATAAAGATACCATAAGGAAAATCCCTATATGGGTCAAATTCCATGACATATCACTCCAATTATGGACTGAGGAAGGGATTAGCTACATTGCCAGCTCTATGGGACTTCCTTTGTACGCTGATGCGATGACTAAAGAAATGAATAGAATAACATATGCTCGAATCTGTATAGAGGTTGAGGCCATGGAGACCTACCCTAACAGCATTAATGTTATTATGGAGGATGGTGCTAGCGTCCCAATCAGAGTGGAGTTTCAAGCCAAGCCTCCCTCATGAACAAAATTCCTAGTGTTCGATCACAACCTCAACGCATGCCCAATTCACATAAATGATGACCAAGCGCTAAGAAAGGTCTCCAAGACCAAGGTTACCACTCCAACGGCGATAGAATGGAAACAGGTTACAAAAGACAGGACTTTAGCGAAATGCACTTCTAAGGAGTAAGATGGACACTGCCAAAGACAAGTTGACTTACTTACTGTGGCCAAAGTAATCCCTGAACAGAATAGCTTTGCCATTCTTGCTACTGAGGAGGAGGAGGAGGATCCGACAGCTAGTGGTATTAAAGATGTTGCGGGAATAGAGAAGGTGTCACAAGAGGAAAATACCCCTGCTCTGAGTGGTATAGTACTCAAGGTGAGAGCCATTAATGAAATGGCTAAAAATATCTCTACTTGTGACCTTAACAGAAATTCTGCCATTAAGAAAAAGAACCAAAACAAGAAAGGAATGAGGTGAGATGATCCTTGTTTGATCTTGGTTTGTTGTTATTGTTATGTCCCGTGTGTTGGGGCTTGTTTTTGTATTGTTCCTTTGTGGGGGTGAGGTATGCCCCACTCCCAGTGTGCATGTAATGGGGTGTCCTAGTGGATGCCTTCTTTGGCCTTTAGGCCCTGTTTTGGTTGATTTCCCCCATGGGGTATGCCCTTGGGGTCTCGAGGAGTTTCCCCTCCTCTAGCTTGTAACTAGTTCTTTTGTCTTTATATACATAACTTTTCCCCAAAAAAAAAGTTAAACATTTGCCTGTAGTTGTAGAAATCTGATCTTGCTCTATGAGATCTTCAATCCGTAATGATCCAAGTTGCAGAATTGTTTAATCTTCTACTGGCATGTTGTTCTTGAATTTTCTCTTGAATTCCCCATCTCCTTTTGCCTCTCTCTCAAGATAAAATGATTTATAATGATATATGGTTGCCTCCCTTCTCTAATACCCTTTTAACTTCCCCTAATCTTGAAATTAGGTCAAATAATAATATTTAAATGACCAGAATACTCCCGTATGGGTCTCATATGGGTTAAAAAGTCCATGAACCGTGATTATAAGCCCAGAGTACCTAATTTTGACTATCTCGACCCATTTCAAATCATCTATGCACTCGAAATCACAATCTGAGTCACCTATCATCAATTTAACATCTTATTTCTAACATGACCCCACATGTGTGTCCCGAAAAGAAATCATGTCAACCCGTTGCTTTTACCCACTTATAACGTAATATAAAATAATGCAATTTCTTTTACTTATCACACAAGTAAATATAATAACACATAAATATTAATCCATTTCTCTCTACATAATATTTATTTACTTCAGTTTATTTTTCAATTTAATTAAATTACTATTACACATGTAATTTAAGTATTTCCAAAAATATTGAGGGGTTACCCGAAAGTCTTTAATCGTTGATGAAATCAAATTTGTCAAGATATCCTGCATACACACAACCTTGAGCAATCTCCTTATCGGTGTTTCAATGGCCATACGTTCATACTTAAGACACCTCCCTTTAGTTCCTATTAACTAAAGAGCTTAACTAGTAATGAGGTGATCTTACACCCCAATAGACACCGCTAAAACCCCACGTTTTATGTTTGGTCTTCAAAGCAACATAAAACACAAGGGGTTGGAATATCTTGAATCTTTGTTAAAACCAAAGTCAAAAATTGAGATACCTAATACCCATCAAATCTTTCTCCCTTTCGATGTTTTAATCGCCTCATATTTTCACTTAAGTCACCTATCCTCAATTCGTACTTTTGATTTAATTAAGTGTTCATACAAATATGTGGTCCAAATTTAAATTCAATAAATCGAGCACGCAAATACTCGAATAAGTAAGGATAAATTCCTTAAAAGGGAAAACCCTTTATTCAACACTACAAAAGATTTGATAGACACATTCAACTTAAAAACTACTTAGAATAACTAAGTATGATGTGCGGTTCTCCAAATCTTCTACAGCAACGGCACAGTCCATCACCGTCCATAGGAAGCAACCTTCCATCGGTATCCACCGATCATCCTTCTTCTTCAGCAATAGTGCCTCAGCTCCATAAATCAGCAGTAGAGATTAATCTCTACAAGAGTGTTCAAACTAGAAAGGTTCTTTCTAATTTGATAGTGCGATCTTTAAGTTTCTAAGGGATTTGGAATAATATTCGAAGAGTCTGATCACAAATAGAACTCAAAAAGGATGTGAAAAGCTTTCAAAAAGAGTTCAAGGAGACTCCAATCCTGCATCTCTATTTATAAGAAAAGTAGTTACAAAAGGATAAATACTAGAGATTTGGATCAGAGTTAATTTACAAAAAAAAAAAATCTCGCGCGTTCGTTCGTTCGAACGAAATGTACCTTGTCCGAATGACACCCCATTTTTCATTGGATCGAGTATCTAACAACATATCGAACGAAGTTCCAGATCTAGATGAAAAATTACCTCATTCGATTGTTGGAAGGCTCGTTCTAACGACCTACCCACTCTCGTTCTAATGACTTATAATGAGGATTCTAACGAGATTCCATAGCTTGCCCAAAGGCATCGATCTAGATTTCGTTCGAACAAAGAAAACTCGTTCTAATGACATAGAATAGTTCGTTCGAAAGAAAAGTTATTCTCATTCTAACGAGTTGGCAAGCTTTTCAAAATTTTATGAAAAAACATTTTGAAATACAAAAATCTTAGAAATTCTAAAACCTCTGGAAAAATAAAGTTTTACCAAATTCATCCATAACTTCTTCTAAATGTTATTGAGACGTATGATTCTTCAAACTTACAAAAGTCTTCAACTTTATCTTCGAATCCATAGAAGCCATGAAAGTGTAGTGTAGGTGTAACGAGATAAGCTATGACACCTCACCTATTCTAATAACGAGTGGCCAATCCTCTACTAAAATAAAACAGGAATCTCAGCCGGGTTCATTCTTAGCATCACTGTCGAAAACGAAATTAATTACTAATATCCTATTAAGCCCGGTGCTAATTCTAAAACTAAATAAGTCGCCTTATTAAAACATTCAACCATTTGAATAACTATTCCCATAATATAAATAAACATTCATCTCAAGAATAAAATGAATAATTATGACATAAATCAAATAGAAATAATCGAATAACACTCGGCAACTCCAAATACAATCATCCAACTGATAATGAAATTATGTAGCGAAGTCGAAAAAGGAAAGTTATTCAATAGTGGGAGACACAACCAAAATAAAAGAAACTGAAATAACATCCTATATAGGTAGAAATGATAGAAGCATCTAAGTGAATCTTGCATCCACAGTTGTTGTAGCATCGTCTGACTGGAAGGACAGTTAAGCCTGGCATCCTAGTGACTGAGCACCTAAAAGGTTTTTAAAAAGATTTTTGATATGGGTCAGTACCTAAAATCATTTTTAAAATATTTGTAAGTATTTAAAACGAAATGATGAATATACAGAAGAATTATTCATATTCAGATGGTGTCACATTCGCATGAAATTATCCCAGCCCCTCATCTATAGTGCGCACCTAATGTATGCATTTTAATTTCTAGTTATTCTACCCCTCCTAACTAGTCTAGTCACTTAATGTAGCCCAATACGCTAAACCTCTAGTCTAACCGTTCTACACGTATTATACTTTGCTTTGTTCTTACATAAGCTATATCATTAAATTCTCAATTTTATTCTTAGAGTTAAATAATGAGCATAACTGTACACTAGTTGTAATTTCATATTTTTATCACACATATGCCTATAACGTTCGTTTATACATATATACACAGCATCCCTGAGTTGTCCTCCCGAATGAATTCCCTAGCATGCTATCATGCTCGAGGTATGTCACGAACCACTCCTGGGCCATCGGGTTAGAATCTTACCACCGATCCCAAATCGTAAACACATAAACTGAAGGCGGTCATAGACATACATATGTTGGTCATAACCATACCATATTACCCCACCGAACTCTAAACTCACATACATTAGTCATGTAACAGTCCTATAACTTGGGGAAATGACCCAACACCTGTTGGTCACGCTAGGGTCGACCTCCCACTATGCGCAACCTCCAACGATAGCATCCCTAGAGACCTATGTTCATATATATCAATCTCACACACGCACACACACGCCCATATATATATATATATATATATAACTTTTTTTTTGGTAAGTAAAATGAAGTAAATATAAACAAAGGGATTACAAAGCTATGGAAAACCTCAAGCACAAGAGGAGAGGATGAGGGCATTCCCAAACATCAAAGCATAACTTAAACAAAGAAAAGAAACTCATACAACTAAACTAATCAATCATAGAGGACTCAGGGAGGTTCCAATGCAAACAAGCCATCCAATTGTAGTAGTTTCTTCTAGCTTTTTTCCATGTTAAGATTTTGCACCTCATCATGAACTCAATGTCCAAGATCAGCTCATCAGGATTCTGGGAACTTCTTCTATGTATCCTATTGTTTCTTTCCATCCAAAGGCAATAAATAGTAGTGGAGAAGGCAAGAGTTCTAATCTTTGATATGAAAGAGTTGCCCTGTGCCATTTGCACAGCAGCATTCCTCCTACCAACTTCCCATAGTTCTGTACAGCTGGTTCCTATAGAGGATTTCATTCCAAACCTCCTTAGAGTAAGGGAAACCAGCAAAAAGGTGGTGGATGGTCTCAATCCCACTTCCACAAAATTCCTAGCTGGCATTATCACTTATCCCCCAAACCTCAAGTTTATCTTTGGTGACCAAAGCATTCCTACAGGTTAACCATAGGATGAAGGAGCATTTTGGGATGTTGGCTTTGTTCCAAGCCAAAGCGTGCCAAGTATTGATTGGAAGGTGGTCCATGATAGCTCTCATGGTGGAGGAAGTATTGTACAACCCCTTATGATCAGGAAGCCAAGTGAGGGTGTCCTCCACATCAGGGTTGGGGTTACGAAGGTTGTAATGTTTGATTTCATTAAGCTCTCAGGTGATAGAACTCGACCATCTCCATCAACTACCACTCAGGTAATCAGAAACTTTGGCAGTGGCATTACTAGTTGCATCATAGATGGTTCTGTTACCATATTAGGTTGAAGGGGGGCCTTAGGGTGACAAATATCAAACCATATGAATGTGTTATCCCCATTCCCAATAATGGATTTGATCAAAGGTCTGGCATTATTCTCGAAGCTTCAACACTTTCTCCACGTCCAAGAGGTGTCTGAATGGATATTGATTGTCCAAATGCTTCTATTCTTAATTTTGTACATGTGGCACCACTTCACCTATAAATTGTCCTTCTTCTTACACATATTCCATAAGTGTATCATCATGGAAGCATTGTTCCAGTCTTAGAGACAATTGATGCCAAGCCCACCTTCCTTTTTAGGCTTACAAACCTCCTTCCAAGAAACCTTACCTCCCGTGTGTTTCAAATCAGAACTAGTCCATAAAAAGTCTCTGAGGAGATGGTCAATAGAGTTAAAGACCTTCTTAGGAAGAATGAATAAGCTACTCCAATAAACTTGTGTGCTGAAGAGGACAACCTTAACTAATTGAAGCCTGCCTGTGTAGCCAAGTAACTTGGAGGTCCAGCACCTGACTTTATTAGTAATTCTTTCAATGAGCATCCTACAGTCATCAAATTTAAGCCTAGTAGATATGAGGGGAACCCCAAGGTATTTGAAAGGAGGCTTATCCACCCTGATGCCAATGATAGAAGTCATGAGGTTCAAGTTATCATCATCAATCCCTAAGGTGTAGAGGTTTCTTTTGGCTAAATTGGGAAAGAGGCCAGACAAAGAGGAAAACTCATCTAAGGCTCTATTGATGCATTCAATGGACTAAGTTTCTCCTTTACTGAAGATAATTAAGTCATCGACAAAGAAAAAAGGGTTGATGTTTAATAATTGGCACTTAGGGTGATAAGAGAAGGGAGGTTGGGAGTAATTCTTGTCCATGATAAAAGTAAAAGCCTCCATAATAAAAAGGAAAAGGTAGGGGAGAGGGGACATCCCTGCCTTAGACCTCTAGAGCTATTGAAGAATCCATGAAGTTCGCCATTGAGGCTGACAGAAAACATAGGGGTGATGGCACATTCAGTAACCCATCCAATAAAGATTTGGGGGAAGCCCATCCTGTGCATAATGTCAAAGAGGAAGTCCCAACTCACAGTGTCATAGGCCTTAAGGATGTCAATTTTTAGGGTGCATCTGGGAGTAAGGTCTCTGTGGTATTTCCTCATGATCTCTTGAAGGAGAAGAATGTTGTCAGCAATTATTCTTCCTCCCACAAAGGCATCCTATCTCTCATTGATGAGGAAAGGGAGAATGGGTTTAATTCTATTGGCAAGCACTTTGGAAATACATTTGTAAATGGTATTGCAGCAAGCTATGGGTCTGATGTCCTTCATTTCATTTGGGTTCTCAACCTTCGGGATAAGAGAAAGAATGGTACAATTCCACTATCTAAGCATGCGACCATTGATAAAGAAGTGGGAGACAGTGTTGATCACATCATCCTTAACCACCTCCCAATTAGCTTTGAAGAAGTGAGCATTAAAGCCATCAAGCCCAGGGGATTTGTCAGAGCTCATGGAGAAGATGGCATTTTTTATTTCATCATGAGTGATGGGGTTGACCAAAGTCTCATACTGCATCTGGTTTAAGGTTCTAGGCAATATAAAGTTGGAGCTTTGGTATCTACTAGCCAAAGGGGCTTTGAAGAGGGAGATGAATAAGGAAATGGCCTCCTGTGCCACATTAGCACACCTTTCAATGGTGAAACCCCCACTATTGTTAATGGTGATGATCTTTCTTCTAGCATTGTTCTTGTTCACACTTTTATGAAAGAAGGAAGTGTTCAAGTCTCGCTCCTTCAATTAGTTGATTCTGGATTTCTACTTGTAAAATGCTTCTTCGGTAGCTCTAAGGTTAGCATACTCCCTAATAATACTCTTCTCTTCTTCAATTAGGGAGGATTTGGATCCATCTCTATCTCTGTATCTCTGGATGGCGTGCATTTGGTCTTTCACTTCATTTACACATAAGGAAATGCGGTTGTAGAACTTCTCATTAAAGCTTCTAAGCTTGGGCTTGATCCTCTTGAGTTTAAGAGAAAACCTGTACATAGGATTACCAGGGCAATCTTCACTCCAGGAGTGAGCGAGGATGTTCCATAAATCAGCATGTTTCGTCCAGAAGTTATAGAATTTGAAGGGTTTGGGTCTTCTACCCTCTTGAGGTAGCATATGGGTAATGATGGGGCTGTGATCAGATACACCGCAGCATAAGACCTCAGTCTGAGAGTCAAGAAAAGTAGAGCTCCACTGGTTGTTGTGCAAAACCCTATCAATTCTGGATTGAATATTGTAAGTAGGAGAAGAGTTCTTATTCCAGGTAAACCATAAGCCATTAGAATTCATATCATCCAACTGGGCATCATGAATGCAGTTTTTAAACTCCTACACAGCATTGAAATTAATGTTGTGGATGCCTTTCTTCTCATCATTGTTACGCATAATATTTAAGTCTCCCATAAGGATCCATTGCATCTCATCAGCTGCGAAAGAATTGTTTAGGATGAATTGCCAGAGAGATCTTCAATCCACCTGAGAGTTGCTGCCATAGATAAAGGTGTCATAGAAGACCTTATTAGTTCCAACCATCTCAATATTACAGAAAATGGATTGTGGGTTCTTAATAACAACATCAAGTTTGAGGTGGGAAGGGTCCCAACCAACAATAACATGGGCTACCCCACCAGATGTGGGGCAATTATGAAAGGCATCCCAATTCCAGAAATAGTTCTTAGAGATGTTATCGAAGTGAATACTTCTAACTTTGGGTTTGAGAATACAAATGAGGGATAGCTTATGATCAGCTATGAATCTCTTTATTTCGACTTGTTTGTGGGGAGAGCTAAGTACCCTAATATTCCATGAGGCTAGCTTGGTCATAAGGAATTTTTTTGCTTGCTACCTGACTTATTTTTCCCTTTGATTTTCCCTTGCTCACTGTTGCTAGTGTTGAGAACTTATTATAAATCCTTTAATTTCACATTTCTAGTCACCATGCTATTCTACTCAAGCCTGAAGCCTAATTCTTCCCGAAATCCTAACTCGATTTCATAATCATTGCCCGAGTGTTATTCACCTTAATACACACGTAATCTCTTATCCCGATTTACACCACGTCTAACCAAAGGGACATTCTAATTTCTTTTTTATATTCCCAGAAGTTATATTCCATTTATCAGACTCCATAACCCAAGACAAACCCTAAACAGTCCATAAAAAACACAATAACCAAGGGAAGAAAATCATCTGTGCCGAACTGATTTGCCTGACTGGCCGAAACGGTTCGGTTGGCGAATCGATTCGCCCCTACCTAGATAATCGATTCGATTTTCGATAGTAAGACTAAATTATTTTGAGGGGATTCATCTTTTTCCCTTTAACATTACGTGTTACAATATTCACCCAAGCCATACTACGAGTTCTAAATCAATCCCAAACATATTATCACATATTTCTATATATGAAACAACACGATAACATCTAATCCAATGGGATTATCAATTATCATCAAGAATTACACATAGTTTCAACCCTAATTCAAGATTTCATCAATTATTGTTTTCATCATCCCAAGATTGCATCTTTATAATTTATTTCACATCAGATTTAACATGTAATCATATTCGAATTCTTTCTCGATGAATTCATTCACAAAAACCCCCGTTTTACATGTTTATCCCACCCAAAAATTTGAAATCTACACTAGGGATTATAGCAAGTTAAATACTTGCCTTATGATTGAAGAGGTTCTGAGTTCACCCCTTCTAGTCCCTCTTTTGATGGTGTTCTTGAGCCCGGAATGATTCAATCTCCTTCCCGGATCGCTTTCTCCCTAATTTCTTCAATTTCTTCATCTCCTTTCTCCCCTCTCTCAAAGCCTTAGTCTCTTGGATGGTGGAATGGTTGCCCACTCCATACACCTTTCCTAATTATAATCCTAAACTCCACTAATTATGAAATTAAGTCAGGTATAAATTTGTAAAATGACCCAAATACTCTTTTACGGATCTCGTTTAACCTAAAAAACCCCTAATACGCAAATACAACCCTCGGGTACCTATTTCTGACTATCTCGGCCCATTTTGGATAATCAGCGCACTCGAAATCACCATACGAGTTATCTAACATTAATTCTCCATCTCATTCCAAATGCGACCCAACCCAATCCGCACGTCCCGAATGAGATACCGTTAAACTCGTCCACTTTACTCACTTACGACGTAATGTAATTTAACATATTTTCATTTACTTATCACCGAAGTAAATATAATTTCACATAAATATTAACACTTTTATTCGCTAATAAATATTTATTTAATTCATTTTATATCTCAATTTAATTAAATTATGTGCACAGGTGTATTTAAAATGCTTAAAAATATGGGGTGTTACATACTCCCCCCTAACAGCGGAATTTTATCCCCGAAATTAGTACATACCTGGTATAAAGAGGTCCAGATATCTTTCTCGCATATCATCATCCCGCTCCCATGTTGACTCATTGGCATTGTTATGCCCCCACTGAACACGAACTAATGGCAATACCTCTGACTGAAGCTTACGCTCGCTACGATCTAGGATAGCAACCGGTCTCTCCCCGTATAAGATTTCGGGTTGTAAATAAATATCCTCCAACGAATGCGCCAATATGCCATGTCACTCCTCTTGTACTTCTTCAGCGACGACACATGAAACACATCTTAATTCCTCTACAGATGCTCTGGAAGGGTGAGCCTATATGCAACTGGCCATATCCTCTCAATAATAGGCAAAGAACCTATATATCTAGGTGTTAACTTTCCCTTCTTCGAAATCGCATCATTCCCTTTATGGGAGACACCCGTAAGAACACCTGGTCACCCATGTGTTTCCTACTTGCATTTGCAAAACTCTTCTGCCTATCCTAAGTTATTCGTATACGACCTCAAATTACCTAGATCTTTGCATAAGTATCCTAGATCATATCCGATCCAAGAAGATTGTTGTCCCCTGCCTCTAACCAATAAGAGGGAGAATGACAAGGTCGGCCATAACTGGTATGAGTTATTATAGGCGAACCCTACCAGTGGAAGGTACTGCTCCTAACCTCTTCTGAAATCAACTCAGTATTGTGACACCCCGACTAATTAAATACCGGGTAGCTACTCCTTTATTAAATTAATTCAAAATGCCAAGTTGGCTCAGTTAATAGCATCACTGTCGAAAACATTTTTATGATTACTAACCACCTAGTATTTGAAAAGTAAGTGCCAAATTTTATTTAAAGTCTGATTAACATGCAACAAGTGTAATGAAGAAATAAATAACACCATTCACCATACTGAAGTAAAACGAATAACCATCACAATAGAGTAAATAAAGTCTGGAGGAAAACTCCTCACTACAATCCCATAACAGAAATAAATAACCGAATACTGAAATAATAGATGCTAAAGTCTGAAAACTGAAATGTAAAAGATGCCTCTAAATAGAAATGGGCAACATGCCCTACAACTGATAGATAGTGACTCTGGAATCCAAAAGATAGAAGCGTCTACAAGAAAATACCTGTAGCTTCCACAACCAGCTACAGCTCGTCACCTGAATGAGAATCCTATGCTTGGTGTCCCTGTGGCTGGGCACCTAAAATGGTTTTACAAGAAAAAGATTTGAAAAGCAAACGGGTCAGAGCCCGAATGTGGAGTTATATTTAAAAAAACCTGCAAGTGCTTTAAAAACATTTAAAACATTAAATGCAAAGTACACGTTAGGACGTACACTCACATGATATTCTCACCTCTCGTCTAACTGTGCACTCCTAACGTAAGTACCCATCTACAACGATATAAACCACTAGCTAAGTGACATCATAACTAGCTAGACTGTAATAGTTCCTACCCTTATTACCCGGTTCTATTAACATATAACGCTCGTAATTAGATAGGGATTTAATGTAAACTCAGATGCTCAATATGCAATATATTTCTCTATCAGCTAACTCATTATGTTTCTCGAAACAATACCGTAATTATTTATACAACATTAACATGAATGTTCTTATTAATTAAGTGTATATTATTCATATCATAAATATACAATACAAGCACCCCGAGAACTAAGCTGCGGTGCACACATACTCTGCTATCCATCCCGGTACATCACGTACATAAGGATCACATATTCCGAATCTCTCAGGAATAGTTCAGATAACACAAATCACAAATAGTGGAGGCGAACACAGTCACATCACATGGGTCACGTACATACCTACGCTCCCACGATCAGCGGACTTATTAACATCCCAATAAGTCTTTCTCTGACCTATGTTCATCGAGGTACCAGTCTATATCCCCCCCGTAGGCACACAAGGATTAGAGGGTCCTAAGCGAACGTAACCTCCCGTGATAGCAAGTATGGTAGGTATGTCATACACACAATTCATATACCAATACTAAGTAAACACACGTCTTAGTAATACCGTATTTTAATCGTAGTACATATCGCATTCTCGTACTAACTTATACTTATCACAATTTATACTATTCCGGTTTGTAATCCTACGCGCCATAATTTACTCTCGTAGTAGACACTCACGTCTCAACCCAAACCGTCCATTGAATTAAATCTCTCGTATATAAATTTATTCCTCGTAATAACCCAAAAGTCCCAATTCTATCCTTACATCATCATCGGAATGTTATCTATGTCCTCGAACAAGCTTACGGGACTCCAAAAATCAAAACAGTCCAAAAAGGACCAAACTGTCAACTCGTTAGAAGTCTCGTTCGAACGAGACTGTTCGAACGAGATTCCTCTGCCAACTCGTTAGAAGTCTCGTTCGAACGAGGCTGTTCGAACGAGGTCCCAGTTCGTTCGAACGAACTGTACCTTCTAACGATATCTCGTTCGAACGAGATATCGAACGAAATCCATTCTCGTTAGCAGCGACTGGTCAACTCGTTAGAAGCTCGTTCGAACGAGTTCGTTCGAACGACCTGGGTAGGGGCTTCTAACGAACTACCCGATTCGGCCCAGATTTTTCCCCAATTCGTTTTTCATCCATTTTAACACCTCAAATCTTCTAAACTAAGTCCCAACAATCGTTTAAGGGTCCATAATCAATACTAAACATATATAGTCACATCCTAACATGTTTTTAAGGGATCAATCCATCCTAACATCAATTAAATTTACAAATTTCTACCATTTTTCCCAATATCTCAAGAACATGAACCCTAACTTTATATCATCATCAAATCCCAGAATTAAATTCATTTTAATTTCTCCTAATCACAGTTATTATGAGAGAAATCATCTACCTATCATTCTACATGCAATTCTCTTCAAAATTTTCAAGATCTAAACTCCAACTACATGGGTTTTCATTCAATCTTTCAAGAACAATCAAAATTCTTCAATTTCTAACATGGAAAAGACATTCTCTGAATTTAAATGGAATAAAGTCACTTGCCTTGATTGTCTCTGAGTTTGGTGTAGGTTTGGTAGAACTTTTCTGCAGAATTTCTTCTCTCCAAGCTCCTTCTCCAATGGTGGCTTAAGGTGGCTAGGGTTTGATTTGGGGAACTTAGAAAACCTAAATGATAACCTACGTAGCCTTCTAGGTTAATATGGGTTGGTTATGGGCTTAGTGGGTCAAATCCACATCAGATTTAATTAACCAATTTTCGTCACTTTTAATTCCTCAAAATGTAAAATTACCAAAATACCCTTTAAGTTGCCGGTATGGCCTAAAAATACCCCGGGACCCAAACTATACCCCCGGCTAGTGTTTTCTGACTATCTCGACCCTTCCGGGCGTGTTGGCGCACTCAAAACAACCATATGGATTATAGATTTTAAATTCACTTTTATTATCAAAATATTACACCGTGACGCGGCGGTCCCACGCGTCTCAACAAAATTTCTAAAATGCCATATATAAATCTCACGACAAATTTCATAATACCAAATACATATATCAAAACATGTATGCACATAATCAAATACCAACTCGCATCTCATTAGTATTTTAACCCGGATTAATTTCCAATTAGTACGCATTTAATTAATTAATCCCAAAAATAAATATAGCCAAAAGTACGGGGTATTACATACTCCCCCCCTAATAACTGAATTTCGTCCCGAAATTCGAAACTAGAAAGTACCTGCTAAAAACAGCTCTGGATAACATTCGCGCATCTCATCCTCTCGCTCCCAAGTGGACTCCTCGACAGTGTGATGTCGCCACTGGACACGCACTAATGGGACTATCTTTGACCGCAGTTTCCTCTCGCTTTGGTCCTAAATAGCAATCGGTTCCTCCTCGTAGGAGCTATCCGGCTGGAGATCGATGTCCTCCACAGCAATGTGAGAATGAGCCAAATTATCCCTAAGGTATTTTCTCAGCGAGGAAATATGGAACACATCATGAATCCGATGCAAATGCTCCGGTAACCCAAGTCTATACGCAACCGGTCCGATCCGCTCAATAATAGGAAACGGCCCCACATACCTTGGTGCCAACTTTCCCTTCTTCCCGAAACGCATAATCCCCTTCATAGGAGACACTCTGAGCAAAACCTGGTCCCCCACTTGGAACTCCCTGAAATATCTCTTCGCATCAGCATAACTCTTCTGCCTGTCTTGAGCTACCCAAATGCGACTCCGAATCAACTCAATCCTTACCGAAGTATCCTGAATCACTTTCGGTCCAAGCAGTTTGTTGTCCCCCACCTCTAACCAACATGCTGGGGAACGACAAGGCCTACCGTACAATGCCTCAAACGGAGCCATGCCAATAGTGAACTGATAGGAGTTGTTGTAAGCAAACTCCACCAGTGGAAGGTATTGCTCCCATCCACCCCCAAAGTCAATAATGCACATGCGTAGCATGTCCTCCAACATTTGATTGGTGTGCTCTGTCTGCCCATCGGTCTGCGGATGATAAGCCGTACTCAATCGCAATTCCGTGCCCATGGCCTCCTGGAAACTTTCCCAAAACCGCGAAACAAATATCTTGTCTCTGTCAGACACGATATTTAAGGGTACACCGTGAAGTCTCACAATCTCTGAAATAAAGAGCTGGGCATACTGTCCCGTAGTGTAATCAGTCCTAACGGGTAAGAAGTGAGCGACCTTGGACAATCTGTCTACAATTGCCCAAACGGAGTCGTGACCCCTCTGCGACGTAGGCAACCCCGTGATAAAGTCCATGGATATGCTCTCCCACATCCATACCGGGACCTCCAATGGTTGTAGCAATCCTGCTAGTCTCTGATGATCCACTTTTACAAGCTGACAAGTGGCGCATTTCGAAACAAACTCAGCGATATCTCTCTTCATACCGCTCCACCAATACTGCCGTCTCATGTCTTGGTACATTTTGTCCCCTCCGGGATGTACCGCGAACCGTGAGCCGTGCGACTCTGCCATCACCTCATGTCGCAATTCCTCCCCTTCCGGAACTACTAATATCCCATTGAAGCGTAATCCCCCGTCTGAGCTAACGGTATAGGATTCGGCTCCCTCTCCTAGTAATCGAACTATCTGCTCCTGACAGAACGAGTCATTAGCCTGTGCCCGTACTACCTTCGTGACAATCTGCGGTGTAACGGTCATCACAGACATGAAAGATCGGGCCACTGCATCCTGGTGTCCCAATTCCTTCCACTTTGCTTTCCACACCTCTGCCACCTCATCTGCTGGCCTACGGCTCAACGCGTCTGCTACCACGTTAGCCTTACCCGGGTGGTACTGGATGTCGAACTGGTAGTCTTTCACAAACTCAAGCCACCTACGTTGCCGCATATTCAACTCTTTCTGCGTGAACAGGTACTGTAGGGACTTGTGGTCCGTGAACAGTTGGAACTTCTCCCCCAAAAGATAGTGCCTCCAAATCCGTAGGGCAAATACCACTGCTGCCAACTCCAAATCATGCGTGGGGTAATTCTTCTCATGAGGTTTAAGCTTACGGGAAGCATAAGCTATGGCATGTCTCTCCTTCTGCAATACACCTCCAAGTCCTTGCAAAGACGCGTCGGTGTAAACCAAATACTCAACTCCCGGTCTCGGCAATGCTAACACAGGTGCTGAGGTCAATTTGTCCTTCAATTCATCGAATGCCAACTGACAGGCATCACTCCAGATGTATGGCACACCCTTACGAGTAAGATGTGTCAAAGGACCTGCTATCTCCGAGAAACCCCGAATAAACCTCCTGTAGTATCCTGCTAGACCCAAGAAACTACGAATCTCCGTTGGTGTCGTGGGCTGTCCCCACTCCCTCACCGCTGATACCTTCCCCGGATCAACAGATATCCCTTGGTCGGAAATAATGTGACCCAAGAACTGGACTTCCTTCAGCCAAAACCCGCACTTCTCATATTTTGCATACAACTCGTTCTGACGGAGTGTCTGCAAAACCTGCCTCAAATGCTCGGCGTGCTCCTCCTCTGTCTGAGAGTAAACCAGAATGTCATCAATGAAGACAATGACAAACTGATCTAGGAAATCCCTGAACACTCTGTTCATCAAGTCCATAAACACTGCTGGAGCGTTGGTCAAGCCGAAAGGCATAACCCGAAACTCGTAAGAACCATATCTCGATAAGAACGCAGTCTTTGAGACATCCTCCTCCATGATACGCATCTGATGGTATCCCGATCTCAAGTCAATCTTCGAGAAGAAAGAAGCTCCTCTCAACTGGTCGAATAAGTCATCGATTCGAGGCAACGGATACTTATTCCGTATCGTGACCTTATTCAACTCTCGGTAGTCCACACACAATCTCAGTGAATCGTCCCTCTTCTTCACAAACAAAACTAGAGCGCCCCAAGGTGAGGTACTCCTCCGAATAAAGCCCTGACCTAACAGCTGCTCTATCTGATCCCGTAGCTCTCTCATCTCAGCTGGAGCCATACGGTACGGTGCGCGTGCTATAGGTCTCGTTCCCGGTAGCAAATCTATAACGAAGTCTATCTCTCGACTTGGTGGTAAGCCTGGTATCTCCTGAAACACATCTGAATACTCCCTGACAACCGGGATGGAATCTAAAGGAATCACAACCTCCTGAGAGGTATCCTCCTCAATATAATACAGATGAGCGGTCGATCCTCCCTCTGGGCGAGGCATCGCCACTACAAACATCTCTTGCCCCGGAATGGCAAAAACAATGCTCCCGCTGAAGCAATCAATCATGGCCCTATATGCTACGAGCCAATCCATACCGATGATCACATCGTGAACATGCATATCTAACACTAACATGTCTGCAGGCAATACCAAACCACCAATCTCTACTCCCACTCCCCGACATATAAAGAAAATAAGTGACCCACTCCCCAATGGTGAGTCGACACACGTCACTGTGCTCTCTGCCGTAGCTAACAATCCTAAAGCTTTCGCGAAGTGTGTAGCTATAAAACAGTGTGTAGCACCCGTATCAAATAACACCCGACCCATAGTGCCATGGATAGGAAACGTACCCTTAATCGTGGGCGGTGCCTGTGGAAATGCAGCCTGGTGGACGTTGTAGACAGGTCAATACTGTAGCTGCCCCTGCTGAGCTAGGACTGCTGGAATGGGTGGCAGTGCTGCCATCTGTGGCGGTGCGGGAAGAGCG
Source organism: Sambucus nigra (assembly GCA_949130495.1). Lineage (NCBI taxonomy): Eukaryota > Viridiplantae > Streptophyta > Magnoliopsida > Dipsacales > Adoxaceae > Sambucus > Sambucus nigra. Next base: position 363,664,769 of record OX422215.1, read on the forward strand.
GCGGGAAACATAGGCCTCTGTGGCTCCTGGCGAGCACCTTGCTGCTGCTGCTGTGGGGCCCTGCCCCTATCAGGACAATCCTGTCGCTTATGGCCATTATTTCCACAAACGAAACACTTCCCTGGGAAGTTCCCTCCTCTCTGCCCCTGCTGTCCCCGGCCCTGGTGGCCGTTACCATTCCTCCCTTGGCCCTGCTGGCCCTGGTGAAACTGCTGCCCATTCTGTCCCTGTTGGCCCTGATGGCCATTTGGACCCTGATGGCCCTGACGGAAACCTCCCTGTCCCTGTCTGTAGTTCCCTGACCGGAACCTCTTATTATCCCCCTGCTGGGAGCCCTGCTCATTCTGTCTCTGCCCCTGACCAGATTGTGCCCCGCTGGCACCGTGTCCTCCAGTCCTGCGATGATGGCTAGACTCTCCCGACCTTTTGCCCTCGGCCATATGAAAACGGTGGTCCTGGTAGTGTAACAATGCCGCGTTAACCACATCAGAATAAGTGGCCAACGATAGGTTCCCTAGCAGATGCTGACGGATCCTCCAATTCAACCCGTCGGTGAACTTCTCAATCTTCTTCTTCTCTGTTGGTATCTCGTCTGGAACGATGTTCAACAGATTAGTGAACTCGGCCTCATACTCGGCCACTTTCTTGCCTTCCTGCCTCAGACTCATCAGTTTCCTCCTCATTTCCGTGTGAACAGCCGACGGAAAGTACTTGCGGTCAAACCGCACCCAGAACTCCTGAATCGTGAGAGTATCCCTCTCCTCTGCGGTGGTAATAGACTCCCACCACTATAGTGCAGATCCCACTAGCTTGAAAGTAGCTAGCACCTGTTTCTGAACATCAGTGCACTCATGCATCCTCAAATGCCTCTGTATATCCTTCCTCCATTGGCTCGAGACTACCACATCTGAGCTTCCTGCAAACTCTGGCGGATGCGCTTTCTGAAAAGCGTCACGTACACGCTCCCAAGAAGACGGGAATGCATTAGCCTGTACTGGAGCGACAACCGGTGCCTGAGGTGGTGCCTGCTGAACAACGGCAATTGCGGCATTTACCGCTTGGGCTACTATAGCTGCAACCTCAGCGGCGTTCATCATGCCCTGAACTGGAGCGGGCTGGGGTTCGGGCGTTGCATCCCTGGGAACTCGTCGTGCACGTCGTGGAGGCATCTGAAATAAGAACAAAGTCTATAAGTTCACGGTTATAAACTTAATATAGCTGAAGAACGAAGCATACACAAAAAGAGTACAACAGTCCTAAAATATAGGGCTCTATATCAAAGAAACGTAGCGGAAACATAATAGCCGTACAGATCCTAAAGGACACTAGAACCTGATGCTCTGATACCACCTGTGACACCCAGACTAATTAAATACCGGGTAGCTACTCCTTTATTAAATTAATTCAAAATGCCAAGTTGGCTCAGTTAATAGCATCACTGTCGAAAACATTTTTATGATTACTAACCACCTAGTATTTGAAAAGTAAGTGCCAAATTTTATTTAAAGTCTGATTAACATGCAACAAGTGTAATGAAGAAATAAATAACACCATTCACCATACTGAAGTAAAACGAATAACCATCACAATAGAGTAAATAAAGTCTGGAGGAAAACTCCTCACTACAATCCCATAACAGAAATAAATAACCGAATACTGAAATAATACATGCTAAAGTCTGAAAACTGAAATGTAAAAGATGCCTCTAAATAGAAATGGGCAACATGCCCTACAACTGATAGATAGTGACTCTGGAATCCAAAAGATAGAAGCATCTACAAGCAAATCCCTGTAGCTTCCACAACCAGCTACAGCTCGTCACCTGAATGAGAATCCTATGCTTGGTGTCCCTGTGGCTGGGCACCTAAAATGGTTTTACAAGAAAAAGATTTGAAAAGCAAACGGGTCAGAGCCCGAATGTGGAGTTATATTTAAAAAAACCTGCAAGTGCTTTAAAAACATTTAAAACATTAAATGCAAAGTACACGTTAGGACGTACACTCACATGATATTCTCACCTCTCGTCTAACTGTGCACTCCTAACGTAAGTACCCATCTACAACGATATAAACCACTAGCTAAGTGACATCATAACTAGCTAGACTGTAATAGTTCCTACCCTTATTACCCGGTTCTATTAACATATAACGCTCGTAATTAGATAGGGATTTAATGTAAACTCAGATGCTCAATATGCAATATATTTCTCTATCAGCTAACTCATTATGTTTCTCGAAACAATACCGTAATTATTTATACAACATTAACATGAATGTTCTTATTAATTAAGTGTATATTATTCACATCATAAATATACAATACAAGCACCCCGAGAACTAAGCTGCGGTGCACATATACTCTGCTATCCATCCCAGTACATCACGTACATTAGGATCACATATTCCGAATCTCTCAGGAATAGTTCAGATAACACAAATCACAAATAGTGGAGGCGAACACAGTCACATCACATGGGTCACGTACATACCTACGCTCCCACGATCAGCGGACTTATTAACATCCCAATAAGTCTTTCTCTGACCTATGTTCATCGAGGTACCAGTCTATATCCCCCCCGTAGGCACACAAGGATTAGAGGGTCCTAAGCGAACGTAACCTCCCGTGATAGCAAGTATGGTAGGTATGTCATACACACAATTCATATACCAATACTAAGTAAACACATGTCTTAGTAATACCGTATTTTAATCGTAGTACATATCGCATTCTCGTACTAACTTATACTTATCACAATTTATACTATTCCGATTTGTAATCCTACGCGCCATAATTTACTCTCGTAGTAGACACTCACGTCTCAACCCAAACCGTCCATTGAATTAAATCTCTCGTATATAAATTTATTCCTCGTAATAACCCAAAAGTCCCAATTCTATCCTTACATCATCATCGGAATGTTATCTATGTCCTCGAACAAGCTTACGGGACTCCAAAAATCAAAACAGTCCAAAAAGGACCAAACTGTCAACTCGTTAGAAGTCTCGTTCGAACGAGACTATTCGAACGAGATTCCTCTGCCAACTCGTTAGAAGTCTCGTTCGAACGAGGTCCCAGTTCGTTCGAACGAACTGTACCTTCTAACGATATCTCGTTCGAACGAGATATCGAACGAAATCCATTCTCGTTAGCAGCGACTGGTCAACTCGTTAGAAGCTCGTTCGAACGAGTTCGTTCGAACGACCTGGGTAGGGGCTTCTAACGAGCTACCAGATTCGGCCCAGATTTTTCCCCAATTTGTTTTTCATCCATTTTAACACCTCAAATCTTCTAAACTAAGTCCCAACAATCGTTTAAGGGTCTATAATCAATACTAAACATATATAGTCACATCCTAACACGTTTTTAAGGGATCAATCCATCCTAACATCAATTAAATTTACAAATTTCTACCCTTTTTCCCAATATCTCAAGAACATGAACCCTAACTTTATATCATCATCAAATCCCAGAATTAAATTCGTTTTAATTTCTCCTAATCACAGTTATTATGAGAGAAATCATCTACCTATCATTCTACATGCAATTCTCTTCAAAATTTTCAAGATCTAAACTCCAACTACATGGGTTTTCATTCAATCTTTCAAGAACAATCAAAATTCTTCAATTTCTAACATGGAAAAGACATTCTCTGAATTTAAATGGAATAAATTCACTTGCCTTGATTGTCTCTGAGTTTGGTGTAGGTTTGGTAGAACTTTTCTGCAGAATTTCTTCTCTCCAAGCTCCTTCTCCAATGGTGGCTTAAGGTGGCTAGGGTTTGATTTGGGGATCTTAGAAAACCTAAATGATAACCTACGTAGCCTTCTAGGTTAATATGGGTTGGTTATGGGCTTAGTGGGTCAAATCCACATCAGATTTAATTAACCAATTTTCGTCACTTTTAATTCCTCAAAATGTAAAATTACCAAAATACCCTTTAAGTTGCCGGTATGGCCTAAAAATACCCCGGGACCCAAACTATACCCCCGGCTAGTGTTTTCTGACTATCTCGACCCTTCCGGACGCGTTGGTGCACTCAAAACGATCATACGGATTATAGATTTTAAATTCACTTTTATTATCAAAATATTACACCGTGACGCGGCGGTCCCACGCGTCTCAACAAAATTTCTAAAATGCCGTATATAAATCTCACGACAAATTTCATAATACCAAATACATATATCAAAACATGTATGCACATAATCAAATACCAACTCACATCTCGTTAGTATTTTAACCTGGATTAATTTCCAATTAGTACGCATTTAATTAATTAATCCCAAAAATAAATATAGCCAAAAGTACGGGGTATTACAAGTATATCCTCTAATATCTGATTATATCTCTTGGTTTGTCCATCTATTTATGAGTGGTAAGTCATATTCAATATCATCTCATTCCCCATAGCCTCTTGGAAACTCTACCAAAAATGAGGCACAAAGATCTTATCCCAGTCGGACACAATACTAATTGGTATCCCATCTAGCCTCACTATCTCAGTTATGAAAAGCTGGTCATACTGCCTTGTTGTTTAATATGTCTAAACTGCCAAAAAGTGGAACACCTTGCTCAGTCGATCCATAATGACCCATATGGAATCGTGACCCTTCTGCGAAGTCCGTATCCTCATGATGAAGTCCATCGATATGGTCTCCCATTTCAAAACTGGAATCTCCAAAGGCTACAAAATTTCAGCTGGTATCTAATGGCTACCTTCACTAACTGACAAGTGGTGCACTTCGAGATAAACTCAGTAATGTCCCGCTTCATCTCAACCCACCAATATTGTCTCCTCATGTCTTGGTACATTTTATCCCCACCAGGATGTACTAAAAATCGCAACCCATGAGACTATGTCATTACTTCATGCCATAGGTCCCCATCCTCTGGGACTATCGGTCTCCCATTGAAGCTTAAGCATCCATCTGAACTAACCGAGTAAGACTCTGTTGTCTTTGCTAGTAACTGGCATAGCTTGTCCTGACAAAACAGATCCCTTGTATGTGCATATATAACTGATAATAGGCAAATATCGCGTATTTCATCTCTCAAACCTACGCATTTTAGCCCCCTCGAGTGCCTTAATCTCTATATTTAAACCCGTTAACCAGACAACCTCGTTTTATATATATAAAATGCTATATGAGGTATAATTGGGTTTTTGTAGGTATTTAGGTACCAAGTATGGAGTTCGGATGCATTCCGGTGAAGTTCCGTACGCAATCGCATGTTCAAGGGCATTTTAGTCATTTTATAGATTGGGCACTAGCCCAACATCTTTATGGAAGTTGTATCCCTCCTCTCAAGCTTCGCGTGGCCACAAACGGTGCGCGATTCCGAGTCAGAACGAAGAAGTTACGACAATTTTAGCGGAGAAGAAATGCAAGCCAAAACACGAGAAAATGCAGTTTGCCCTGCTTGATCGATCGATCGACCAAAATGGTAGATCGATCAATGCCATTTTCTTTTCTTTCTTCTTTTCTTTTATTCCAACTTACTATATAAGCAAATTTTGTTGTAATAAGAAGTTTGATTCAGTAGATAAAACGTTTTTAGGTTAGAATAGCTTAGGGTTTGGGTGATTTGGAGAGTTCTTCTTCAATTGTTCTTGGATTGACACCCCATTTGGGTTGAATGTTACACTATTCATCATCCTCTCCATTAATATAGTTTGTATTTCCTTCTTTCTTGTTTTAATTATTAGATTTACATGCTTTGTTAATTAGATTCACATCTTTCTTTAATCACTTTTTAGGTAACTTTACCGCGTTTTAATATGCTTTCTAGCTAATTTAAATTAGGTTGTGCTTGAATTGAACTCATTCGAGTTGATGCATTTCTTTGCTTTGGTGATGGTGTTTACGGGTCTATTTTGGGTGTGTTGTCCTAGTTATTGCGTATAGGAGATTTAATGGGGCATATCATGTATGTCCCATGCTTACGACCTTTCGTGCGTAATTTTCGGGATATTTGTTGACGCCAAAATCATATTAGGCTTTTATGTGAATTTAGGGATGTGACAACCCTTGGTTGAATTAACTATCGAAACGAGACGCATTTGTAATAACTCGTTGACCCATGTAACCATTTTATACAAATTAACTCGGGTGAGGGATATTCGATGCAACCTATAGTTTTACTCGCTTTGTTAACCTATTTTCATTTCCCTCGCCTAGATTAATCTTTCCCTTTCATGCATCTTTTCTTTTAGTTTGTAATCATCTTTTCCCCTTTTATTTCGGAGTATTAAATCATATAAATTCTATCAACTCATCCCTGTGGATTTATGATACCCGACTTACCGTTGTGCTTGCCCCACAAGTGTAGTAGTAATTTAGGTTTGTTTGTATAGTCGCGGCGAGACAGAAAACAACGATTGTGGCCTTACGCGACCACACTTCTCGCGTGCTATCAAAATGGCGTCGTTGTCGGGGACTAGTTTGTTTTAGACTTTATTTGATTTTGAATTTCATAGTATTTTCTTTCTATTTGTATTATTTGCTAACTTTTTGCAGGACTTCCACATTTGAGCACTTAGAAACGCTTGAATTCTTCCCGCGCGCACTTACTTTGTGGAATCTGCCATTTCGAGCCATTTTTGGGGTAAGAATGTCTCATTACAATTATTTCGGTAATCCTTGTTATAATCCTCAAATTTCTCGCAAGCCTATGACTTTCGGTGAATACTTAGAGTCCCAAAAATTTGCAAATTCACATATTACTTTGGGCGAGTATAACCAAAGTCAAATTTTGGGTTTTTGGAATTTCGATGATGATGATAATGATTTTGGGCCTTTACCTCCTTATAATAGGAATTTTGAAACGAATTCGAATAGATTTCAAAATTCCTATAATAATCAGTTTTCGTTTAAGTCCAATGGTAATTTTCAAAGTTCCAATTTTCATGCATCCGCACCTCGACCCATGACTTTCGGTGAGGGTTTGCATATGTATGAAAATGAGAAAATTGAAACTCGTTATCGGGAAGAAAATTGTTCGTGGGAAGATGAGTTGGATTTATTATTTGAGTCCGACGACGATTTTGCTTCCAAGACTTTCGAAGTCGAGGAATGTTTTGAACCAGATGAGGTACTTGTGCCTACTTTGGAACAAACCATTCTAGACTTTTCCCATCTCGTAATAGATATTGAAAGTGAGGATGAAAATGATGTAATATCTATTTGCAATGAAATTATTTCTTCTTTGGCCCTCAAAGAAGAACATTTCATTGAAAATGATATTATTTCCTTCGAAACTCAAATTTCATGCGATGATGATTCATCTCATGAGTTTGAATTTCTTTCATCCCCATTTTCATTCTCTATTATCCCATCGGAACAAGTACCCGATGATTTGGTTTCAAACTTTAATGTTTTAAATCCTATCGCCGATGAGGAGTACTTGCTCGAGTCGCCCTCCACAATCGCATCTTTGCCTTTGTGTGCGCCGCCTCCCATTCCAACTTCAAAATCCTTGGGAGGATATTCGGATTTTCTCGGTCCCCACTTGTTTTTGTCACCCGTTCAATCCAAACCCCCCATCGTCCTACCAAAACTTTTAATTTGTGATGGTTCATTTCTTTTGCCTTACACATGCCTTCCGTTGTGCAAATGGAATCCATATTTTTCGGAAGGCATGCTTTTATGTGAGGGTACACCGGTTATCCTCCAAAGTCAAATCATTTTTGCGGTGGACCCTCGACTATTTAGACTTCTAGTGTATAGTTAGTGTGAAGCCTAAATAGAAGGTTGTATATAGTTAGCTTTCTTTCTTTTTATTTTTTCTTTCTTTTTAACTTAGTCTAGTGTAATTAGTTAACTTTATATTTTTTGTTTTTGCTATGCTCGGTACTAACTTGTTTTGTAGATTCTCGGGACTTGTTCTTATGGGGATCGCTCCAATTTTGGGTAATATCATTATTTTCCTCTCTTTGACTTGGTTCTTAATTTACATTGAGGACAATGTCAAGTTTTAAATTAGGGGGTGTGGGATATTCTATCCATTTCTTTATTTAGTCCATGTTTTTGCTCACATGTTGGTTACTTAGTATGCTTTTCTTAGAAAAATTGAAATTTTCAAAAAGATTTTCTATCTTTTTTCTCCTTTTTGGTCTTTTTGCCTTTGTTTTCGATGATAAATTTCAGTAATTGCCTGATCCAATAGATAGCCCAATGATGCATGTTCTCGATTTTAGAAGTTATTAAACTTTAGTCTCACTTCTTGATATTATGAATAACTTCATGAATTAAACTTTAATCCCATGAGCACATGCACTTTTATTGTTCTATTGATTTGGTTTAAGATTTTTATAACTTGATAATCTTTTGTTGCATTGTATATACTTACACCGAGTAAGCTTTGTAGCTTTCGTCATTTGTGAGTGTATACACTATTCTTTTCTCTTTGAAAACATTGATTTCATTGGTAATCTCACTATTCTTTCATTTGATCGTTCATTAATTGAGTTCATACTTGAAATGTGTTACTTGATCATGATTTTCATATATTGTTTTGATTCGAGAATTGCGTCAACTTTTGGAAATGATCATAGGCCATCTTTGTTATATCACCCATATTAGCCTTGACCTCACCCTTATATGTTTACCCTCGTTAACCCCTTTGAGCCTAAATATAGCCTTTTGTTTCATAACCCCATTCCCATAACCAACTCTAAATTGGAGTTTTAGCCCATATATACACTTTCCACACCTTTGTTTGGAATGTTACTTGGGATTGAATGATGTTGTTGTGATGTCGGTAGCAATTTAGGCATATGAGAGTTTGAAAAGTAAAGAAAAATAAAGTGTAGAGAAAAAGAAAAAGAGAAAGCAAAAAGCAAAAGAAAAGAAAAGAAAACATGAGAAAAAGAAGAAAAGAAAGAGAAAGTTGTAAATGTTGTATAGTGTTCAATAATCTTTGATTACTCTCCCCGATGATATATCTAATGTCGTTTTGGTACTTGTTTTCCATTTTTGATATTTCCCACATTTTCCCATTATCCCGAGTTTTCATCCCGAACACTTTGAATCCGTACATATCTATCCTTCATTTCATACCCTAGCTTAACCTACATTACAACCCTATACAAGTCCTATGTGATCTTAGGTTGATATAATTTAAAAGTCATAATAGTTTTGATAATCTGTGAAAATGCATTTCGCCTCTTTTATTGTGTGGTATCTTTCATTGAGATTACAGTTTTTCAGTTTATATATAGCGTTCTTCTTTTGTGACATGTGTGCGGCCTAGTTTCCATTTACATTTACTCTTTAGCCCGCATGTTCAGTGTGTTACCTCCCTGTTTCGAGTGAATTCATTTGATGAGTGTAATACCCGTGAGGATTGAATATATGATTGCTTTAATGCTTATCCGGTTTAATTAAGTTTTTGCCAAATCACACTTTGCATGTGCTCGCCCCCCTCCCACATTTTAAGGTTTCAATTCTATGAGGTGCATTCTATAATGTTAATGATTTGAACTTTTGTTTGAATTCATTCAATTTGCTAATAATCCGTATGAAATCCTTTTCGCCATTGTTGGGCTTGTCGTGTGTTGGTTTGGGCTTATTTTGAGGAAACCATGTGATGTTTGTGGGTACCATCCCTAAAAACCCTCACGAGACGACACTCGTCCACTAGGGTAACCTAGGGGTTTAACGGCTTATTGCATACGCTAAATGCAATCGAATCTCCCACGAAAGTGGCATTATGATTGTATACCATATTTTTTACCTTATCCTGCTTTTGGTGCTTGTTGTTCTTGTTGCATCCTATTTCATTTCTAGGGACTAGCAATGTGTAAGTTAGGGGGTGTGATAATACGCAAATATCGCGTATTTCATCTCTCAAACCTACGCACTTTAGCCCCCTCGGGTGGCTTAATCTCTACATTTAAGCCCATTAACCAGACAACCTCGGTTTATATTGATAACATGCTATATGAGGTATAATTGGGTTTTTGTAGGTATTTAGGTACCAAGTATGGAGTTCGGATGCATTCCGGTGAAGTTCCGTACGCAATTGCACGTTCAAGGGCATTTTAGTCATTTTATAGATTGGGAACCTGGCCCAACATCTTCATGGAAGTTGTATCCCTACTCGCAAGCTTCACGTGGCCGCAAACAGTGCGCGATTCCGATTTCGATTCAGAACGAAGAAGTTACGGCGATTTTAGCGGAGAAGAAATGCAAGCCAAAATAGGGGAAAATGCAGTCTGCCCTGCTTGATCGATCGATCGACCAAAATGGTAGATCGATCGAACCTTCCCATTTTTGCCACGATTTCTACTATCGATCGATCGACCAAAATGGTAGATCGATCGATGCCCTATTTTCTACAGATATTTTGCATTTTCTTTTCTTTCTTCTTTTCTTTTATTCCAACTTACTATATAGGCCAATTTTGTTGTAATAAGAAGTTTGATTCAGTAGATAAAACGTTTTTAGGTTAGAATAGCTTAGGGTTTGGGTGATTTGGAGAGTTCTTCTTCAATTGTTCTTGGATTGACACCCCATTTGGTTTGAATGTTGCACTATTCATCATCCTCTCCATTAATATAGTTTGCATTTCCTTCTTTCTTGTTTTGATAATTAGATTTACATGCTTTGTTAATTAGATTCACATGCTTTCTTTAATCGCTTTCTAGGTAACTTTACCGTGTTTATTTATTGCATTTTTAATATGCTTTCTAGCTAATTTAAATTAGGTTGTGCTTGAATTGAACTCATTCGAGTTGATGCATTGCTTTGCTTTGGTAATGGTGTTTACGGGTCTATTTCAGGTGCGTTGTCCTAGTTATTACATATAGGAGATTTGACGGGGCATATCATGTACGTCCCGTGCTTATGACCTTTCATGCGTAATTTTTGAGATATTTGTTGATGCCAAAATCATAATAGGCTTTTATGTAGATTTAGGGGTGTGATAACCCTTGGTTCAATTAACTGTCGAAACGAGACGCATTTGTAATAACTCGTCGACCCATGTAACCATTTTATACAAATTAACTCGGGTGAGGGATATTCGATGCAACTTATAGTTTTACTCCCTTTGTTAACCTAGTTTCATTTCCCTCGCCTAGATTAATCTTTCCCTTTCATGCATCTTTTCTTTTAGTTTATAATCATCTTTTCCCCTTTTATTTCGGCGTATGAAATCATATAAATTCTAGCAACTCGTCCCTGTGGATTTTCGATCCCTGACTTACCGCTGTACTTGCCCTGTGGATTAAATCATATAAATTCTAGTAATTTAGGTTTGTTTGTATAGTCGCGGCGAGACAGAAAACAACAACTGTGGCCTTACGCGACCACACGTCTCGCGCTCTATCAATAACCCTCTTGAAGATCTCAAGTGTGATAGTTAAAACTACTCCACAAGCCCTGTCCACTGTATCATCTTGCTAAATTTCACCCCACTTTGCTTCTTAGACCACTGCAAACTCCCCCATAAGTCATCAGCTCAACACGTCTACTAATACATTAGTCTTCGTCGGGTGGTACTCGATGTCAAACTGATGGCCTTTTTATGAACTCGACCCACCTACACTGCCTCATGTTGAGATCTTTCTGTGTGAACAGATACTGCAGTGACTTATGATTCGTGAATAGACTAAATTTTCCCCAGGAGATAGTGCCTGCATATCCTCAAAGCAAAGACTACCGCTGCAAGATCCAGATCGTGTGTTCGTTAATTCCTCTCGTGGGACTTAATCTCGCAAAAAGTATAAGCTATAGCTCGGTCCTCCTACTATAATACACCTCCAAGTCCCTATAAGGACGCATCTCTAAAAACAAAGTACCCCACTCCTCCCCTAGGCAGTGTGAGTAGTGGTGCCTAAGTCAATTTTTCCTTTAGCTCATCAAAGGCTAATTGACACTGATAATCCCAAACAAAGTCAACCCTTCATGAGTCATATTTATGAACGGGCTCACAATATTCGAAAACCCCTTAATAAAGTGATGATAGTAACCAGTCGATCCTAAAAAGCTACAAATCTTTGTCTGTGTCAGGGTTGACCCCACTCCCTCACCGTTATTACCTTACTCGGGTCCATTAAAATACCTATGGCTGACATAATGTGACCCAACAATTACACCTCTCGTAAACAAAACCCATATTTCTCGAATATGGCATACCGTTGATGGTCCCGTAAAGTCTGAAGAACCATATGTAAGTGCTCTGCGTGCTTGCCCTCAGTCTGAGAATAGACTAGAATGTCGTCTGTGAAAACAATAACGAACTGGTTTAAAAAATCTATGAACACCCTGTTCATAAAATCCATAGATACAATTGGTGCATTGGTTATCCCAAATGGAATAACCCTGAAATTATACGACCCATACCTCATCAGGAATGCAGCTTAGGGACATCGTTCTCCCTGATGCATAGCTGATGGTACCCAGATCTCAAGATTATCTTCAAAAAGTAATTTACTCATCTCAATTGGTCAAACATGTCATCGATACAAGGCAACGGGTATTTATTATGGTTCGTGACCTTGTTCAACTCTTTGTAGTCAACACATAACCTCAGTGATCCATCCTTTTTCTTGACAAACAATATCGGAGCACCCCACAATAATGTACTCCGGTGGATAAAGTCCTCCCCTAAGAGCTATTGAATCTGGTCCTTCAACTCTCGCATCTCCAATGGGCCCATGCGATAAGGCACACGTGCTATCAACCTAGTCCACGATGCTAAATAAATAACAAAATATATCTCTTGACTCGATGACAAACTTCATAACTCCTGGAAAACATCCACAAATTACCTTGCCACTGGGATTGAGTCTAATGGGACAACAACTCCCTAGGATGCTCCTCCTCAATATAAAAAAAATGTATGCTCGACCCTCCCTCGGGAAGAGGCCTCGCCACCAAAATCATCTCCTGCCCTGGAATGCCGAACACGACAGTCCTACTAAAACAATTCACCATCGTTCTATAACCTATCAACCATTCCATACTGATAATGACATCATATCCAACCATATCCAATATGAGTAAATCAGCGACAAAGCATAATCTCCATACATTTATACCCATTCCTCTACAAACCTTATGGATAAAGGCCACACTACCTAACAGAGAATCCACACACATAATAATATTATCGGTTGTCTCAAATAAATTGGTCGCTCATGCAAATCTAGTAGCAATAAATGAATATGACACCCCCGTGTCAAATAGAACCCGACCCATATGTTCATGGATTGGAAACATACCCTCTACAGTTAGCAGTGCCTGTGGAATCATAGCATTCTGTACGTTATAGACACATCCATATTGTAACTATCCCTAGTGAGGTGAGGCCGCTGGAGCTGGTGGTGCTATAGGTAGTAATGGAACTTGTGGTCCCTATTGGGCACCCTGATGTTGTCCCCTGGACCGCTATGGATCAGCTCATCGCGTGTGACCCGATTCTACACATATAAAATACTTGCCCATGAAATGCCCCTATCTCTGTCCCTACTAGACATGTGGGGGTTGCCTTGATCTATGGCCCTAATGGCCACCCCCATTGTTCCCTTGGCCCTGCTGGGCCTCCGGAATGCATTGTTAATGGCCCTAATGGCCTATCTGAATCCACTGTCCCCTGGTCAGAATCCCCCTTATCTAAATATCTGATTCGGATCCCTCTTTTGGGTATTCCACTCATATTTTCTTCTCTGATGTTGTTGTGGTGCCCCACAAGTACCATTACCTCCCGTCTTACCCTGCTAGCTAGACTCCTCAACTCTCTTGGCTCCCTTTAGATGGAACAGGTGATCCTGGCAATGTATAAGTGCGGCATTGATGAGGATGACCTCAATATGAGTCTTCAATTCTGTATTACCTAGTAGTTGTTGCTTAATCCTCCATATGATCTCATCAGTGAACTTCAGCATCTTTTTCTCCTCTGTTTTCACCTCGTCTAGCACGAAGTTTGCCAAACAGGTGAATTCTCCTAATATTTCTGGACTTCTATGATAAGTCTAGAAATTTCCTTTGCATCTCTGTCTGAATAGCGTATGGAAAGAACTTGCAGTCTAATCGCACCTAAAACTCTGTGATAGTCATGGTATCCCTCTCCTCAAATGTGTTGACTGGCTCCAACCACTACAACGTTGCTCCCACTAACATAAAGTAGACAAAATCTGCTTTTGAGTGTCCCTACTCTCAACCATATAGAGATGTCATTCTATATCCTTATTTATTGACTGGCAGCAACAACATTTGCACTGCCCTAATAATCTGGTAGATAGCCTTTTTAAAAGATTTATTGAACTCTCTCCCATACTGACGATGCTGGGTGGGACTGGATAACTGGTTCCACCGAATGCAATGGTTGGGTCTGGGGAACTTGTTGTACCATGGCGGTCATTACGAACCATATGGATATGTCATTCTATATCCTTCTTCCATTGACTGGCAGCAGCAACATTTTCACTGCCCTAATACTCAGGTAGATGGCCTTTTTGAAAGATCTATTGAACTCTCTCCCACACTGACGGTGCTGGGTGGTGTGACACCCCGCCCAATTAAATATCGGGTGATCAGTCCTTTATAAAATTTATAACAGAATGTTCGGTTGGTTCATTCTTAGCATCACTGTCGAAAACTTAAATACAATTAATTACATAACATTTAATTAAGCTAGTGTCAAAACATTTCCCAATTTAATTTGAAACCAATTAATTCAATTAATTTCTGAACATTGAATTATAAACCACACATAAGAAATGAATGTTGATTGAGTTAAATACATAATAATTAAGACTGGATAAAACCTTCCAGTTCAAAGTCACAACAAAACCAAAATAAATACTCAATCCGACAGAAAAAACTACAAAGGAACTGAGTACAATCCGGCTAATGAGGATGGGCGACACATGCCCGAACTGAAGTATCTGAACTAGGAACTGAGTAAAATGAGAGAAGATTCTAATCTCAATGACCCGTAAATTCCACAACAGCTACAGCTCGGCAAACCATCCAAGTATCTAGAACCGGTGTCCCTGTGGCTACGCACCTGTACTAATACATATATATATATAGCAAAAGAGAGGAGAAATACAAGAAACGGGTCAGAACCCGAGGTGTAAAATTTATTTAGCAAGTATTTAGAACTAGTTCTTAAAATAAGTCTTATACGCATGTTAGTTATCGAACTCTCACATGAGTTTCTCACCTCTCGTCTATTGTGCACGCCTAACGTACATCTAATCTCGCCCTAGTTATACCTCCCAGTCTAACTAGTCAGAAACCAAACTAATAATAACTATGCTCACTAGTAGTATTCCCGTATCGCCCATACAATACGTTATTCAGATAGTTTATCTAACATACTAAGTTTCATTATTTACCGTTTGAATTGTTAATCTTTTATCCACTAAGATTATTTTATTTCTCATTTACATTTTATCTACTAGATTCACAAAGTAGAAAGTTACCCAAGTACACTTATACATATATATAGTCTCATCATCCCTATATATATACACTAATCCTACACCCTTAGGTTAAGACCACTCGATGCAAAGTAATGATTATTATTATTATCAAGTCTACTAATTTCACACAGTAGAAATATTCACAAGTTCATATATATATATATATATATATATATATATATATATATATATATATATATATATATATATATATATATATATATATACAGTCCATCATCCCTATACATATACATACTAATCCTGCACCCCCGAGCTAAGACCCATTAGTGCACCTATTAAGAAAATCCTGCATCCCCGGGTTAGCACCCATTAATGCACCTATCAATAATAATCAAGCACCCCCGGGTTATCACCCATTAGTGCGTCTAACAATAATCATCCTTGTACCCCTGGGTTATCACCCATTAGTACACTTAACAATAGAACTTCTGCATCCCCGATTTATCACTCATTAGTCCGCTTAACTATAAGATTCTCGCACCCCCGGGTTATCACCCATTAGTGCTCTTAACAATAATTTCCCACAATAGGCATACACACATCCTATTATAATTTATAGGTATTTCTCCAACCTACATATATACTCCTCATACGTATTTTAATCTCATCTCTACGTATAGTATAAATATTTAGATTATTATCTCTCTCGTAATCTCCAAGGTATATTCTCTCTATACTGAAATAATTAAAGTATTTATTCTCACATACTTTCTCGAAATTTTGTCTTATTTAAATTTACTATTTGGCAGTTTCTCTCACTCCAATAAACCGGTAAACTCAAAACTGGATTCTAAGAAAATTTCCAAAAATTCCTTCTGTCACTCATGTCATCCGAACCAGAATGGCATGTCGTTCGAACCAGAATGACATGTCATTCGAACCACTTCCACATGTCGTTCGAACCACTTCGCGAGAGACCCACTGTTTCGTCTTCTTCACCAAATTTCAGTGTTTTCTACCATTTTTGGACCTAAAAACCTCTAAGATTTAACACCCAATGCCTCATCATCAATACCCATCAACACCTAATGGATTATAAATCATTCCCAACATCCTAGGATCATTAATTCGTCATTAAACATCATAATTATTTTAAATCCCCAAATTAATTCATATGAACCCTAGTTTCCAAATTTTCATTTAAAGAACCTAATTAACCCGGATTCTTTCATCAATATATAATCCAATTCCGTGATTAATCCTCTACATACATGAAGGAATTTTAACCACTAATTAAACCAATCCTTAATCATAATTTCAATCTTCAATTTTCACCCAATTCATATGTAAATCATGATTAATTTCACCTACACTAACATGAGCATGATTATTGCTAAAATAAAGCAAGTAATAAACACTTTCCTTGAATATGACGAGCTAATCCGTTGGTGATATTAGTATGGGTGTGTTCCCCTTATCCCACTCTACACGGTGGTGGTGGTGGTGATTGTGCAAGGTGGTGTTATCTTGGCCCTTTTCTCTTGGAATTAGCTCTCCCTCACACCTCCTATAGCCGTTCTTAACTTCCTGTAACTTTTTAACCCTAATGGACTTTCCTTGGCTGATATAATTACTCTTAATTTTCGTCCATTAATTTAGCCCAAAAATACAATTTATCATAATGCCCTATCGGGGTGCCGGTTAGGCCTAAAATCTCCCCGGGACCCAAACTAAACACCCGGGTATACTGTTTTGACTATCTCGACCCTTTCGGACTCAATGGCGCACTCGAAATGATCATACGAGTTAATAAATATAAATTTTCTTTTTATTCTACTCAATTAGTCCCGACACGACTCTCACGCATGTCAGACTTAAATTACCAAACTGCCATATTTTTCACTTCCGATAATGTATCAAATGTTATAATTCCATATTACATATCACACAGTAATATTCAATAATTCTCAACAATAAGAATTAACCCTTGGCACGCTATTTAATAATTATTTTAATCCGAATTAATAACAAATTAATTTCTCGCATTTTAATTTAATTAATCCAACAACAATAATTAATTACATACTTATTCCCATAATAATAATTAATCACATAATTATTTATATCGTCAAAAATATGGGGTGTTACATACTTCCCCCCATACAACGAAATTTCATCCCAAAATTTGAAAAAAGTATACCAAGTACAGTCAACGTTGTAAAAATATTGCGCATCGCATCTCGGTGCTCTCAAGTAAGCTACTCCGTACCACCCATATAGTATGCTATCGAATACCCTTAATAGTGAACACTTCACATGTGTTTGTTTTAAGCTCCAGGTTACCCTATCATGTAGGCTCCTCCCTTAGCCTTACTGTTTAAGTTTCACTACTTACTATATTTTAGATATTCACTATCTAGCCTTCTACTATTTGCACCTTAGTAGATTTATCCTCCTTTCAGATACATACGACTTCATCTCCTGTCATTCATACAAGTAAATTGGATGTGCAATATATATTTCACACACAATATATACGATAATATCGATTCTTCTCCGACATTTGTAATCATAACTGTTCCCCAACCTTTAACTATCAAGTAGGACAACAACAAAGTTTACCGTGCCATACTACTGCTGGCACTCTTCCCGAACGTGAACCTATAGGAGTTATTTGGACACAAACTCCACTAGTGGAAGGTACTACTCTCATCCTCCCCTAAGATCTCAGGGTCCACATAAATTTTTCTCTCCCGCATCCGATTAGACCGCTTGTCCTTCCCATCCCTTTGTGGGTATTAGGTCGTACTCAATCGCATTTTAGTACCTATAATCTTACCATCTCAGCTACATGAGAAAATCCTTGGGGATACTCTTCCATTCTCTAGTGGAAGGAGCCCCTACTGGTTTCGAATTGTCCGCCCTTTTTCTAACAGTCAGTTGACCCCACTGCAAGACTAACTTTGAAAATTACTCTATATTAAACCCATTACCACTGTTATTTGTATCCTGATACATTTTGTATTCTCTTGAATGTACTTCTAATCGTGATGCGTGTAACTTTGTTTTACCGTGTGACACAAGTCTCTTTTCCCGCTCAAAACTCAGTTTATTTTGAAACGTAAGTCTCTGACAAAACTTAGTGAATAAGCTTCGGCTTACCCGACTACATGTTATCGAATTCACATGCTAATCATAATCCATTGCCTAATTCAATCACCTAAGGCGCCCATACACCCTATACCTTGTGCAACCTTCTATAATTGACATGTAATTATCTTACTTCAATTCTCGCATACTTGGTATGCTGATGTAGTAGGGGTTCACTCAATTGCCCCGCTAATCATAACTTAATTAATCCTTCAATGGCATCATTGCTCTATTCTGAATGATGCTAAGAATAGTCAACTCTATTGGCCTTAAGTTATAAAAGAATTATCAACTCTCAATTATATTCCTTTATAGGTATAATAACCAACATACAAAACTTATGTACTATCGACCAAACTTCTCTCCAACTCCCGACATTTGCTAGTCTCATGCGTAAGATGTCTCGCAAAGCGAAATCCAAATAAGGTACCCCCTGATACACTATTATCTAACCTAGCCGATTGTCGAGATCCGTAAGGCCTTCAGTACATACTATGTATTTTCCCATAATCTACGTATGTTGACATAAGAGTTTGCTCGGTCACTCTCATGTCTCTAAACATAACATAAAGCATGGCGCTTTCACTTTCCCAGGTACTCAGCGCTATATATATATATATATATATATATATATATATATATATATATATATATATATATATATATAACAAGCTCTATCTCTCTACTCAAAGAAGAACACAATGCATCTTGAGTCTCCTCAGTAAAATAAATTCCTATGCACCGGAATTACATATAACTAGACAACATACTCGTTGAGGTCTATAATACCATGAATTATTTTTTCCCCATATATTCATATATCTGGGCCCAACCCTATTTTAGGTGGCGCCGCACAAAATAAAGATTCCTCCTCCTGGGGTATCCTTACGACAGTCATATCATTATATTTTTACTATCGTTTAACCATAAGGTAATTAATCACTACACATTACCATAATAAACTCTACTAAAGCTGACTCAATGCAGTAGTAAATTATAACAACAAAACATATTCTTAGGGTCCACCCAGTTCACTCACGGGAAATTATCAAAATGCCCTGCTAACAACGAGAAATATGTTTGTAACAAGGCTTTTAGAACTAACGTTCCCACTAAACTCGACCCGCACGCAAAGTTTAGGGTTTCTAATTTACATAAAAGTTTTGGCACACCCATGTCCCTAGAATCGATCCTTTACTCATAAGGAAGAAGCAAAACCTCACCAGTCTCGCCAAATCACAGGGTCTCAGCACGTGGCTGCCATCACGACCCATGAACATTTGCAATTGTCATACATCCTAGGATTTCATCCTATAGTTGTACTCTTTCATCATGGGCAATTTATTCGATCATGTGGATTTCGCGCCCATTATTGAAATGTTGGCCCAAACTCTATAGGCCTCAATTATAGCTTTATTAAACTCCCATTTACATCCTGGGTCCTGTAGACCCTAACATACTGTATGCTACTATTAACGAGGACTCTACTGGTCCAGCCTGAACCCATCACTCTCGGGTTATAAATTTACTGGTCCTAATTCCCTTGACCCCAAATTCTTTCGCTGGAAGTCTCGCTCCTCCAGTTGTTATGCCTAACTGGCATGGTTTACCATTTCTAATCTCTTTGGTCTCACATCTCAATTGTGGACACCTTCAATACTTATAGTTCTACTTACTTCACATAAGGAAAACTTCACGAACCATTTCCCCATCACTGGTCCCACTGACCATTTTGGGAATGTCCTTCTCTCGGACCAGTAGTCTTAACTACAATTGTTCTTTCATTGTCCCTTTGGCTACGTTGGCCATTCGGAACAATGGTTGGCCTCTACAGCCCTGATTGACTTCATCGTCCTCTTGAAGTTAATCACTAAAAATCATCTAACCGAGTTCCCTACTAGGTATACTCTCATGTGGGGTTTCACTAACACCGTTAAATTCAGTTTCTGCTCTTCAACAGATTCATTAACCCTCTTTACTCCCTTCTCTATGAAGCGTTAACATTATCATACTAACGCATGAACTTGACGACCTCGACACTAGTCATCCTAGCCATATTTCCCATTCATACTGGTATTCTACTCACATGTCATTTATCAACTATAAACCCTTTGGATAATTTATACCCCTCTGCCAGGTACGAATTTCATTATACAATTCAACCTTTCTCTCACGATCGGTTTCTATCTTACCCATTGTGCTAAACATCAAAATTTCACTCACATTTTGTTACCACATCGAATGGAAGACCTCACTGTCAAATCGTACCCAAATTTCTCTCTAAATTTCAAACACACTTCTTCATATATGGTGATTGCCTCTAATCACTACATGATGCTCCTAAGAGCTATAACTTTTAACTCCAAATTTAATTTTGAGTGTCGTCACACCCCACTCTACACAATTGCCTTCAGATTTTCTACCTCCGTTGGTCTGTTACACTCCCTTATTTTCTTCCCGGCATCTTCACGGATGGGTTTTTCAAAAGATCTCCTCTGATTTCCCTCTTATTGATTTTGTTAGGTGGTCCTGAAATCAGTCCACTGTTATCTACGACTGTGCCCTGGGAACCCACTGTTCCCAAGTGATGATTTATATTATCACTTACTTAAGTAACCCTCATGGTGATTTTTGTCACGATCACTCTTTCCCTATTACTATATGTCTTCTGTTGAGCTTCTTCTCCCGTAGTTCTTCTTATGGCCCTCGCTGGTCGTCCTAAAATGTTTGGTGTTCGAATCACACTGAATTTCATATAATGAGTCACATACATTATAATTTGTAGCAGGAGAACGTAAGTCGCATACGTAAGGGAAAACAACAATTCTATCATAAGGCTCTACATCAAAGAACAATGCACTGAAACGTAACAAGCCTCACAGATCCTAAGGACACTAGAACCTGATGCTCTGAAACCACCTGTGACACCCCGCCCAATTAAATATAGGGTGATTAGTCCCTTATAAAATTTATAACAGAATGTTCGGTTGGTTCATTCTTAGCATCACGGTCGAAAACTTAAATCCAATTAATTACATAACATTTAATTAAGCTAGTGTCAAAACATTTCCCAATTTAATTTGAAACCAATTAATTCAATTAATTTCTGAACATTGAATTATAAACCACACATAAGAAATGAATGCTGATTGAGTTAAATACAGAATAATTAAGACTGGATAAAACCTTCCAGTTCAAAGTCACAACAAAACTAAAATAAATACTCAATTAGACAGAAAAAACTACAAAGGAACTGAGTACAATCCCGCTAATGAGGATGGGCGACACATGCCCGAACTGAAGTATCTGAACTAGGAACTGAGTAAAATAAGAGAAGCGTCTAATCTCAATGACCCATAACTTCCACAACATCTACAGCTCGGCAAACCATCCAATTATCTGGAACCGGTGTCCCTGTGGCTAGGCACCTGTACTAATATATATAGAGAGAGAAAAAAAGAGGAGAAATACAAGAAACGGGTCAGAACCCGAGGTGTAAAAATGATTTAACAAGTATTTAGAACTGGTTCTTAAAATAAGTCTTATACGCATGTTAGTTATCGAACTCTCACATGAGTTTCTCACCTCTCGTCTATTGTGCACGCCTAGCGTACATCTAATCTCGCCCTAGTTATGCCTCCCAGTCTAACTAGTCAGAAACCATACTAATAATAACTATGCTCACTAGTAGTATTACCGTATCGCCCATACAATACGTTAGTCAGATAGTTTATCTAACATACTAAGTTTCATTATTTACCGTTTGAATTGTTAATCTTTTATCCACTAAGATTATTTTATTTCTCATTTCCATTTTATCTACTAGATTCACAAAGTAGAAAGTTACCCAAGTACACTTATACATATATATAGTCTCATCGTCCCTATATATATACACTAATCCTACACCCTTAGGTTAAGACCACTCGATGCAAAGTAATGATTATTATTATTATCAAGTCTACTAATTTCACACAGTAGAAATATTCACAAGTTCATATATATATATATATATATATATATACAGTCACATCATCCCTATACATATACATACTAATCCTGCACCCCCGAGCTAAGACCCATTAGTGCACCTATTAAGAAAATCCTGCATTCCCGGGTTAGCACCCATTAATGCACCTATCAATAATAATCCAGCACCCCCGGGTTATCACCCATTAGTGCGCCTAACAATAATCATCCTTGTACCCCCGGGTTATCACCCATTAGTACACTTAACAATAGAATTTTTTCTCCCCTGAGTTATCACTCATTAGTACGCTTAACTATAAGATTCTCGCACCCCTAGGTTATCACCCATTAGTGCTCTTAACAATAATTTCCCATAATAGACATACACACATCCTATTATAATTTATAGGTATTTCTCCAACCTACATATATACTCCTCATACGTATTTTCATCGCATCTCTACGTATAGTATAAATATTTAGATTACTATCTCTCTCGTAATCTCCAAGGTATATTCTCCCTATATCGAAATAATTAAAGTATTTATTTGCACATACTTTCCAAAAAATTTGTCTTATTTAAATTTACTATTTGGCAGTTTTTCTCACTCCAATAAATCGGTAAACTCAAAACTTGACTCTAAGAAAATTTCCAAAAATTACTTCTGTCGCTCGAACCAGAATGACATGTCATTCGAACCATAATGACATGTTATTCGAACCACTTTCACATGTCGTTCGAACTACTTCGCGCGACTTCGCGCGAGACCCACTGTTTCGTCTTCTTCACCAAATTTCAGCGTTTTCTACCATTTTTGGACCTAAAAACCTCTAAGATTTAACACCCATCGCCTCATCATCAATACCCATCAACACCTAATCGATTATAAATCATTCCCAACATCCTAGGATCATTAATTCGCCATTAAACATCATAATTATTTTAAATCCCCAAATTAATTCATATGAACCCTAGTTTCCAAATTTTCATTTAAAGAACCTAATCAACTCAGATTCATTCATCAATTTATAATCCAATTTCGTGATTAATCCTCTACATACATGAAGGAATTTCAACCACTAATTAAACCAATCCTTAATCATAATTTAAATCTCCAATTTTCATCCAATTCATATGTAAATCATGATTAATTTCACCTACACTAACATGAGCATGATTATTGCTAAAAGAAAGTAAGTAATAAATACTTGCCTCGAATATGACGGTCTGATCCGTTGGTGATATTGGTATGGGTGTGTTCCCATTATCGCGATCTACACGGTGGTGGTGGTGATTATGCAAGGTGGTGTTATCTTGGCCCTTTTCTCTTGGAATTAGCTCTCCCTCACACCTCCTATAGCCGTTCTTAACTTCCTGTAACTTTTTAACCCTAATGGACTTTCCTTGGATGATATAATTACTCTTAATTTTCGTCCATTAATTTAGCCCAAAAATACAATTTACCATAATGCCTCTCGGGGTGCCGGTTAGCCCTAAAATCGCCCCGGGACCCAAACAAACACCCGGGTATACTGTTTTGACTATCTCGACCCTTTCGGACTCAACGGCGCACTCAAAATGATCATACGAGTTAATAAAAATAAATTCCCATTTTATTCTATTCAATTAGTCCCGACACGACTCTCACGCGTGTCAGACTTAAATTACCAAACTGCCGTATTTCTCACTTCCGACAATTTATCAAATGTTATAATTACATATTACATATCACACAGTAATATTGAATAATTCTCAATAATAAGTATTAACCCTTGCCACACTAGTTAATATTTTTATTCGGATTAATAACAAATTAATTTCTCGCATTTTAATTTAATTAATCCAACAACAATAATTAATTACATACTTATTCCCATAATAATAATTAATCACATAATTATTTAAATTGTCAAAAATACGGGGTGTTACAGGTGGGCCTGGATAACTGGTTCCACCGACTGCAATCGTTGGGTCTGGGGGACTTGTTGTGCCATGGCGGTCATTACGAAATTAAGCTCATGTGCAACTATGGTGTCAACCACAACATATGTCACCGTCCCACATTGCGCCTGCAGCTCTAACTGAGCCTCTCCTCCTATGGCCCTCTTGACCCCCCTAGTTGGTCGTCCTCTCCTATTTGGCATCTGAAACCAAATCGAATTTGTATGAGGTCACAAGTAATATGTATCAAATGGTAGAATAATGTAAATGCATAAATACGAATGCAACAATCCCAATCATAGGGCTCTATATCAAAAGACATTATGCTGGAAACGTAATAAAGTCACACATATCCTAAAGACACTAGAACCCGATGCTTTGATACCATCTATGACACCCTGCCTCTTTTGATAACGGGTGGCCAATCCCCTAATAAAATAAAATAGGAATCTCAGTCTGGTTCATTCTTTGCATCATTGTCGAAAACAAAATTAATTACTAATATCTTATCAAGCCCGGTGTCAATTCTAAAACTTAATAACTTACGATATTAAAGCATTCAACCATTTAAATAACCATTGACATAATATAAATAAACATTAACCTCAAGAAAAAAAATGAATACTGATGACATAAATGTAACAACCCTCGCCTTTGAGAACCTATTTTATATTTATTTACTATGCGAAGTAATTATATATAAAATGTTGGAATGTGGAGTAAGTATTAACTTAATGAGATAAAAGTTAATATTTACTGAAATGTTGCATATTTACAGTATGTGTAAGTAAATATCACCATGTTATGCTTTATTGTGTCATAAGATTTAAATGACATTTATGGTTTAAAATGAAACCGAAAATTGAAATGAGTTATAAGATTTCCAAATGATAATTTGGAGGGCGTAGTTAGTCCCGAAATGTTCGAGATAGTCGAAATAAGTGCCATATTGTATTTTTGTGTTTCGGGCACTTTTGACTGGTTATAGCTTAAATGTGTATTGCGAGTCATTTTATCGCGGTGTTAACAACTTAAGTTGGGAATTTTAGACTAATGCCACGATTTAGTCTTGCAAAGCCTTTTATTTCTCTTAAGTGCATTTGTTAACCTAGAGAGAAAGAGAGAGGAAGAGAACTTTGGAGAAAAAGAGGAGAAAGGAAGAAATTGAAGATTGGGGTGTTGATGTTGCATTCACCTTCCAAAAATCTGAGATTCCTACACTAAGGCAAGTTTTCTACTTGTAATTATGTGATTTAAGATGAGTAATTAGTATTGATAGTTGTGGATTAATTATGGTTTAACAAAGTTAGGTTTTTTATGGATTTATGGGTTTTAAATCCTTGGAAGTTGATTTGAATATTTATTGGTGTAAATCATTGTTGTTAAAAGCATTTATAATCAGTTAGTGGCAATTAATGATCTTGGTTTGGGTAGATTGGAGATGGGGGAATTTAGGAGTCCAAGACTCCATAGCCAAACTTGGCAAATTCGCAGGGCCGAATCGATTCGGCCAAGGGGCAGTTTATAGGTCTGAACGGACCGAATCGATTCGACCTGTCTGAATCGATTCGGCATTTATGCAGAAACCCAATTTTCCTGACCGAATCGATTCGGATGGTCCGAATCGATTCTCTTTTCTAACCGAATCGATTCGGCCAGGCCGAATCGATTCAGAAATCTTGCACTTTTAGGAGATTCTTCTTAGTTTAATTTCAACCCTTTTCTTTAGGTTTAGGACCTAGGAACCTTCTTGTATGAAGTAAACTTAGAGTCCTAGAGTTATAGTTGAGTTGAGTCACTACCCCACATTAGGAATGGGTTAAACGGGGCTTATTCCTGAGGTGTACAAAATGAGGTTAGGATATTTCTTTCCTTTAGTACATTAGTAGGAGTTTAGGAGTTGTAAGCCCATACTTGGAGACTTTAGGGGCTCATTGGAGGTACATAAGACCTTGGGACTTGTAGCATTATTATGACCTTTTGGTGATTAATTCGGGACTTAAAATATGATGAATATCAATAAGAATATTCAATGATTATGGTTTCGGATAAAATGAAACAAATATGAATAATGTAAATGAATTGAGATTTAAATGGTAATTGCTAATTTACTTAAACACACCTCTCTAAATGCTATCATAAGGGAAGTTTGCGCTTGAGGTGATGTCCCCTGACTAATGAACGCTGGGAGACTATAGTCCTCGCCCATATGCGGGATTGTTATATGTTTTATTCTGCGGTAGTGAGGTAATTACGGGTGTGGTTATGACTCACTCGCAGGCATATGGCCACTTCCCGATGTGCGTTAGGTGCCCAGGTTGGCTTGTTTGATAGGCCCTGGAAGATGATAATCATTTAGGGGCGCGCCTAGTGGGGAAACTCGGAGGGGCGGTCTTAGAATCGTTATATGTATAAGAATATGACCATTCTAAATCAAGTGGGACATGAAATATGTGAAATGCCATAAGTGTATATGATAGTAATTATATTCCTAATAAGGAATGGAAGGATGAGGAGCAACAAGA
This sequence comes from Sambucus nigra, assembly GCA_949130495.1. Lineage (NCBI taxonomy): Eukaryota > Viridiplantae > Streptophyta > Magnoliopsida > Dipsacales > Adoxaceae > Sambucus > Sambucus nigra. The sequence continues at coordinate 363,691,752 of OX422215.1, forward strand.
GAAAAATATAATGAAAATACTAAACCAACACCAGGTAATAAAAGTAGAAGTAGATATGTATTCGATACAAGTATGAATATAAATCAATATGGTAGTATACTAAACCTAGATAATGTAAATCCATTAGATTGGGAGACTGCAATAGAAATATGGGAAAAAGGATGCTTTAGAGCTACTACACTTATAGAATTTACTAACCTAAGTGAATGTGAATCATATTTTGAACTCATAAGTTTACAACCTTTCTAATTATCTTATATGCTTAGTGAAAAAACTAAACTAAAAGCAAGACTACGTTTAGAATATAAAATATTAGACGACGCAATAATCAAAAAAGAAGAAAACATCAAAAAGAAAAACCATATACAAGCTATTATTAATAGTTGGATAATTAGAATAGCTAACGAAAAGATTCACCAGTATAAGTTAGAATTAGAAATACTAAGTGAAAAGGGTAGATTTTAATGTATGTGGACTGAAAAACAACAACTTAGAAACTCAATAGAACATAGTCGTATTAGAGTAAAACATCTACAAGAATATTTAAGGCGTATTATTCAATTAGGACGTTTCGACTTAATAGAAAGCACAATTTATATAATAGAATACGACCAAGAAAGACAACTAGCAAAAGAGAATCAACTTGCAGTATTAATAGAAAAAGGTAGACTTTAAGCATTAATGCAAACTAAAAAACAAATACTAAGAAACGAAATCGAATTCAGAAGAGGTATAATTAAAACCCAATATAACTTTTTAAGAATTATTTTAAAATTTGAAGAATATCATTTAGTCAACAGTACTATTTACGTAATAGAACAACAAGAAAAAATAGTTTTATCTTTAGAAATCAAATTAGGAATATTAAGCGAACAAGGAAGATTTTAATAAATGCAAACCGAGAAAGCACACATAAAAAATTCTATAGACCTAACAAGAAAAGTTATTATAATAAGCAAAAAATTCTTAGAAATAATAACAAAAAGTAAAAACAATAAAATAAGACAAAATTTACAACTAAGAGAAGAAACGCAACAGCTTATTATTAAACAACAAACAAGATTAATATCTTTAGAAACCCGAATAGGAGTAATAGCAGAAAAAGGCAGACTAGGATAAATATATGAACAATAGTAATTTACTAGAAAGAATTAGAAAAATTGAAGAAAATCAAGACTACATAAAAGGATTTTTAGACGTTATAAATACCAATATTACTATAATAAAAACAGAATTAGAAAAATTCATAAAATACGTACAAAATAGAAGTTACTATAAGTTTATTATTAGAATATGGAATGGTTAGTAGTATTTTAATACCCCCTCCATGGGATAATATTAATTGCAACTTTCCAAAATGTTTAGTAGATGCAATAGCTGAACAACAGCCTAAAAGGGTGAATTCACCTTATCTTTTATTAATAATCGAAAGTATACCACCAGAATGGATAGGAACTGGTCAAATAATTCATAGCAGGCACAATATATTTATTGAACACAGGCAAGATAAAATTTCAAACTATTATGCTCAAGCAAGTAACGATGACTCATTAATTCAAGGAAAAGAGGCAACAGCTGATTTATTATTAATGTATAAAGTTTATAATATAATGAATGAAATTCCAGCTGACCCTTGGTATATGATTAAAGAAAATTTTAACATAAGAATATTTATACCAAAACATCCTTTTAATAGAAATGTAACTTATTTTAACAAAACACAAAATTCTACAGACACTGAAGAAGCACTATTTAATGAAAGAGAAAGTAATTATCATTATTTAGCCTATAGACACACCGATTCAGATAGTGACTCAATGGATTCAGTAACCAGGCACAATATTGATAATATGATGGAACCATAAAAATAGATGAAATAAATATGTCAGCACTACCACGACAAAACAGACGCAAGAGATGACGTATGCATGCAAACAGTAGATGACCTTTACTGTGCAAACAGTAGACGACCCTTACTGTTCACCCACTGTGCGCCCTTTACTATTTACCACTGTTCATATCAGTCACTGTACACTTACACGGCTTCTACTGTACAAAGAGATTCTATCCGAGGCTCTTCAATCTCCTATATAAGAAGGCTTCCTCTTCTTCTCTCTACACAGCCTACACAGCCATCAAGAGCAATACTCAAGCAATCAAGCAACCATAAATCCCTAGTTATCAATATCTATAATAGCTTTCAAGTTCTAGTATTCCAGCAACAATAAGTTTATAATCTCTAAGTTTCATTGTAAGTTTTCTTTATATTCTGTATATTATGGCTTGCAACTTCAATAATCTATAAATTACGCTTGTAATCATATGCTTTATTGTTAAGTAATAATATTTCAAGTTTCATTTAGAGCTTTCGGGCAACCCACTCTAAGTACTTAGATAATATTCTTATTATGTTTAGACATATTATTAAAGGATCCTTGAGGATTTAATTTTTGGTAATCGTGATATAATTAAATCATCATTGAACTCTGGAATGATCTTCTATTTATAAATTTTCCGGTGTCCTGTGATTTGCCATTGTCGCCGTTATACCCTTGAGATAGGCGTTTGTTTGGCTTGACTGGGCTGCTACAGTTATCTGTAGTACTGTGGACTTGAGGATTGTTTATAGATCAGTGTTCATCTCTTGAGATTGACGTTGAATTAACCTTATCAAAACTAACCAAAAAATAATGGTATCAGAGCTGCTTTAATATTATATCTTTATATAATAAGATATATTATTTAACGAAAAGAGTGGAATTACAACTCATTTTTTGGTTAGTTTTGATAAGGTTAATTCAACGTCAATCTCAAGAGATGAACACTGATCTATAAACAATCCTCAAGTCCACAGTACTACAGATAACTGTAGCAGCCCAGTCAAGCCAAACAAACGCCTATCTCAAGGGTATAACGGCGACAATGGCAAATCACAGGACACCGGAAAATTTATAAATAGAAGATCATTCCAGAGTTCAATGATGATTTAATTATATCACGATTACCAAAAACTCATAAGTTTACAACCTTTCTAATTATCTTATATGCTTAGTGAAAAAACTAAACTAAAAGCAAGACTACGTTTAGAATATAAAAATTTAGACTTTTATATAAAAAGAGCTATCAATTTTAAAAATCAAAAGAATTTTGAAAGATTCCTTATAATTAATTGGATAATAGTAGATATAAAAGAAAAAATTCATAAATATCAGTTAGAAATAGAGATATTAGGTGAAAAAGGACGTTTAGGATAATTTATGATAACTGAAAAAGAATTTTTAAGAAGAAAATTATTAGCTGAATATAAAATATTAGACGACGCAATAATCAAAAAAGAAGAAAATCAAGACTACATAAAAGGATTTTTAGACGTTACAAATACCAATATTACTATAATAAAAACAGAATTAGAAAAATTCATAAAATACGTACAAAAGAAAGACGAAAAACAAAACATACACGAGACACCTGAAATAAACGAATTAATTGAAAATTTTAAAACACTAAAAACAGACCCAAAACCTGCAAAAAAACTAAATTTATTTTATTCTAAAGATGACATCTACAACAAAAAACAAATCAATATTCCGAATAGAAAGTCTATTTGACGACAATGAAGATACTAAAACATATATTGAAAAGGGCATTCAAAAAGCTAAAGGAAAACAGCTATATCAACAAAATATGTTAGAATTCACTAATAAAATATACAATCACACTAGTCAAAGAAAAATAGCAGCAGTTAATACTGAAAAAATATTAGATTTAATAACACCAGAATCTGCAACAGAATTAAATAAACTAAAATTAGAATTCATGCATCTAGGAATAATTATAATCGGAATAGTAGGATTAACCAGGTTAGAGGCAGGAACTAAAATATTAGTATATATATATGATGATAGATGGAATAATCATAAACAGGCACAAATAGCCAGCGCTGAAGTAGATTTATCAAAAAACGCCGCCGTAATAGGATGTATACCTAACTTCTCTATAGATACTAATGAATTTAGCAAACATATAAAAATAGCAATAAGTACACGAGGATATAATATGACAGGGCAATATAATAATCTATTAGTATATACGCTTTTTATGGGAAAATTATTTAATCGATATAAAATAAATTTTAAAGTTGAATTTGACTGTATCGTAAAATCTTTTAATAGTAAATATGAAGAAATGATAGAAGCACAAAAAATAGATAGTAGTATTTATGAAGAATTAGAATGGAAACTACCTAATTTAATGATAACAAACTTAAAAAATCCCGAAAAAAATAAAATATATGAAAATCAAGTAGGACAAAGTAGCATTAAATTTAGTAAATATAAATCAATCGAGACAGAAAGTGAAGAATTATTAGAAGAAATTAATGTATTAATTATAGAAGAACAAATAGAAACGTTATTCACAGTATTAGAAGACAAGATATATGACATAATTATAAACGACTGTGATGAATTGGTAAAATGATGGAGACTTTAATTAATGTTGCCTAATTTATTCTCTTACATAATTAAATAAAAGTATAATCCCTTTAATTGTCTTGTTATACTTTGAGATTTTGTTGATAGATTCTCATCTTCATCATTCATGATTAACTGTTCATACCTATCATGCTTCTTATTCATCTGGTAATCATATAAAATCGGGACCTGACCCGTTCATTTTCTTGTTGTGCATGTATTTGTATCCGCCCAGGTGCTCCGCCGCAAGGGCGCCCGTTTTGATATTCCTACTCCAATGATTTTGAGGAGCTCTAAGATTTTGCAGATATTACACGATGTGTTGTTAGACGCCTTCATTTTTATATTCTAGATATGATCGGGTCTTTCACTCGGGCGTGTGGCCCAAACTTTTGTAACTGTTTAATGAATGTATTATGTAACTTATTGAACTGTGAAAATACGTTGTATGTAACTGTTGACCGACAGCATATTCGGTCCTCTTATTGTATAGATGCTATGGATGTAATATAACCTCTTTTGGAAGTCCACTTTCTCTTCAGATTGGGTTGTTTAAACTATTTTCTTAACTTGTAATAAAACTAAATTAAAATATTTTAGCAACTCGTTTTCTAAATTATTGGGTGATTTTCCCGTATACTTATTTTATTATTGTGATGCTGAGAATGATTTCCATCCATGATTCTGTTATGTTGGAGTATCGGGCTGGCCACCCCTTATTTTGGATCACGGGTTGTCATAAGAAATCAAATAGAAATAATCGAATGACTCTCGGCAACTCCAAATACAGTCATCCAACTAATTACAATATAATGTAGCAAAGTCTAAAAAGGAAAGTTTTTCAACAGTGGGCTACATGCCCTAAATAAAAGAAACTGAAATAACATCATATATAGGTCGTAATGATAGAATAGTCTAAGTGAATCCTGCAGGCATCCATAGCTGTTGCAGCATCATCTGATTGGAAGGACAGTTAAGCATGGTGTCCCTATGGCTGAGCACCTAAAAGGTTTTAAATTATACGGGTCAGCACCCAAAACTATTTTAAAAATATTTGCAAGTGTTTAAAATGAAATAATGAATATGTAGAAGAATTATTCATGTTCATCTGCTATCTCACTCGCATAAAATTATTCTCGCCCCTCATTTATAGTGCGGACATAACGTATATATTTTATATTCATAATTATGCTACCCCGCCTAACTAGTCTAGTCACTTAACGTAGCCAAATACGCTAAACCTCTAGACCAATCTTGCTACATGAATTATACTTTACTTTTTTCTTACTTAGCTATCACATAAGCTATATCATTAAAATTATCAATTATATTCTTATCGTAAAAGTATGAGCATAACTGTACACTACTTATAATTTTAACATTCACATATTCGTTTTATCACACACATATATATAACACTCGTTTATACATATATACATAGCATCCCCGAGCTATCCTCCCGGATTCATTCCCTAGCATGCTATCAGTCTCCAGGTACATCACGTATCACTCCTAGGCCACCGGGTTAGAATCTCACCACCGATTTCAAATCGTAAACACAAAGACTGGAGGCGGTCACAGACTTACATCCGCAGGTCATAACTATACCATATTACCCCATCGGACTATAAACTCACATACAATGGTCATGCAATAGTCCTATACGTGGATAAACGACCCAACACCGGCTGGTCATGCCAGGGTAAATCGCCCACAACACGCAACCTCTAATGATAACATCCCTAGATTAGGTATGTCCACATATATCACACACACACACACACACACACACACACACACACATATATATATATATATATATATATATATGGCCCACAAATCCCTAGTCTACCCCGACTCCCGATTTATCAAGTATTCATTTACTTATTATAAATCCTTTAATCTCACATTTATGGCCACTATGCTATTCTACTCAAGTCCATAGCTTAATTATTCCCAAAATCCTAACCCGAGTGTTATTCACCCTAATACACCCAAGGGACATTCTAATTTCTTTTGTATATTCCCAGAAGTTATATTCTATCTATCGAAATCTATAACCCAAGTCAAACCCTAAACGACCCAAGGAAAAACCATAACAACCAAACGAAGAAAAGCATCCAGTCCGAACTGATTGACATGACTGACTAAACCAATTTAGTTGGTGAATCGATTCGCCCCTCCCTAGCGAATCGATTCGATTCTGGGCAGGAAGCCTAAATTATTTTGATGGTATTCATGTTTTTCCCTTTAACATTAGGTGTTACAATCTTAACTCAAACCCCTACTATGAGTTCTAAATCAATCCCAAACGTATTATCACATTTTTCTATGTATGAATCAACACAAAAACATCTAATTCAATGGGATTATCAATTAGCTTCAAGAATTACACATTGTTTCGACCCTAATTCAATCAATTATTGTTTTTATCATCCAAGATTGCATCTTTAAAATTTCTTTCACACCATATTTAACATGTAATCATATTCTAATTCGTTCTCGATGAATTTATTCACAAAAATTCCCGTTTTACATGTTAATCCGACCCAAAAATTATGTGCCCCTATACCAAATTTTACATGAATAACTAAAATCTAAACTATGGATTATAGCAAGTTAAATAATTTCCTTGTGATTGAAGAGTTTCGTGTTCTCCCCTTTGAGTCCCTCTTTTGATGGTGTTCTTGATCCCAGAATGATTCAATCTCCTTCCCAGTTCACCTTCTCCCTAATTTTCTTTAATTTCTACATCTCTCTTCTCCCCGTTCTCTAAGCCTTGGTCTCTGGGATGGTGCAAAGGTTGCCAACTCCATCCACCTTCCCTATTATAACCCTAAACTCCACTAAACCTGAAATTAAGTCTGTCCCAATGTGTGAAATGACCTGAATACCCTTTTACGGGTGTCATTTAGCCTAAAAAGCCCCCAATCCCCAAATACAACCCACGGGTACCCATTTTTTACTATCTCGATCCCTTTCGGGTCATCGGTGCACTCGAAATCACCATTCGATTTATATAACATTTATTTTCCGTATCATTCCCAACATGATCTTAGCCGCGCGTCGCGAATGAGATACCGTTAAACTCATTGATTTTACTCACTTACGACATAATGTGATTTAACAAATTTTCATTTACTTATCACCCAAGTAAAAATAATTTCACATAAATATTAATACTTTTATTCGCTAATTAATATTTATTTAATTCACTTCATTTCTCAATTTAATTAAATTACCTGCACATGTGTAATTTAAAATTCTAAAAAATACGGGGTGTTACATAAACCAAAATAAAAAAACAAACTGAGCAATTAAGCAGTAGAAAGGAGATCCTACACCCCAATAGACGCCGCTAAAACCCTGCGTATAAGGGGTTGGAATATCTTGAATCTTTTTTAAATCCAAAGTCCAAAATTGAGATACCCTCCACCCATGGAGCTCTCTCCCACTATGTTTTTTAATCGCCATATGTTCACACTTAATCTATCTCTCTTCAGTTCCTACTAACTAAAGAGGTTAACCAATGGCAAGGCGATCCCACATCCCAATATATGCCTCTAAAACCCTTCAATTCTTCGTTTAGTCCCCATAGTGACCTAATATAGAAGGGGTTGGAATATCTTGAATCTTTGATAACACCAAAGTTAAAAATCAAGATACCCTGCACCCCAACCCCCACCCCATGGAGATTTCTTCTTCGCGGTGTTTTTAAAATGGCCGAGATAGTCAGAATAGAGTATCCGGGGGTATTGTTTAGGCTCCGAGAATTTTTGGGCTTATAGGAACTCGTAATTGAGTAAACGAGTCATTTTTGGGTTTAAGGAGATAAACCATTATTTCTCCCTATATATGGCATAGGAGGGGGAAAGAAGAAAGGTAAAAAGAGAGAAAAGAAAGAGGAGAGTAAAGGAGGAGAGAAAAGAGGAAGAAAAAGGAGGTTCCGGCCAAACTCCGCGGGATTTGACTCGAGGTCGTCGAATTTTATCCACGAGGCAAGTGTTTACTTTCATATTTCGTTTAAAGCATAAATCTCATATTGTAGTTGGTAGTGATAAACCACAAAGATTTTCAGGATGGGTTTTTTGTGAACCAAAATGGGTTTTCAGAAAAGTTTAACGGATTAACCCTAGAAATATATCTCAATTGGAAAACTTAGGATTTAGTAAAATATTGTTGTTGGTAAAGGGGTTCTAGGATGTTTAGAACCCTTATTGTTTGTGTATATGTAGTTGATTGAGGTTGGGGGACATTAGGTGAGGAGACAAAGGCTTGGGAGAAGCTTTAATGGCCGAAACAGCTTCTCGGAGAAGAAGCCGTCCGGGGCGATCGATCGATCGACGGTCCAGGGTCGATCGATCGACCCTTCAGGATTTTTGGCAATTTTGCCTAGGGTTAATTATATGGGATAAATTCTGATTTAGTTGTTCCTAGTTTATTTATTTGAGGAAATAAGTATTTATCTAGAAAATTATCACTAGCCATTTGGGGGAAACTTATGGGGGCTAGGAGGGTGTTATAATTGTGTGGCACTAAGGTATATTTTCGAGGAAAATAAACAGATTGAGGGATTAGACAATTGGCATTTCCAGAAAAACAAGAGGGGACTTTTAAATAATTATTATTGTAGTGAAATGTATACCTTGGATTAATCGGGTAAAATCCAAGACTTATTTAATTATGGATGTTCGGAGTGAGTGACACCCGAGGGAGTATTTTTGCGAGCGATTATAGCTAAATAATCGTGTGAGTAGGAAAAAGTAAGTGCATATGGAATTAGGGAGTAACTCCAACGAAGCGACTAGGATGAAATTTTGATTATATGTTAAAGATAAGTTGAGGGTATACTTATCATACGATTATGAATCGGGATATTTGGAGAGTATATAAATCCCTAACAGCGATTAAGGTGTGAGGCATATTTAAGTGCGAAAATACTTAAGTATTATTTTGAGATTGGCAATTTTAGCCATGTATATATTTGAGGAATGATATAGATATATATATATATGTGTGTGTGTGTGTGTGTGTGTGTGTGTGTGTGTGTGTGTGTATGTGTGTGTGTGAAGCATACGCCCTCTAATGCTATCATGGGAAGTTGCGCCATATGGGCGAGGCCCTTGGCTTGAGAAGCAGGGAGCGTATAGTCCCCAGGTCATAGCGTCCATTGTTATATTGTGTGATTTTTATTAGGGGTGAGACGTGGTGGGTATGTTTCGTCTCATTGCCGGGGAGGAACGATGACCGCTTCCCAGATGTTGTGACTTATGGCTGCGATGTCGGTGATATTGAGTTCGACCGCTGGTCCCCAGGATGGTATGTGAGTGTTGCCCTGGAAGATAATAGCATTGAGAGATCGCATCCTCGAGTTATAGCTCGTTGGGATGGTTATTATACTTATGTGTGCAATAGGTATAATTATATACTAGATGAGTATAGTATATTGTTTGTATATGAAGACAAGCCATCATGTAGTAAACTCACGCATATAAAGTGAAAAGCCTAATAAGTTGTATTTTCCCCTTTCCGGTAAATTTGGATCCGGATGTATATGACAATGAATATAGAGCTTTAGTATGAATATATATATATTATTATTGTATGTTTATATGAGTCTTACATACACGTCATGTGTTGAGGGTCTAATGGATCTCGATGATTGACGCTGTCGAGCATCGGGGGTTCCTTGTTTGGATTTCGCTTCGCGAGACTCCCCATGCAAAACGCAGTGCAGTGTTGAGAATGGAGACAAGTTTAGCCCTTAGTACTCGGGTTGTCGAGGTTTCTAGCAGACGGGTGAATTAGATTAGTTAAGCGGGGTAGCTTAACTAGGATGTTTTAAATGAATGCATTAGGTGTGCACTATTAGAACAGGGGTGAGGGGTATCTCATGGTAGTGCGATACCAATTTAAATATGAGATAAAACCTATTTTCAAAAATAAAACATTTATGCACTTGCAAAATATTTTTACAACTCGAGCTCTGGCCCGTTTTCCTATTTTTCCCTTTCTTGCTATATATATATATATATATATATATATATATAGGTGTCAAAACACATGGATGACTGGATGATGATTCCTTCGAGTCAGACGCCTGTTGCAGTAGCTGTGGATGCATGCAGGTTCACTGTAGACGCTTCGATCCTTGTAGCCTAGATAGGAGGTACTGTATAAACACTCGGGCTAAAGCCCAATTTCATTTATTTATTCTTTTACCGCCTTTGAGTGCGGCATTTATTATGGTTGTATTACGTTAAATCGAGTGTTCGGTTATTTCATTTCAGTTTTATTTATTCAAACTGTGTGAATGTTTTAATTGAAAATTGTTTAAAAAGATTAATTAAGTAAAATTTTGACGCCAGCCTAATAGGTGATTAGTAATTAATTTGGTTTTCGACAGTAATGCTAAGAATGAACCATCTGCGACTCCTGTTTTAATTTAGTACAGGAGTGATCGCCCGGTATTTTATTAGGCGGGGTGTCACAGATGGTATCAGAGCATCAGGTTCTAGTGTCCTTAGGAATTTGTGTGGACGTACTACGCTTTCTGCGTTGCTCTCGATTTGTTATAGAGCCTTATGATTATGATTGTTGATTCCCCTTGTGAGGTTTCTTTCTCCTGCCATATGGTGAGATTATAGTAATCTTTTGCGCACTCGTTCGAGATTTGTGTGCGGAGCAAGAAGGCGGCAGGAGGTGAGGCTTAGTTGGAGCTGTACGTAAAGTGGGGATTGAGGATCGCAGAAAAGGTCACTCCTTTTGTGGCATTATTGAGGATTGTTGCAACCACTATTAAGGTATAGTAGTTATAATTGTTCACGTACCGCTATAGTATGAAGTGGTGCTAAAGTTGAATTACCTGGTGTAGCTAAAGGATTCGAAGGTCTTCGATAAGGACCATACCCTAAAGATAAGTTATACAAAGTCAGTGTAGCATTGCTCAGTGGAAGTAGAAGGCTCAGAAGCTTTGACTTAGAGCAAGGTATGGAAATACCCGTATGTGAAAATTTGAGGAAAATTTTTCACTCGTAGGAGCAATATTGAAATGGTGGGAATGATAGTCACCATGTGTAAGGGAACAGGATGTTTAGATCATAGAGGGATCTTACGGATGGATACAATCGTTAGTTCCTTTGGTTTATCAGATATGAAGAGAATGCAGTTCCTGAATTATTCACATAAGGATCGTTTAGAGGCCGACAGTGAATAAAGATAGTTATGGATAAGTGAATTTTATACTGAATCAAGGTAAGTTCAATGAAGAGAGAATCCTTTTGAGGAATGATAGGCTCACTAGGGAAGTGTTGTTACCACTTATGGAGAATGTGTGTGTTCGTGGAACCCCCTTGGGTGGAAATCCACCGGGAGAATTCTTTGAAACAGGGTTGTTGAGGTCGGTGGTGGTGTTTCCTTTTAACGAAGAAGTTAAGGGGACTATGAAGGTAATTATCAGGATCGAGACCATAGAGTTTGAGATACTGATAATCTTAACATGGTCAGGGTGAGAGATGGGGCATTAATTAAAGTAGTTTTTAGATTCAGTTAGGACAAGTGTACTAAGTTCGAGAACCATTTGGAGTAGCCAGAGAAATTGGCGAAGTTATTGTTATGAGTTTTACCTCAGATGGCGGAGGTATATTTGGTGTGACTAGATAAAGTCGTGGTATTTCGTTAGCCCTAAACTCGTGTGTGTAAATTGAGATTTTTGGGCGCTATTAGTAATATTATATAATGTAGGTCTATGTGTTTTTCCGCACTAGCGGAATTCTATTTTCTTTCATTCGCCATAAAAGCAAGTGTTGATATTTTGAGTATATATCTGGTTTGTACTACTCGTTTTATGTATAAAATACGAGTATGGTATTATTCTGAGTATAAAATGTTCTTTGTTGATCAGAGCGATAGCAGGCTAATGATTGCAAGACTATCGTGTTCGCAGTTCCAGGGTGGAACAGGTTATTGTTGCGATATCTCACCTAGCTACATGTTGAGTTCGCCTTTATTATTATGGGTAGGTGAAACTTCGGTGAGCAGATGTTTCATTATCATGATTCGAGTGCTTGTCGACCTTATAGGTGTGATTTAAAGTATGCAGGGTTAATTGTTGAGCAGTGAGTTTAAGCTCATTATTGGTTGCGCAAGGGCTGAGTGTTAGTGCGAGCGCTTAGTGGTATGGCTCCTGGACAGAGATGGGAGTTCAGACCACATTTTGTTGAAATGGGGGATAGGGTTATCCCAGTTGTATATTTAAAGTTAACGGACCTCCACGACTGATAAAGTTAAGTAATAGTGTATTGGAGGGGTTCCTTGTTTGGATTTCTCTTGCGAGACGCTCCATGCATGAACCTTAATGACGTCGGGCGTGGAGAGATGTTATGGGATGCAAGGATGTTGGTTTTGTTAATGAGTTACCTAGTGTGGAGAAAACACTATGGACTGAGAGTAGTGTGATGATGGTATGCTTAGAGATGGAAGTGCTATGGAAAAGCACTAAAATGGTTCTCTCACCGTAAGTATGTAGGTGAGGCAAGGTAAATGAAATCGATTTAAGTCTTGTAGCTAGGCCTTGATGAGAAGGCAAATTCGAAGATAGTATGTTTTGGGTGTGAGGTTCATAACATGTTTGAAGAGAGTAGGTGCCTCGATTAGTTAGATTTTCCATTTCGCCATGGTGGAAGGATAGAGTGGTAGAAGTACGTTAGTAGGTTAGTGAGGTAGAATTTAGGACATCCCGCTGGTGTGCCTTAGGACGTTATATCTCGGTGATCGACAACGCGAGGGAGTAGTGTAACGGGAGGGTTCCTTGTCTGGATTTTGCGTTGCGAGACGTCCCATGCATGAAACCGAGCAAATGTCGGAAGTTGAGAGAGGCCTTGGGCACTAGGGATATACTTAGGATTATACACTTTTCGCGTGGGTAGGGTAACGCATAGATTGTAGGATTATTAGGAAGTAAGTTTAATAGAGTTAGTGGCGCCGATATAGGAAGATTGTGAGAAGAATTGAATTTTGCGGGTTGGGAAGATCCATGTGTGAGTATTACACTGAGGAAATAAGGCCCATATTTAGAGAGAGTGTTACGTGTGTCACGTTCACAATGGTTGTGCAAATAAGCAAGGGTAAAAAGGTGTATGGGTACCCTGGTAAGGTTATTTTATATACCGCCTGAAATAGAAGGGGCGTAGTATATAAAGTTGAAGATTATGCCGTAAGGCAGTCTCCAATGGATTTGGAGTGTGTTGGATGGAATGTCGTAAAAAGTACGCGATAATCTAATTGTATCGGGTAATAAGAAGTAGCATGCTCAAGATAAGCGATGAGACTGACGAGAGTGGTCGAGCGTTAGAGTAATTTCTTTTGGGGGGAAATTAGATCTCCATATGTAGACGAGCGGACGTTTAGAATCGTGTTTGGATGTTAGAGCGGTGGTTGTAGGCTCGTCTTTCTACGTGGGGCACTAGAAACGATGGGTGCGGTGTGACGTTATTAGAGTCACTTTATGATCGTGGTAGCAGTATAGTATCATATAAACCTGGTTAGAGGTGAGTGTTGAATGAGTGTATAGTTTAGAGCCATTGGGTTAATACCATTCCCCTTGAGGCATTAGGATGTGGAGCGATCCTAGGATACTGTTGGTAGTATCAGTTGTATCTGAATTTCGAGGACGAAATTCAATGTTAGGGGGAGTATGTAATACCCCGCACTTTTATGGGAAATTAAATTTCATAAATGGGTGTAAATTGGAATTTTGAGGATTTTCTATGAATAATAATTTTTGGAAATTATGAGGGTTAGATGATTTCAGAGGTGTGTTTAATTTACTTTTGAGACTTAGTAAATGAATTGAGTTATTTTAATTACATGTCGCAGTGGGTAAAGCGACAAAGGATAATATTTTAATTGAAAAACTCGTATCGAGAGGTGTTAAGTTTAATTAGTAAATTGCAGTTAAGTGACTCGGATTGAGATTTCGAGTGCGCGGTTGTTTTTAGAATGGCCAAGATAGTCAGAATAGAGTATCCGGGGGTATTGTTTAGGCTCCGAGAATTTTTGAGCTTATAGGAACTCGTAATTGAGTAAACGAGTCATTTTTGGGTTTAAGGGGATGAACCCTTATTTCTCCCTATATAAGGAATGGGAGGGGGAAAAAAGAGAGAAAAGAAAGAGGAGAGGAAAGGAGGAGAGAAAAGAGGAAGAAATGGGAGGTTCCGGCCAAACTCCGCGGGATTCGACTAGAGGTCATCAAATTTTATCCACGAGGCAAGTGTTTACTTGCTTATTTAATTTAAAGCATAAATCTCATATTGTAGTTGGTAGTGATAAACCACAAAGATTTTCAGGATGGGTTTTTTGAGAACCAAAATGGATTTTCGGAAAAGTTTAACGGATTAACCCCGAAAATATATCTCAATTGGAGAACTTAGGATTTAGTCAAAAATTATTGTTGGTAAAGGGGTTCTAGGATGTTTATAACCCTTATTGTTTGTGTATATGTAGTTAATTGAGGTTGGGGGACGTTAGGTGAGGAGACAAAGGCTTGGGAGAAGCTTTAATGGCCAAAACAGCTTCTCGAAGAAGAAGCTGTCTGGGGCGATCGATCGATCGACGGTCCAGGGTCGATCGATCGACCCTTCAGGATTTTTGGCAATTTTGCCCAGGGTTAATTATATGGGATAAATTCCGATTTAGTTGTTCCTAGTTTATTTATTTGAGGAAATTAGTATTTATCTAGGAAATTATCACTAGCCATTTCGGGGAAACTTATGGGGCTAGGAGGGTGTTATAATTGTGTGGCACTAAGGTATATTTTCGAGGAAAATAAATAAATTGAGGGATTAGACAATTGGGATTTCCAGAAAAACAAGAGGGGAATTTTAAATAATTATTATTGAAGTGAAATGTATACATTGGATTAATTGGGTAAAATCCAAGACTTATTTAATTATGGATGTTCGGAGTGAGTGACACCCGAGGGAGTATTTTAGCAAGCGATTATAGCTAAATAATCGTGCGAGTAGGAAAAAGTAAGTGTATAGGGAATTAGTGAGTAACTCCTACGAAGCGACTAGGGTAAAATTTGGGTTATATGTTAAAGATAAGTTGAGGGTATACTTATCATACGATTATGAATCGGGATATTTGGAGAGTATATAAATCCCTAACAACGATTAAGGTGTGAGGCATATTTAAGTGGGAAAATACTTAAATATTATTATGAGATTGGCAATTTTAGCCATGTATATATTTAAGGAATGACCTATATATATATATATATATATATATATATATATATGTGTGTGTGTGTGTGTGTGTGTGTGTGTGTACCATACCCCCTCTAATGCTATCATGGGAAATTGTGTGATGTGGGTGAGGCCCCTGGCTTGAGGAGCAGGGAGCGTATAGTCCCCAGGTCATAGCGTCCATTGTTATATTGTGTAATTTTTATTAGGGGTGAGACGTGGTGGGTATGTTTCGTCTCATTGCCGGGGAGGAACTATGACCGCTTCCCAGACGTTGTGACTTATGGTCGCGATGTTGGTGATATTGAGTCCGACAGCTGGTCCCCAGGATGGTATGTGAGTGTTGCCCTGGAAGATGATAGCATTGAGAGACCGCATCCTTGAGTTATAACTCGTTGGGATGATTATTATACTTATGTGTGCAATATGTATAATTATATACTGGATGAGTATAGTATATTGTTTGTATATGAAAACAAGCCATCATGTAGTAAACTCACGCATATAAAGTGAAAATCCTAATAAGGTGTATTTTCCCCTTTCTGGTAAATTTGGATCCGGATGTATATGACAATGAATATGGAGCTTTAGTATGAATATATATATTATTATTGTATGTTTATATGAGTCTTATATACACGTCATGTGCTGAGGGTCTAATGGATCTCGACGATTGACGCTGTCGAGCAGTAGTGCATCGGGGGGTTCCTTGTTTGGATTTCGCTTCGCGAGACACCTCACGCACGGACGCAGTGCAGTGTTGAGAATGGAGAGAAGTTTAGCCCTTAGTACTCGGGTTGTCGAAGTTTCTAGCAGACGGGTGAATTAGATAAGTTAGACGGGGTAGCTTAACTAGGATGTTTTAAATGAATGCGTTCGGTGTGCACTATTAGAAGAGGGGTGAGGGGTATTTCATGGGAGTACGATACCAATTTAAATATGAGATAAAACCTATTTTCAAAAATAAAGCATTTATGCACTTGCAAAATATTTTTACAACTCGGGCTTTGACCCGTTTTCCTATTTTTATCTTTCTTGCTATATATTATATATATATAGATATAGGTGTCCAGACACAGGGACACCTGGATGATGATTCCTTCGAGTCAGACGTCTGCTGCAGTAGTTGTGGATGAATGCAGGTTCACTATAGACACTTTGATCCTTGTAGCCTAGATAGGAGGTATTGTATAAACACTCGGGCTAAAGCCCAATTGCATTTATTTATTCTTTTACCGCCTTTGAGTGCGGCATTTATTATGGTTGTATTACGTTAAATCGAGTGTTCGGTTATTTCATTTCATTTCATTTCAGTTTTATTTATTCAAACTGTGTGAATGTTTTAATTGAAAATTGTTTAAAAAGATTAGTTAACTAAAATTTTGACGCCAGCCTAATAGGTTATTAATAATTAATTTGGTTTTCGACAGTGATGCTAAGAATGAACCTTATGCGACTCCTGTTTTAATTCGGTACAGGAGTGATCGTCCGGTATTTTATTAGGCGGGATGTCACACATTCGATGTATTGTATACCAAGTCTAAGAAAAACTTTTGGTTATTCAAAATAATGTGGGTTGTCTTCTTGTCTACCAGACAAGTATTAATGTTTGCTCATACTTTCGCATCCATACCTTTAACATGAATAAATATAAATTGAAATTCAATCCATCAATCATAAAATCATTATAAAAACAAATTATCAAAACCATTCCATTAACTAATAAATGCTCAAATAAATATATTAGAAAAATTTATTGATGCTCTAATGCTAAACTACTAATGTCTCAATAGTAAATATGAAGTAGATAAATAAATAAATAAATAATAATCATTTAGGTCTTTAAGACCGTCTTAGGTGGTTCTCCAAGCATGTTATCAAATGTCTCATCATCAATAGCATTTCCATCCTAATCTTTATAAAAACCATTAAAATTAAGATCGGTATTATCAAGTCTCCAAAGGTCTACAGGACCTTCCACAATGTTTCCCTTTGTTCCATTTTTAGAGGCCTAATATTTTTCCACCAATTTCTTGGACAAACGACCAGTACATGTTCAAAGCCCACTACATCCACATCAATGACAAATAGCATTTGGATTTGGTGGATTTGACTTCTGATTCCATTTATTATTATGATCATTCCACTTCTAGTGGTTCTTGAATTTTGTATTCTTTCTAGGGCCTTGATTATGATTGCCACCTCTTCCGGAGTATCCATGGCCCCAACACATATTTTCTCTACCTCTTTCATTATTTTGAACTAAGTTTGCATTCACGTCAGGGGGTGCTAGAGATCCAGTGGGTCTAGATGTATAAATTCTTCATCAGTAAGTCATTGTTCTGCTCAGCGACTAAGATACATGAGATTAGTTTCGAGTACCTTTTAAACTCTCGCTCTCGATATTGCTGCTGCAGGAGCATATTTGAGGCATGAAAAGTTAAGAAATTTTTCTCCAACATATCTACATCCTCTACCTTTTTCCCACACAGCTTTAGCATATAGATAATTTTGAACATAGAAAAATTGTATTTAGACACAGTCTTAAAATCTTAAAATCTCAAGTTGAGCCATTCCTGGCGTGCACATAAAAGTATTACCGATTTTTAGTGGTCATAATGCTCATTCAGGTAGTTTTATAAATCCAGAGGATCTTTTACAGTTAGGTACTCACTTTTTAAATTATTGTGTATGTGATGACTAAGGAATATCAAAGCCTTAGATTTGTCCTACCGGGACGTGGTCAAGTATTATTACATCAATAAGGTTTCGAGATTGGAGGTGGAGTTAAGCATTTTGAAACCAATTAAGATAATTCACTCTAAAAAGTTTAAGTTCTTCAAATTCGAGTTTAGAAATATTTAACATTTTTAAACGGTTCAATTAATAAATTATAATCAGAAATATTTAGTGTATAATAAAAAAAATAATACCTTAATATTAATTAAAATATCATGTGTACGATTTTGGACTTTAAGTCCTTGATTTAATAAGTAGAACTTTGGGTTCATGCGATTTATTTGTAGAAACTATTGGTCAACAAATAAAATAATAGAACTTCGGGTCAATTTTATTAAGTATAAGGAGTTCAAAAGCCCTACCAGATTGTCTAAAAACTTCAAGTTTGATCAGAGCCTTTTAAAAAAATTACTTGTAACTTCAAGTCCAAATTATAAATTATCAGGGGACATTTAATGTCCCTTACTCTATGATATATAAATAATCAAAACTTCGGGTTTCGATTGAGGGTATATATTATTTGGAACTCCAGGTTCATAATTTAAATAGCTATTCAAGTTCCAAATTTATAAGATAATCGGGAACTTCAGGCACCAATTACTAAAAACTTCAAGTCCCAAATTTTAAAATAAAACATTAGGTTTGATTAAAGAAAAAAAATTGGAACTTCGGATCCAAAATATGAATAATTATTTGGGTACTTTTAATATTCCTTGAACTATTATAGAAAATAATTAAAACATCGGGTTTGATTTTGCGACACATTTTATTATCATGTCAACAAATTTGAACATCAACTGCGAACTTGAGTCCCTAAAAATTTAAATAAGACTTGAAAACTTCAGGTTCCAAATTCTAAATATTACTTGGAAACTTCGGGTTCCAAAAGTATAAACTATTAGAGAACTTCGGGTCTTAAGATTTAATTATTTGTGTATAAACTAACTTGATTAAATAATAATAATAATAATAATAATAATAATAATA